>OY804580.1:8474240-9074240 GCA_963680875.1 Bathymodiolus brooksi | reverse complement strand
ATATAGTGATACTGATACTCATAGCATATAGAGATACTGATACTCATAGTATATAGAGATACTGATGCTCATAGAATATAGAGATACTGATACTCATAGTATATAGAGATACTGATACTCATAGTATATAGAGATACTGATGCTCATAGCATATAGAGCTACTGATACTCATAGCACATAGAGATACTGATACTCATAGATATACAGACACTGATACTCATATAGTGATACTGATACTCATATAGAGATACTGATACTCATAGCATATAGAGCTACTGATACTCATAGCATATAGAGATACTGATACTCATAACATATAGAGCTACTGATACTCATAGCATATAGAGATGCTGATACTCATAGCATATAGAGATACTGATACTCATAGCATATAGTGATACTGATACTCATAGCATATAGAGATACTGATACTCATAGCATATAGAGATATTGATACGCATAGCATATAGAGGTACTGATACTCATAGCATATAAAGATACTGATACTCATAGCATATAGAGATACTGATACTCATAGCATATAGTGATACTGATACTCAGCATATAGAGATACTGATACTCATAGTATATATAGATACTGATACTCATAGTATATAGAGATACTGATGCTCATAGAATATAGAGATACTGATACTCATAGTATATAGAGATACTGATGCTCATTGCATATAGAGCTACTGATACTCATAGCATATAGAGATACTGATACTCATAGCACATAGAGATACTGATACTCATAACATATACAGACACTGATACTCATATAGTGATACTGATACTCATATAGAGATACTGATACTCATAGCATATAGAGCTACTGATACTCATAGCATATAGAGATACTGATACTCATAGCATATAGAGCTACTGATACTCATAGCATATAGAGATACTGATACTCGTAGCATATAGAGATACTGATACTCATAGCATATAGTGATACTGATACTCATAGCATATAGAGATACTGATACTCATAGCATATAGAGATACGGATACTCATAGCATATAGAGATACTGATACGCATAGCATATACAGGTACTGATACTCATAGCATATAGAGATATTGATACGTATAGCATATAGAGGTACTGATACTCATAGAATATAGAGGTATTGATACTCATAGCATATAGAGATACTGATACTCCTAGCATATACAGATACTGATACTCATAGAATATAGAGATACGGATACTCATAGCATATTGAGATACTGATACTGATAGCATATAGAGATATTGATAACCATGGCATATAGAGATACTGATACTGATAGCATATAAAGATATTAATAATCATGGCATATAAAGATACTGATATTTATAGCATATATAGATACTGATACTCATAGCATATAAAGATACTGATAATCACAGCATATATAGATACTGATACTCATATAGAGATACTGATACTCGTAGTATATAGAGATACTGATACTCATAGCATATAGAGATATTGATACGCATAGCATATAGAGGTACTGATACTCATAGCATATAAAGATACTGATACTCATAGCATATAGAGGTACTTATACTCATAGCATATAGAAATACTGATACTCATAGCATATAGAGATACTGATACTCATTGTATATAGAGATACTGATACTCATAGTATATAGAGATACTGATACTCATAGAATATAGAGATACTGATACTCATATAATATAAAGATACTGATACTCATATAATATAAAGATACTGATATCATAGCATATAGAAATACTGATACTCATAGCATATAGTGATACTGATACTCATAGCATATAGAGATACTGATACTCATAGCATATAGTGATACTGATACTCATAGCATAAAGAGATACTGATACTCATTGTATATAGAGATACTGATACTCATAGCATATAGAGATATTGATACGTATAGCATATAGAGGTACTGATACTCATAGAATATAGAGGTATTGATACTCATAGCATATAGAGATACTGATACGCATAGCATATACAGGTACTGATACTCCTAGCATATACAGATACTGATACTCATAGAATATAGAGATACTGATACTCATAGCATATTGAGATACTGATACTGATAGCATATAGAGATATTGATAACCATGGCATATAGAGATACTGATACTGATAGCATATAAAGATATTAATAATCATGGCATATAAAGATACTGATATTTATAGCATATATAGATACTGATACTCATAGCATATAAAGATACTGATAATCACAGCATATATAGATACTGATACTCATATAGAGATACTGATACTCGTAGTATATAGAGATACTGATACTCATAGTATATAGAGATACTGATGCTCATAGAATATAGAGATACTGATACTCATAGTATATAGAGATACTGATACTCATAGTATATAGTGATACTGATGCTCATAGCATATAGAGCTACTGATACTCATAGCACATAGAGATATTGATACTCATAGATATACAGACACTGATACTCATATAGTGATACTGATACTCATATAGAGATACTGATACTCATAGCATATAGAGCTACTGATACTCATAGCATATAGAGATACTGATACTCATAGCATATAGAGCTACTGATACTCATAGCATATAGAGATGCTGATACTCATAGCATATAGAGATACTGATACTCATAGCATATAGTGATACTGATACTCATAGCATATAGAGATACTGATACTCATAGCATATAGAGATATTGATACGCATGGCATATAGAGGTACTGATACTCATAGCATATAAAGATACTGATACTCATAGCATATAGAGATACTGATACTCATAGCATATAGTGATACTGATACTAAGCATATAGAGATACTGATACTCATAGTATATATAGATACTGATACTCATAGTATATAGAGATACTGATGCTCATAGAATATAGAGATACTGATACTCATAGTATATAGAGATACTGATACTCATAGTATATAGTGATACTGATGCTCATTGCATATAGAGCTACTGATACTCATAGCATATAGAGATACTGATACTCGTAGCATATAGAGATACTGATACTCATAGCATATAGTGATACTGATACTCATAACATATACAGACACTGATACTCATATAGTGATACTGATACTCATATAGAGATACTGATACTCATAGCATATAGAGCTACTGATACTCATAGCATATAGAGATACTGATACTCGTAGCATATAGAGATACTGATACTCATAGCATATAGAGATACTGATACTCATAGTATATAGAGATACTGATACTCATAGTATATAGTGATACTGATGCTCATAGCATATAGAGCTACTGATACTCATAGCACATAGAGATATTGATACTCATAGATATACAGACACTGATACTCATATAGTGATACTGATACTCATATAGAGATACTGATACTCATAGCATATAGAGCTACTGATACTCATAGCATATAGAGATACTGATACTCATAGCATATAGAGCTACTGATACTCATAGCATATAGAGATGCTGATACTCATAGCATATAGAGATACTGATACTCATAGCATATAGTGATACTGATACTCATAGCATATAGAGATACTGATACTCATAGCATATAGAGATATTGATACGCATGGCATATAGAGGTACTGATACTCATAGCATATAAAGATACTGATACTCATAGCATATAGAGATACTGATACTCATAGCATATAGTGATACTGATACTCAGCATATAGAGATACTGATACTCATAGTATATATAGATACTGATACTCATAGTATATAGAGATACTGATGCTCATAGAATATAGAGATACTGATACTCATAGTATATAGAGATACTGATACTCATAGTATATAGTGATACTGATGCTCATTGCATATAGAGCTACTGATACTCATAGCATATAGAGATACTGATACTCGTAGCATATAGAGATACTGATACTCATAGCATATAGTGATACTGATACTCATAACATATACAGACACTGATACTCATATAGTGATACTGATACTCATATAGAGATACTGATACTCATAGCATATAGAGCTACTGATACTCATAGCATATAGAGATACTGATACTCGTAGCATATAGAGATACTGATACTCATAGCATATAGTGATACTGATACTCATAGCATATAGAGATACTGATACTCATAGCATATAGAGATATGGATACTCATAGCATATAGAGATACTGATACTCATAGCATATAGAGATACTGATACTCATAGCATATAGAGATATTGATACGTATAGCATATAGAGGTACTGATACTCATAGAATATAGAGGTATTGATACTCATAGCATATAGAGATACTGATACTCAACATATAGAGATACTGATACGCATAGCATATACAGGTACTGATACTCCTAGCATATACAGATACTGATACTCATAGAATATAGAGATACTGATACTCATAGCATATTGAGATACTGATACTGATAGCATATAGAGATACTGATAACCATGGCATATAGAGATACTGATACTGATAGCATATAAAGATATTAATAATCATGGCATATAAAGATACTGATATTTATAGCATATATAGATACTGATACTCATAGCATATAAAGATACTGATAATCACAGCATATATAGATACTGATACTCATATAGAGATACTGATACGCATAGCATATAGAGGTACTGATACTCATAGCATATAAAGATACTGATACTCATAGCATATAGAGGTACTTATACTCATAGCATATAGAAATACTGATACTCATAGCATATAGAGATATTGATACGCATAGCATATAGAGGTACTGATACTCATAGCATATAAAGATACTGATACTCATAGCATATAGAGGTACTGATACTAATAGCATAAAGAGATATTGATACTCATAGCATATAGAGATATTGATACTCATAGCATATAGCGATACTGATACTCATAGCATATAGAGGTACTGATACTCATAGCATATAGAGATACTGATACTCATAGCATATAGTGATACTGATACTCATAACATATAGAGATACTGATACTCATAGCATATAGTGATACTGATACTCATAGAATATAGAGATACTGATACTCTTATAATATAAAGATACTGATATCATAGCATATAGAGATACTGATACACATAGCATATAGAGATACTGATACTCATTGTATATAGAGATACTGATACTCATAGTATATAGAGATACTGATACTCATAGAATATAGAGATACTGATACTCATATAATATAAAGATACTGATACTCATATAATATAAAGATACTGATATCATAGCATATAGAAATACTGATACTCATAGCATATAGTGATACTGATACTCATAGCATATAGAGATACTGATACTCATAGCATATAGTGATACTGATACTCATAGCATAAAGAGATACTGATACTCATTGTATATAGAGATACTGATACTCATAGTATATAGAGATACTGATACTCATAGCATATAAAGATACTGATACTCATAGCATATAGAAGTACTTATACCCATAGCATATAGAGATACTGATACTCATAGCATATAGAGATATTGATACGCATAGCATATAGAGGTACTGATAGTCATAGAATATAAAGATACTGATACTCATAGCATACAGAGGTACTGATACTCATAGCATATAGAGATATCGATACTCATAGCATATAGAGATATTGATACTCATAGCATGTAGCAATAATGATACTCATAGCATATAGAGGTACTGATACTCATAGCATATAGAGATACTGATACTCATAGCATATAACGATACTGATACTCATAGCATATAGAGATACTGATACTCATAGCATATAGAGATACTGATACTCATAGCATATAGTGATACTGATACTCATAGCATATAGAGATACTGATACTCATAGTATATAGAGATACTGATGCTCATAGAATATAGAGATACTGATACTCATAGTATATAGAGATACTGATACTCATAGTATATAGTGATACTGATACTCATAGCATATAGAGATACTGATGCTCATAGCATATAGAGCTACTGATACTCATAGCACATAGAGATACTGATACTCATAGATATACAGACACTGATACTCATATAGTGATACTGATACTCATATAGAGATACTGATACTCATAGCATATAGAGCTACTGATACTCATAGCATATAGAGATACTGATACTCATAGCATATAGAGCTACTGATACTCATAGCATATAGAGATGCTGATACTCATAGCATATAGAGATACTGATACTCATAGCATATAGTGATACTGATACTCATAGCATATAGAGATACTGATACTCATAGCATATAGAGATATTGATACGCATAGCATATAGAGGTACTGATACTCATAGCATATAAAGATACTGATACTCATAGCATATAGAGATACTGATACTCATAGCTTATAGTGATACTGATACTCAGCATATAGAGATACTGATACTCATAGTATATATAGATACTGATACTCATAGTATATAGAGATACTGATGCTCATAGAATATAGAGATACTGATACTCATAGTATATAGAGATACTGATACTCATAGTATATAGTGATACTGATGCTCATTGCATATAGAGCTACTGATACTCATAGCATATAGAGATACTGATACTCATAGCACATAGAGATACTGATACTCATAACATATACAGACACTGATACTCATATAGTGATACTGATACTCATATAGAGATACTGATACTCATAGCATATAGAGCTACTGATACTCATAGCATATAGAGATACTGATACTCATAGCATATAGAGCTACTGATACTCATAGCATATAGAGATACTGATACTCGTAGCATATAGAGATACTGATACTCATAGCATATAGTGATACTGATACTCATAGCATATAGAGATACTGATACTCATAGCATATAGAGATACGGATACTCATAGCATATAGAGATATTGATACGTATAGCATATAGAGGTACTGATACTCATAGAATATAGAGGTATTGATACTCATAGCATATAGAGATACTGATACTCAACATATAGAGATACTGATATGCATAGCATATACAGGTACTGATACTCCTAGCATATACAGATACTGATACTCATAGAATATAGAGATACTGATACTCATAGCATATTGAGATACTGATACTGATAGCATATAGAGATATTGATAACCATGGCATATAGAGATACTGATACTGATAGCATATAAAGATATTAATAATCATGGCATATAAAGATACTGATATTTATAGCATATATAGATACTGATACTCATAGCATATAAAGATACTGATAATCACAGCATATATAGATACTGATACTCATATAGAGATACTGATACTCGTAGTATATAGAGATACTGATACTCATAGCATATAGAGATATTGATACGCATAGCATATAGAGGTACTGATACTCATAGCATATAAAGATACTGATACTCATAGCATATAGAGGTACTTATACTCATAGCATATAGAAATACTGATACTCATAGCATATAGAGATATTGATACGCATAGCATATAGAGGTACTGATACTCATAGCATATAAAGATACTGATACTCATAGCATATAGAGGTACTGATACTAATAGCATAAAGAGATATTGATACTCATAGCATATAGAGATATTGATACTCATAGCATATAGCGATACTGATACTCATAGCATATAGAGGTACTGATACTCATATCATATAGTGATACTGATACTCATAACATATAGAGATACTGATACTCATAGCATATAGTGATACTGATACTCATAGAATATAGAGATACTGATACTCTTATAATATAAAGATACTGATATCATAGCATATAGAGATACTGATACGCATAGCATATAGAGATACTGATACTCATTGTATATAGAGATACTGATACTCATAGTATATAGAGATACTGATACTCATAGAATATAGAGATACTGATACTCATATAATATAAAGATACTGATACTCATATAATATAAAGATACTGATATCATAGCATATAGAAATACTGATACTCATAGCATATAGTGATACTGATACTCATAGCATATAGAGATACTGATACTCATAGCATATAGTGATACTGATACTCATAGCATAAAGAGATACTGATACTCATTGTATATAGAGATACTGATACTCATAGTATATAGAGATACTGATACTCATAGAATATAGAGATACTGATACTCATATAATATAAAGATACTGATATCATAGCATATAGAGATACTGATACTCATAGCATATAGAGATACTGATATCATAGCATATAGAGATAATGGGCAAGCAACTGGTAAACTTTATCATTGCGACTGCGAGTCGAGTGCACCCTTTTTGTAATTTACAAAGCCGGGCGCGAACCCACGCCGTATTGGTGATAGACTTGTATGAGTTGTTAGGTAATCCAACTACCTAACTCATTGAGCCATCCGGGACCTCGGTTGAATATGAACTAGATGACGAAGTCAATGAATCATGAGTGTTTGCTATGCCAAAAGAAGTATTCCAAAGACTAAAACACACCCGTTGGAATGTGTAAAAGAAAATACAAAGATGAAGTGTATGGAATGTGGTGCCATGTTTAAAAAACATACATGTACTTAAATCACCACTTGAAACGAATACATTGCCAGGGTACTAGCCAAAATACTATAGTTATTATAGACATTGAACAATACGATTCTGGAGACCTAATAGGAGAGGTCTATTACAACCTAGATGAAGACAGTAATTGCAGTGGGGTCACTGACAGAGTTGGGTGGTGAAGATGACCAACCACTTGGTCATTCTCCATCATATATTTGGATTGGAAAACATAACTGGGCTTTGGTTGGGGTTAGGAATTATGGAAGCTTGTTTTTTAACAGGATGATTTAGCAGCTGTGTATTGATATACAGGTAGTCTGAAGATATATTAGGTAGTAATAACCGTTATCATAACTATAGACTAACGGGGAATGCGACTATACATGTAGGTCTGGAGCGCTAGGTGTTGGCATTGTCTCATTGTTAGTTGTGGTCTTGTAAGCAGACTCTGGATCAGTACATAAATAGTGTCCGACACCCTAGGCTAACGACAGTTTATTGTATTAGAGAAGTAAGTGTTCAGAGCATAGGTTAGAACCGATCGATGTGTATGTACAATTGTCTGAGATGTATAAATCATAGTCTCCAACCATAGGGCTTGAGCTATAGGTCTGAGCCATAGACACAAACATTCATGTTAGGGAACCATTACAAATTACACACATTTTATGTCTGACCTATAATGATCACTTTGTGATTTGTCACAAATTCACAGCTAGGCATTATAACTGTGGCCAAGTGTTGGTTTCATAGGGAACTTGTTATTTCTCTTTATTGTTGACAATCATAATAACTATGACATATAGGACACATTATGCTTTGTTTTAATAAGCTATTTATTCCCTATCAAATCCCAGGAAACTGATACGAACCAACTGGCCACATCCCTGCAAGATTTGAAATAAATAAATAAAGTCTTCCAGAAAAGTATTTTCTTTACATTACTACCACTAGATCGTACTGTTAGTCTGCAATGCTGCCAAATATTTGATGTACCATCAAGTAGAGAACCAAACAATTTATTTAGGCTATCTATAAATAGTTTCTGCAATGGTTTGATTCAAATAGACAAAATACATGTATTTCAAACAAAACCTTTTTCCAATCACCAATGTTTAATAAAACTGACCACCACAATATAACTGAAATATTGTTGAAAGTGGCATTAAACACCATAACCCTAACCGAATCCTTCAATACTCCACATAAAATGAGGTAACTTTATTTAGAGCTGAATCAGTGCTGAAAAGTTCTGTTCAAATTACCATGACAACCTCAAAATGATATTCCTTAAAAATAAACCCAATAAGACTGATGTATTTGAAATGCTTTTATTAATAAAAAATAGAAATATACAACAACAGTAAATATACAAGGTTATGACAAATATAGTGTCATACATGTAGATAAATAATGTAGGTCATACATGTACATGTAGATAAATAATGTACCTTGTCACATAAATTGGTATCAAAATTGTACAAACCTTTGAGGTAAATTATTTAGTATTTGTTAGTACAGTGAAACCTGACTAAATACAACAAGATTAAAGTACCAACTTCTACAAAAATGTCAGTAAAGTGTAGCTTGATCATCTTTGTCTTCAAAAATATAAAATGTTGTTTAGATTGAAACTGATGTCATCCCATCAGACTATTGTCAAATAAAATTGACAAAAATAGGTGCTAATAAAAATGACACTACATGTCTGTATAAAGAAACTCCATAGATATATGTTATCAATATACGTATGTATACAATAGTTTAACAACAATAACATACTGTCGTATCATTTATTTTTGTGGGTATCAATTTTCATGGATTAACAGATAGTGAGATGTTCGCTGACATTTGAATTCATGGTTTTGATACAGAAACATAACTTCTCTTGATATACATATGCCTTTTGTGGTTCACTAAGTTTCTTCGTATGATTATACAAACGATAAATAATCAGTCTAAATCTGCAGCTAGTCTGTTTACTTTGTCTCTAGTATAAAACATATCATCATAATAAAAATATGGATTATGCAAATGTTGTAAAGTTATCATAATAAAACTATAGATTATGTAAATGTTGTAACGTTGACAATGGACAATCACATCCAAAGGACATAAAAACCACTATGGTATATAACATTGATTTCAGAAAATTAAACATTAGAGATTGCATGATAAATATTTCTTCAGTATCTAGACATTGTAGTAATGACATCATGTAAAAGGAGATACTGATCTTCATAGTAAAAAGAAAATTTTTTAGGGTAAAAAAAACAGAGGTGAGTCACTGCATCAGATCATAAATATTTCTTCATTATATTTTATGCTTTTCTTGGTACAAATTCTCATAAATTGACATTAAAATTAGTACATGGTGAAATCAATAACTCCTTCCGTGGACATGTAGGAATTTGAGAGATTCAAATATCATTTAACTCTGGTCTTCACAAAAGGGTAAAGTGTCTTGATTATTATAATGATTAGATCGAAGCCTGTTTCTGCTCTTTTCAGACAATCTGGCAATTATTCTGGACTTTTTGACATTGCAGGATAAACATAATATATTTACATTTTCAGAAGTTGTGGTTACTTATATAAATTACTCTTCTTCAGAACTAGGGGCCACCTTAGATAAAGGACAAGACAGATTTATACAACTTAGCAATAGGACCAATCAAGGACCACACAAGTAGGCTTTTGTTAAAATTGGCTAAATGTTTGAGATTTATAACTGTCAAAATCAGACTAATTTGCATATTCAAGAAAATTCCCCCAAAAACTATAAATTTCAGAGAATAACACTGAAAATATGTTAAGAAATGTTTATGGTGTACCACAAATCAAATTTCAACCACTTCCATTTTAAAACAAGAGTTTGGCTATTTTAAAGCTGAAATGCAAAGGTACACAACTTTTATTGAGTTTTACACTTTTTTAGATAGTGGTTTTAGTACCTGGATAGAAAATCGTAATAATTTTCTCAAGCCATTTGTGCGAAATCGTCAGGTAAACTTACCTGTTTAAAAGCATTTTATGTGGCAAGCCAAATAAACGTTGGAAATAACGACTAAAGTAAATGAAGGCTATAATGAATTCCACATCTCGCTGTTCTCCATTTGAAATGATTACTGACAAGTCATAAGTAATGCGTTTGATGTAAAAAAAAGAAAAAGAAAAAAAAAAGAGGTGCATTAAAGGGAGTAAAATGTGAAGGTAATATTTCATGTACAAATAACCAGAGTTACTAGTATTTATCATTCATATTTCTAATACAATATTTTTTGAGAGAAGCATATTTATAAATTCCCTGGCAAATATTGTCTAAATTTTAAGTAAACATTTTTTTGTAACTGAAGTACTTTTCATTTAAAAAATGCTTTCCGAGTACAAAAGTACAGCATGTATTTTTTTTAAATGCTTTTTTTTTTATTTACATGTACATGTTTTTATATATATTTTTTCATCATCAGAATATGGAGAAGCCATGTTATCCTCGTAGGTGCAGCAGACTGATAAGAGCCGAATGAGGTCACAGTCTTGGCTTACCAAGAGGAGATAATCATGTTAAACTTCGACAATAAACCGTAAATTTACATGTGTTTATAGGTAAACGGTGACACACTGGGTGTCATAAGTTTGCCTTTTGGGCATTATTTGTGGATCTTTATCGAGTAAGGCAATAAAATCAATTACTCAAAACGCTTGCATTTCACCTTTTAAGTGTTTTACCGTTTGTTCTATTTATAGTAACAGAATGGATTATCAAATAAAATTTTGAAACTCAGTCCAAAAATTAAATAAAATATAAAAGCTTACAGACAGAAGGATGCCCAACAATGGAAGTCAATAATGACAAAAGCTCACATGACCATTCGCTCACAATAGTACTTCAGTTACAACAAAATGTAAAAATCTTTAGTTATGTTACTTCAGTAAATTCTTGTTTTTTCCCCTTCTTTCATTTAAAAAATGCTTTCAGAGTCAAATATGCCACAACAAATTAATATCTAGTTCTACAGATTTTTTTTTATGCAAAAAGGAGTTAAGGAAAGGATTTATCATTTTTGTTTTTCAACACTTGGATTTACACACATAAAATGCTGAAGTCTTCTTTAAATATACACACACATCTATATACTAACATCGTTCTTCTTTTCATTATGACTTCATCTATTAAACAGCACTTTCTCTAGACTTAACATTGGAGCTTCTACTGTCATAGAAAGAACAAAGGCTACACAATAAGAGATAACTAATCCTGCTATATATACTTGTATCTGAAAAAGAAAATAAAACAGCTTATTATAGCATTTTACAAAACCAGAGCCAGGATAAAGAAAACAAAATAAATTGTGTTTATCAGTAAGAAGTTAAGAGTACTAACTTCCTGCATGCTAGGGACTATCATACATTCAGTTTGTACGTATCGGGTAAATTTAAGCTATTATTAACATGAAAAATACATACTTTTGAGCTAAAAAAAATATTAATGTAGATGGAAGATCAGACAGACAGTAATCATATTTTCATATTACAGGCATAATCCATTTGCACTAATTACTGTTTATTAAACATATCAAAAGCACTGATGTTTTATTCTTCCTATGTATCAAATGCGCCAGAAAACAGAGCTCAAAAGTGCTAATTTTACCTGTACAGTAAAACAATATACATTTGTATCTTTGTCTTTTTGGATAACATTATTAAAATCCAGAATACCACATACATCAAGATACGCAGTACAAGCACTGACGCAGTCAGAAGTCATCATAATTCCGAGAAAGAAACTGTTGTGTTGGAAAAGTATAGGAAGTTTGAAAGAGGAGAATTAAGTCGTAGAGACTGTTATTGAGCTATACATTTCAACCTTTGATTTGAAACCAGAACTTAGTTTTACCTGTATATACCTCATGTTTTATTTATTAACTTTCTAATTAAAACTAGAGGCTCCCAGGAGCCTGTATAGCTCACCTGGGTATAATAACAACATCAGTCAATAAAACTTGATAACTTCGGTAAAAAAAATTAACAAATGTAGCCTTCGTCATTGCAGACCCCTTCTACAAACAATTTTGGGCAGGGGTTCCCCCTTTAATGTAAGTTATCAAAATTGTTGTAAAAAAACATATATGTCAATGATTCTCAAAATTTAGCTTTTCTACTTCACATTTTGTAATAGAGTTGCTTCCCTTTGATTATCTGAGTAAGCAAAAGCAGTGAGTCAACAAAAAAATGCATTTCAAGAGGAATAACTCTTCACACAGTTGTCGCACATTTTTAACTGTGGGAAATTTTTTGTAGATCTTGACATGCTGAACATTTTTGTAGTTTAAACTTTCCCTCTATCTCTAATAGTTTTTGAGATATAAGATGATAGTATTAAAATTGAGAACATTTTGATGAAAAAAGGGCAATAACTCCAAAATGGGTAATGGGATTTACTTCAAAATTGCAGGGTACGAAGATCTTGACATGCTGCAAATTTTTGCAATTTAAACTTAACCTTTATCTCTTATAGTTTTTGAAATATAAGACGAAAAGTATTAATTTTTTTTTTAAATTTGATGAAAAAAGGGCAAGAACTCCAAGATGGGTAATCAGATTTACTTCCAAATTACAGGGTAGGTAGATCTCGACATGGTGCACATTTTTGCAATTTAAACTTAACATCTATCTCTTATAGTTTTTGAAATATAACACGAAAAGTATTAAAATTATAAAAAAAAATTGATCGAAGGGCCGAACCGCCGGACACATTTTTGGAAGAGAACCATCCAATGACTATTTCATCAAAATTTTGTTCTTATTGAGCAAATGGTTTCAGATAAGAAGATTTTTATGGGAATTTCCCATAGGGTCCTATGTTAAATTAAGTTCGGCTGTGGCGGACATCTTGGTCGGTGTTCTGAAATGCCGGTCACAATTTTGGAAGAGGACCACCCAAGAATCATTTCAGCAAAGTTTGGTTGAGATTGGCTCAGTAGTTTCAGAGGAGAAGATTTTTTAAAAATTTCATCCCCCCTTTTTTCTAATTTGCATAATTGGTCAAAATAGGCAAAAGTTCAAGGTTCATAAAAAAATCCTGTAATATATGTTAAAAAGCTCATCATTATGCTTATACAGTTCAAATTTGGGCACTTTCTGGCTTAAAATAGAGCAGTTTTGGCCATTTGAAGAAATTTCTATTTTTAGTAATGGTGGCCATCTTGGATACAGGACGGCGCTGACGGACACAATTTTGAAAGGGGACCACCCAAGGATCATTTCAGCAAAGTTTGGTTGAGATTGGTTCAGTAGTTTCAGAGGAGAAGATTTTTTTTTAATTCATCCCCCCCTTTTTTCTATTTTTAGCTTGGTGGCCATCTTGGTTGGAAGTCGGGATCACCGGACACAATTTTGGAAGGGGGCCATCCAAGGATCATTCCACAAAAGTTTGGTTGCAATTGGCCAAGTGGTTTCTGAGGAGAAGATTTTTATGTGAATTTCCCATAGGGTCCTATGTTAAGCTAAGTTCGGCTGTGGTGGCCATCTTGATCGAAGGGCCTAACCGCCGGACACATTTTTGGAAGAGAACCATCCAATGAATATTTCATCAAAATTTTGTTCTTATTGAGCAAATGGTTTCAGACAAGAAGATTTTTATGGGAATTTCCCATAGGGTCCTATGTTAAATTAAGTTCGGCTGTGGCGGCCATCTTGGTCGGTGTTCTGAAATGCCGGACACAATTTTGGAAGAGGACCACCCAAGAATCATTTCAGCAAAGTTTGGTTGAGATTGGCTCAGTAGTTTCAGAGAAGATTTTTTTTAAATTTCATCCCCCCTTTTTTCTAATTTGCATAATCTGTCAAAATCGGCAAAAGTTCAAAATTCATAAAAAAATCTCGTAATATATGTTAAAACGCTCATCATTATGCTTATACAGTTCAAATTTGGGCACTTTCTGGCTTAAAATAGAGCAGTTTTGGCCATTTGAAGAATTTTCTATTTTTGGTAATGGCAGCCATCTTGGATACAGGACGGCGCTGACGGACACAATTTTGAAAGGGGACCACCTAAGGATCATTTCAGCAAAGTTTGTTTGAGATTGGCTCAGTAGTTTCAGAGGAGAAGATTTTTTTTAAATTTCATCCCCCCTTTTTTCTAATTTGCATAATCGGTCAAAATGGGTAATGGGATTTACTTCAAAATTGCAGGGTAGGTATATCTTGACATGCTGCACATTTTTGCAATTTAAAGTTAACCTTTATCTCTTATAGTTTTTGAAATATAAGACGAAAAGTATTAATATTTTACAAATTTGATGAAAAAAGGGCAATAACTCCAAGATGGGTTATCAGATTTACTTCAAAATTGCAGGGTAGGTAGATCTTGATGTGCTGATCATTTTTATCCCATGTCAGATTTTTGATATTATTAACGGTTTTTGAGTTATTACCCAAAACCTGCAACTTTACCATATGTTCTATTTTTAGTAACAGCGGCCATGTTTGGATGGTGCACAGCATCACCGGACACAATTTTGAAACTAGACACCCTAGTGATGATTCAGACCAAGTTTGGTTTCCATTGGTCTAGTACTTTCAGGGGAGAAGATTTTTGAAAAAGTTTACGATGTACGACGGACGACGACTATGGACGCCAAGTGATGGCAAATAGCTCACATGACCCTTTGGGTCAGGTGAGCTAAAAAATGATTTTAACTCCGCCTGTGTAAAATAGCAACAAATGCATATCTTATTTTTTGGCGCAAATGATACCTAAGGTTTTAAAAATGGATCGGCGCAAACGTAGCATTGGTGCAAATGATCACATTTTTGGCGCAAACGGATATCGCCCGTAGATACAAAATAAATATTATATTATGATTTTTAAGTATTAATTGGTTTAAATCCTGTCATATGACTTATTGTTAATTCTGATATTGTTTGATTAACTAGAGGCTAACATGAATCTGAATCTAACTGGTCTGAGAGTCTTCCAGGATATTAACAAATTCAAATATTTTGCAATCCAACTATTCCATGTCACAGCTATTCTTCTTGTACCAGAAATGTACAGTTGTTATGTATTTTACCAAAATATAATAAGTCTAAGAACCTTCCAGGAGATTTAACAAAGTTTGGATTCAAGTATTTTGACACTTCATGTCCTGAAGCATATACACGACTAGTACAAACCACAAACAAGCCAGGGCTTGGACAACATACAAGGTTTAAACATTAACTTATCTGATCTGGATATCATATGGACAAGATGAGAGTTATGTCATAATTATACTTGACACTCCACCATGTCTAAATACATACAAAATATGAAGGTACTCAATCCTAAGAAGTTCTCACATTTCTTCAATAAAGATTACCCATATATATGTTACAGTAAATTTGTATAATCAGGAATATGCATAATTACTGAATTTTCAGTAATTATGTATAATTACTAAACATGCTAGTGATTATATATAATCCCTGAAATTGACCAGTAAATATACATAATTACTGACAATTTTGTTAATTATTCTACAAATTTACTGGTTTGATTTTTAGGAAATTTGAATAATAATAATCATCTCTAGACTTGATCAGTCAATGTTAATGCCATATATTAAAACATCGACATTGATGTTAATCTTTTTAAAAACCTTAAAAGTGAGTAGATTTTGTTTGGTTTCAGGCACAAATGTCTCTTGGATTGGAGCAAAACTATGCTCAAAAGTTACTGCAACTTGCAGAAGATAAATCTAAATGTAAGATATGGACCAGGAGCAAACATGATGAGATTGTGGACTTGATGACAAAAGAGACATGCAAAGAAGACAAAACTCATGCCAGTAAAGGTCTTGTTGTTAAACCTATTGTTAGCAAATAATTTGATTGCTGTGGTCAAATGGATTTAATCGATATGCAATCGCTATCCTATAATGATCATAGGTACATCATGGTTTACCAAGATCAAATGACAAAATGTGTTGTTAAACGAACACCATATAAGGTAATGTTTGGAGTAAAGCGAAAGTTGGTCTGACCTCATCTTCCTTATCAGATGAAATAATTTCAAAAATCAGCACTGAAGATGATCTTTGGATTTAGAAATGACTTTGACATTATTGAAATAACCGATGAGGTTTCTGGCACTGGAAACACAGACAGTGTAACATGTATTGTGAGTCAGAAACCAGCTTCAAATGCTCATTCATGTTCAAAATGTAGCAACACTGTACATGTGATTTGTGGAAAAACAAATGGTGAAGAAGGCTTCGGGAGATCAGTCTTAGGGTTTTTTAAAATGTGGTTGTTGTGGTAAAAACAGATGTGAAACAAATAGATGTGCATGCAGAAAGGCTGGACAAATGTGCAATAGTAGATGCCATCCAAATCTTGCTTGTAAAAATCAATGAATGTATTTATCACTTCTTCTTTGTAGAGTGTTTTATGTGACAATGATTTGATTAAAGCATTAAACGTTTTAGCCCTTTTCTAACGCATGTAAAGTTAAATAAGGAGAAATGAGCATTTCAGTAATTATGCATAATAACTGGCAATATTTTTAGTTATTATACATAATCACTGAAAATTTCAGTAATTATATATAATTCCTAAACCCGTCAGTTATTATACATAATTCCTAAAAATTTCAGTAATTATGCATAATTACTAATTATACAGATTTACTGTAACATATATATATATTATAGAATATGCTTTAAGAGAATTTGTATAAAAATATTACTGACCATTACTAAATCTGTATAATGAAGTGGTTTCTCCATATTCAAACTTAAATAATATATGACAGCTGGGTGAACGATGTAAGAACAATAAGTCAATCTACCTAGTGGAGCCCAGACTTTCCACGAGAGAAAACTATTAACTGGACCTGAAAAAAAATACAATGTATATGGTATGCATGATGATGAGAAGAATGGGGTTATTTTAGGAATAAAACAAACTAGAGGCTCAGGTGAGCCTGTATCGCTCACCTGACATAAATAAGTCCTCTTAAGAATGTCTGCATGCTGAATACATCTCAGTTACTATTCAAATCCCATACTGCCATAGGGTTCTATGTTAAAACTATGTCTGCTCATGGCAGCCATCTTGGATGGAGGTCGTGGTCACCGGACACAATTTTGAAAGTATACTACCCAAGGACCATCCATGCCATGTTTGCTTTAAATTGGCTGACTGGTTTCAGAAGAGAAGACTTTTAAACAATTTTCCCATAGGGTCCTATGTTAAAAATATGTCTACTGACGGCGGCCATTTTGAACCGAGATCGGGATCACTGAACACAATTTTGGAAGTTGACCACCTAAGGACCATCGATGACATGTTTGCTATATTGGCTTACTAGTTTCAGAGGAGAAGATTTTAAAACATTTTTCCCCATAGGGTCCTATGTTAAAACTACAGTATGTCTGCTGAAGGTGGCCATCTTGGATGGAGGTCAGGGTCACTAGACACAATTTTGAAAATTGACCACTTAAGGACCATCCATGCCATGTTTGCTTTAAATTAGCTTACTGGTTTCAGAGAAGAAGATTTTTAAATATATTTCCCATAGGGTCCTATGTTAAAACTATGTTTGCTGATGGTTGCCATTTTGGATGGAGGTCAGGGTCACAGGACATAATTTTGAAAGTTGACCACCTAAGGACCATTCATCCCATGTTTGCTTTAAACTGACTTACTGGTTTCAGAGGAGAAGACTTTTAAACATTTTTTCCATAGGGTCCTATGTTAAAATTAAGTCGAGTCATGGTGGCCATCTTGAATTTCCGATCAGCAAACGATTCACAAGTTTAGTACAGGACCACCCAATGATCATTCCTGCAAAGCCACAATTCAATTGGCTTATTGGTTTCTAACAAGAAGATTTTTAAAATTTCGACCAATCAGAACACATTATAGGCCCTGGTAGCCATGTTGGATTTCCGATCAGCACCAAAAACAAAAATCTTGTATATGACCATCCAATGAACATTTCTGCCAAGTTTGATTCAAATCTGTTTTGTGGTTTCAGAAAAAAAGATGAAAATGTGAAATTCCCATAGGGTCCAATGTTAAACTAAGTCGAGTCATGGCGGCCATCTTGAATTTCCGATCGGCAAACGATTCACAAGTTTAGTACAGGACCACCCAATGATCATTCCTGCAAAGTCACAATTCAATTGGCTTAGTGGTTTCTAACAAGAAGATTTTTAAAATTTCAACCAATCAGAACACATTATGGGCCCTGGCAGCCATGTTGGATTTCCGATCAGTGCCAAAAACACAAATCTGTGAAAAGCTAACGGACAGACGGACGGACGACGGACTCTTACCCATGACAAAAGCTCACATGGCCTATGGCCAGGTGAGCTAAAAACAAATACATGTACATTACCATTCATTTTCCTGGCTTGGTACAGGCACTTCAATAACAAGTGGTGGGGTTAAACTAGCCCAAACTGTCCCTTTTAATGTGAATTGCTTAAGATAATATGCCTTGTATCTCCTTACTAAAAATAAATAACTTGTAGACTGATCATGTGATTAGACTGATCATGTGACTATTGTTGTTGTACCATGATATTCTGACTCTGAATAATTAATTCATAATTCTGTTTGCACAAATCCAAAATGTTTGCATAGAAAGTAGTGAACTATTAAGCATTGGACTCTCCTTATCTTGCATGAGATCAAATCAAATGGCTATTTGCTGCTTCTCCAACAAGCACACATAATTAAGGAGTAAGAGCACATACTGGTTGGCTCAGAATCAGGCTAATATGTCAGAGTGGAGTAACATATCTACTCATGGACTGTTGTCTCGGTGAGCTATCACTATAAAAATCTAAAGGACTAAGTGTGTTGGTCTAGTATAAAGTGGACATCATCATCATCTCATTGAAATGTAACGTGTTCTCACTATGATATAGCTGAAGCACTGCTGATTTGGCATTTAAACAACAATCACTCCTTATCATAGAAAATGTAAACAATGTGACTGTCTAGATGATGAATCTCATTTCTTTTTTAATTGTGATATTAATAAAAAAAATAATTATATATAATAGCAACGTTTTTAAAATACTATAAAGAAGGTCACTATAATTTTAATACAATTGAAAAATTAAATATAATAGTAAACTCATGAACACCTGAATATATCAACAGAGGAGACATATAACCATAGACATTTTATATATAATTATACAGTGCATTTCTTTTATTGTCTTTTTGTTTATTTGTAAGTTGTTTAGCAAATAAATAAAGTTAGAGTTAACTTTTCTGGTAACAAGACATTTGTAAAGATTTATGAGGTGAGCTAGTCCATTTTTATTTGATCAGGAATGTACAAGTTACACTTTCCCATACATATCTTCTATTAAACATTTTCACATGTAAACAGAAAAATATTTTTATTAGCGATATTAGTTTTTTACTCTTTTATTTTTTTGGTCATCAGATCATATTAAGACTTCTCTTTAATCTTAGAATTTCTTACAAACCAATGTATGTTTCCATAAGAAATTCTAAGAATAAAGCGAAGTCTTGATGATCTGATGACAAAAAAATAAAAGAGTAAAAAACTAATATTGCCAATATTTTCAGGGAGTAAAATTCTTTTTTAAAAGTTGTTGTATCACAACCCAGTGTGTTTTCCTTTGATCTTTAGTATTTTCTAAATGAAGATAACCATACAGGAGGTGGAGTCAAGATAGCTATTTTTGGGCAAAGCATTTTCTATTTAGCGTGCTTTAACTGTGACCTAATATTGATAGAACACAGAAATAAACATATTGTAACTTTTTTTGGACAATTGGTACACACTAATTTTTTGACAAGTGATAGACATTTTGGGTGCAAAGTGGTACTAAGTGCAAGCTTTCTTAAATCTGACACTGGAAAAAACTATAAAACAAGCAAAAAGACTGACAAAGTGATCCCCACGACCACATGTTTGTTCATGCAGATGACATAAAAACACGTGAAAAATTCTTTAACTTTACTAAACAATTTTTTTATTCAAACAAGACAAATTATTCTCCGTTCAATGCATATACACTGTAGGCCTATAGAAAATGATCAGTTTTGCAATCAAAAAGTGATCATATTTGAGTCACACCACGTTCAAAAGATGAATACCGGTACGCATTTGTGCATCACATGTAGGGTTAAAAGTTGAACACTCTGCCACCTGTGAAAGCATAAAATCCATATCATTGCTTAAAAGATCGTCTGTCATGTTCGCTGCCATTTAACGTTTTGACGTTAATCACGTGTTCTATTAAAAACTTTTTCCCACGTCACTGACTGCTGGCATACGTGACCAAGATCAGTCTTCTCAAAAGTTGGTCAAGTGCGACAGACGTCAATCACACATTTGCTTCCGTTTGATTGGTTATGATACAAAACATTTAGAATACTTTTAATTTCTTGTATGCGTATCAGTTTATCAGTTTATCAGCACATACACGAAATTAAAAGTACTCTAAATATTACATATTCAATCTTAATTTTTTCAGTAATTTTTCAACCAAAAACCAAGACAAACAACTATGACTTTTGAATATTCTTACCAACAAAAATAATTAATTTCCTATTTTTCTGATAAAATCAACATAATGATCTACCTACCTCCATAGCCCACTGCACATACAAATATAACCCAGGCTAGAGCCAGACTCCATGCCAATCTGCTGGTACTAATGTAAAACAAACTTTCACCTTCACCTCCGATCTTCGTGGATGGATAATCTTTGTAAAAGTCATACAATCCATACACTACTGACAATCCTATTGCTATGGCAACACACCAACCTATCAACAACTTTGCCTGAAAGAAAACAATCTACAGATGTATATACAATTTATTTGTATCTAACTTTTGTAAAAGAGTGCTGTCCTCTTTTCTGAAAAAAAAATACACTGTAGTAAATTGTTTTGAAAATGTAATTAATTCTTTCCACTTTCAAGAAACATATTTGTCATGATATATTTAAATGCTTATCACTGTAATCTCCCATTTTACCATATTTTTTGTTTTTTTGTTCTTGTTTGTTTAAAGTTTTACAGGAACTCATAATCTATGATGTATCATTTGCATGGTGTCAGATATAATACCGTATATAAGTGTTTATTTATGAGGGAGCCAAATTTCGTGATTTTCTTCCAAATTGGTGGATTTAAAAAAAAAATATTTCAAGATCCTAAGTTTTAACTAAAATCAAATTTTAGCCGATTGACTGTTATATTAGAATAGCATTACCTGAATTGTTTGACCAACAATTCAAAATAGGAAATGTTTTAAAATAAATTGAGTAAGAGCTTTTTGCATGTGATCGACAGTATTTTTAGAATTGTATAAATGTCGATTAATCGATAATTGTGTAAGGGCATTTAATATAATTTTAATATACATGTATTATTACAACACATTTACAAAATTTAAACAGATATAAATCTCATTAACAGACTCCGAAAAAAAATCAATTAATTAACACCAAAAATTGTCAACTTAAAGGTAACAAGGGCAACACAAAGCATGGCGTATCCCCTCGCCTACAAATTTGACCTGGTGACCTTGACCTTTGACCTTGAAAATCAATAGGGTTTCAGATTCTCTTAACGACTAAGTATGTACCAAGTTTGGTCAAAATACATTGAAGGATGTTGATTCTAGAGTGTTCACAAGGATGTTACACGTAAATATTTGACCCGGTGACCTTGACCTTTGACCTATGACATTGAAAATCAATAGGGTTCCAGATTCTCTTAAGGACTAAGCATGTACCAAGTTTGGTCAAAATCCATTGAAGGATGTTGATTCTAGAGTGTTCACAAGGATGTTACGGAAGGACGGACGGAAGGTAGCGTTACTATATCCCTTTGCAACTTCGTTGGCGAGGGGATAATTAAAAATCTTTGAATGGAAATGCTAATATTAATTAAAAAAGGTGTGTTTATACAGCAACAACTATTCAGGGTAATTAGTGTTTTAAAGATAAAATGGTGGTTAATTACATGTAAAATAATTTACCTGTTATTTGTCACCATATGCATCGTTTTCGGGAAGGATTGTTTCCCCTTTGTCAGATATTTCAAAAGCGTCATTTCAACAACTTTAAGAATGGCAGTGACCATATACATTTTTTGTAATTGTTAAACAAGATGTTGCAAGCTACGTCATGCTAAGAATACCCCCACTCGTTCATTTGTGTCAAATTTGTATATATCTCAACACTCATTACCAGAAAATGCAGTAAAAACATGAAAAATTCTAAATCACACAGTAAACAGGAAGTAAATGTGCAGTAATCCTGGAAAGGGGAGACACGGTACAAGTCACCATGCCAAAGCCACATATCAAATATAAAATAATTTCTTCCAGTAGAAGCTGAGATATCTGTTACGAAAGTTTTCATTACGGTAAACATGAAAAATTCTAAGTCGCGCGGTAAACAGGAAGAAGATGTGCGGTAAGCCTGGAAAGGGGAGACACGGTACAAGTCACCTTGCCAAAGCCACATATCAAATACAAAATCATTTCTTCCAGTAGAAGCTGAGATATCTGTTACGAAAGTGTGAACGGACGGACAAACTGACGGACAAGGTGATTGCAATATAGCCCCCTCTCTACGAGTGGAGGTATAATATTCACTATACAGTCATACTATGGGACACAGATCTTGCACAATCAAGAAAATAAAGATATTTATGTAGTAAAGAGTAGAAATCGATGACTATCGCGAATAAAGCAAAAAATAGGTACCCGTGACACAGACACAAACAGTAATTTACAATCTTCAGAGCTCCACAGACACAAACAGTAATTCAACATCTTCAGAGCCCCAAAGACACAAACAGTAAATTACCATCTTCAGAGCCCCACAGACACAAACAGTAATTTACCATCTTCAGAGCTCCACAGACACAAACAGTAATTTACCATCTTCAGAGCCCCACAGACACAAACAGTAATTTACCATCTTTAGAGCTCCACAGTCACAAACAGTAATTTACCATCTTTAGAGCTCCACAGACACAAACAGTAATTTACCATCTTCAGAGCCCCACAGACAGAAACAGTAATTTACCATCTTCAGAGCTCCACAGACACAAACAATAATTTACCATCTTCAGAGCTCCACAGTCACAAACAGTAATTTAACATCTTCAGAGCCCCACAGTCACAAACAGTAATTTACCATCTTCAGAGCTCCACAGTCACAAACAGTAATTTACCATCTTCAGAGCTCCACAGTCACAAACAGTAATTTACCATCTTTAGAGCTCCACAGACACAAACAGTAATTTAACATCTTCAGAGCTCCACAGACACACACAGTAATTTACCATCTTCAGAGCTCCACAGTCACAAACAGTAATTTACCATCGTTAGAGCTCCACAGACACAAACAATAATTTACCATCTTCAGAGCCCCCAGACACAAACAGTAATTTACCATCTTCAGAGCTCCACAGACACAAACAGTAATTTAACATCTTCAGCGCCACACAGATACAAACAGTAATTTACCACCTTCAGAGCTCAACAGTCACAAACAGTAATTTACCATCTTCAGAGCTCCACAGACACAAACAGTAATTCAACATCTTCAGAGCTCCACATTCACACACAGTAATTTACCATCTTCAGAGCCCCACAGACACAAATAGTAATTTACCATCTTCAGAGCTCCACAGACACAAACAGTAATTTACCATCTTTAGAGTTCCACAGACACAAACAGTAATTTACCATCTTCAGAGCCCCACAGACACAAACAGTAATTTACCATCTTCAGAGCTCCACAGTCACAAACAGTAATTTACCATCTTTAGAGCTCCACAGACACAAACAGTAATTTACCATCTTCAGAGCCCCACAGACACAAACAGTAATTTACCATCTTCAGAGCTCCACAGTCACAAACAGTAATTTACCATCTTCAGAGCCCCACAGACACAAACAGTAATTTAACATCTTCAGAGCTCCATAGTCAGACAGTAATTTACCATCTTTAGAGCCCCACAGACACAAACAGTAATTTAACATCTTCAGAACCCCACATTCACAAACAGTAATTTACCATCTTCAGAGCTCCACAGACACAAACAGTAATTTAACATCTTCAGAGCTCCACAGTCACAAACAGTACTTTACCATCTTCAGAGCCCCACAGACACAAACAGTAATTTAACATCTTCAGAGCTCCACAGACACAAACAGTAATTTACCATCTTCAGAGCTCCACAGACACAAACAGTAATTTAACATCTTCAGAGCTCCACAGACACAAACAGTAATTTACCATCTTCAGAGCTCCACAGTCACAAACAGTAATTTACCATCTTCAGAACTCCACAGTCACAAACAGTAATTTACCATCTTCAGAGCTCCACAGTCACAAACAGTAATTTACCATTTTCAGAGCTCCACAGACACAAACAGTAATTTAACATCTTCAGAGCCCCACAGACACAAACAGTAATTTACCATCTTCAGAGCTCCACAGACACAAACAGTAATTTACCATCTTCAGAGCTCCATAGACACAAACAGTAATTTACCATCTTCAGAGCTCCACAGTCACAAACAGTAATTTACCATCTTTAGAGCTCCACAGACACAAACAGTAATTTAACATCTTCAGAGCTCCACAGACACACACAGTAATTTACCATCTTCAGAGCTCCACAGTCACAAACAGTAATTTACCATCGTTAGAGCTCCACAGACACAAACAATAATTTACCATCTTCAGAGCCCCCAGACACAAACAGTAATTTACCATCTTCAGAGCTCCACAGACACAAACAGTAATTTAACATCTTCAGCGCCACACAGATACAAACAGTAATTTACCACCTTCAGAGCTCAACAGTCACAAACAGTAATTTACCATCTTCAGAGCTCCACAGACACAAACAGTAATTCAACATCTTCAGAGCTCCACATTCACACACAGTAATTTACCATCTTCAGAGCCCCACAGACACAAATAGTAATTTACCATCTTCAGAGCTCCACAGACACAAACAGTAATTTACCATCTTTAGAGTTCCACAGACACAAACAGTAATTTACCATCTTCAGAGCCCCACAGACACAAACAGTAATTTACCATCTTCAGAGCTCCACAGTCACAAACAGTAATTTACCATCTTTAGAGCTCCACAGACACAAACAGTAATTTACCATCTTCAGAGCCCCACAGACACAAACAGTAATTTACCATCTTCAGAGCTCCACAGTCACAAACAGTAATTTACCATCTTCAGAGCCCCACAGACACAAACAGTAATTTAACATCTTCAGAGCTCCATAGTCAGACAGTAATTTACCATCTTTAGAGCCCCACAGACACAAACAGTAATTTAACATCTTCAGAACCCCACAGTCACAAACAGTAATTTACCATCTTCAGAGCTCCACAGACACAAACAGTAATTTAACATCTTCAGAGCTCCACAGTCACAAACAGTACTTTACCATCTTCAGAGCTCCACAGACACAAACAGTAATTTACCATCTTCAGAGCTCCACAGACACAAACAGTAATTTAACATCTTCAGAGCTCCACAGACACAAACAGTAATTTACCATCTTCAGAGCTCCACAGTCACAAACAGTAATTTACCATCTTCAGAACTCCACAGTCACAAACAGTAATTTACCATCTTCAGAGCTCCACAGTCACAAACAGTAATTTACCATTTTCAGAGCTCCACAGACACAAACAGTAATTTAACATCTTCAGAGCCCCACAGACACAAACAGTAATTTACCATCTTCAGAGCTCCACAGACACAAACAGTAATTTACCATCTTCAGAGCTCCATAGACACAAACAGTAATTTACCATCTTCAGAGCTCCACAGTCACAAACAGTAATTTAACATCTTCAGAGCTCCACAGACACAAACAGTAATTTACCATCTTCAGAGCCCCACAGACACAAACAGTAATTTACCATCTTTAGAGCTCCACAGTCACAAACAGTAATTTACCATCTTTAGAGCTCCACAGACACAAACAGTAATTTACCATCTTCAGAGCCCCACAGACATAAACAGTAATTCAACATCTTCAGAGCTCCACAGACACAAACAATAATTTAACATCTTCAGAGCTCCACAGTCACAAACAGTAATTTACCATCTTCAGAGCCCCACAGTCACAAACAGTAATTTACCATCTTCAGAGCTCCACAGTCACAAACAGTAATTTAACATCTTCAGAGCCCCACAGACACAAACAGTAATTTACCATCTTCAGAGCCCCACAGACACAAACAGTAATTTACCATCTTCAGAGCTCCACAGACACAAACAGTAATTTACCATCTTCAGAGCTCCACAGTCACAAACAGTAATTTAACATCTTCAGAGCCCCACAGATACAAACAGTAATTTACCATCTTCAGAGCCCCACAGACACAAACAGTAATTTACCATCTTCAGAGCTCCACAGACACAAACAGTAATTTAACATCTTCAGAGCTCCACAGACACAAACAGTAATTTACCATCTTCAGAGCTCCACAGACACAAACAGTAATTTACCATCTTCAGAGCTCCACAGACACAGAGTAATTCAACATCTTCAGAGCCCCACAGACACAAACAGTAATTTAACATTTTCAGAGCTCCACAGTCACATACAGTAATTTACCATCTTTAGAGCTCCACAGACACAAACAGTAATTTACCATCTTCAGAGCTCCAGACACAAACAGTAATTTACCATCTTCAGAGTTTCACAGATAAAAACAGTAATTTACCATCTGCATAGCCCCACAGACACAAATAGTAATTTACCATCTTCAGAGCTCCACAGACACAAACAGTAATTTACCATCTTCAGAGCTCCAGACACAAACAGTAAGTTACCATCTTCAGAGTTTCACAGATAAAAACAGTAATTTACCATCTTCAGAGTTTCACAGATAAAAACAGTAATTTACCATCTTCAGAGCTCCAGACACAAACAGTAATTTACCATCTTCAGAGTTTCACAGATAAAAACAGTAATTTACCATCTTCATAGCCCCACAGACACAAACAGTAATTTACCATCTTCAGAGCCCCACAGACACAAACAGTAATTTACCATCTTTAGAGCTCCACAGACACAAACAGTAAGTTACCAACTTCAGAGCTCCAGACACAAACAGTAATTTACCATCTTCAGAGCTCCACAGACACAAACAGTAATTTACCATCTTCAGAGCTCCACAGACACAAACAGTAATTTACCATCTTCAGAGCTCCAGTCACAAACAGTACTTTACCATCTTCAGAGCCCCACAGACACAAACAGTAATTTAACATCTTCAGAGCTCCACAGACACAAACAGTAATTTACCATCTTCAGAGCTCCACAGACACAAACAGTAATTTAACATCTTCAGAGCTCCACAGAAACAAACAGTAATTTACCATCTTCAGAGCTCCACAGTCACAAACAGTAATTTACCATCTTCAGAACTCCACAGTCACAAACAGTAATTTACCATCTTCAGAGCTCCACAGTCACAAACAGTAATTTACCATTTTCAGAGCTCCACAGACACAAACAGTAATTTAACATCTTCAGAGCCCCACAGACACAAACAGTAATTTACCATCTTCAGAGCTCCACAGACACAAACAGTAATTTACCATCTTCAGAGCTCCATAGACACAAGCAGTAATTTACCATCTTCAGAGCTCCACAGTCACAAACAGTAATTTAACATCTTCAGAGCTCCACAGACACAAACAGTAATTTAACATCTTCAGAGCCCCACAGACACAAACAGTAATTTACCATCTGCATAGCCCCACAGACACAAATAGTAATTTACCATCTTCAGAGCTCCACAGACACAAACAGTAATTTACCATCTTCAGAGCTCCAGACACAAACAGTAAGTTACCATCTTCAGAGTTTCACAGATAAAAACAGTAATTTACCATCTTCAGAGTTTCACAGATAAAAACAGTAATTTACCATCTTCAGAGCTCCAGACACAAACAGTAATTTACCATCTTCAGAGTTTCACAGATAAAAACAGTAATTTACCATCTTCATAGCCCCACAGACACAAACAGTAATTTACCATCTTCAGAGCCCCACAGACACAAACAGTAATTTACCATCTTTAGAGCTCCACAGACACAAACAGTAAGTTACCATCTTCAGAGCTCCAGACACAAACAGTAATTTACCATCTTCAGAGCTCCACAGACACAAACAGTAATTTACCATCTTCAGAGCTCCACAGACACAAACAGTAATTTACCATCTTCAGAGCTCCAGTCACAAACAGTACTTTACCATCTTCAGAGCCCCACAGACACAAACAGTAATTTAACATCTTCAGAGCTCCACAGACACAAACAGTAATTTACCATCTTCAGAGCTCCACAGACACAAACAGTAATTTAACATCTTCAGAGCTCCACAGAAACAAACAGTAATTTACCATCTTCAGAGCTCCACAGTCACAAACAGTAATTTACCATCTTCAGAACTCCACAGTCACAAACAGTAATTTACCATCTTCAGAGCTCCACAGTCACAAACAGTAATTTACCATTTTCAGAGCTCCACAGACACAAACAGTAATTTAACATCTTCAGAGCCCCACAGACACAAACAGTAATTTACCATCTTCAGAGCTCCACAGACACAAACAGTAATTTACCATCTTCAGAGCTCCATAGACACAAGCAGTAATTTACCATCTTCAGAGCTCCACAGTCACAAACAGTAATTTAACATCTTCAGAGCTCCACAGACACAAACAGTAATTTAACATCTTCAGAGCCCCACAGACACAAACAGTAATTTACCATCTTCAGAGCTCCACAGACACAAACAGTAATTTACCATCTTCAGAGCTCCATAGACACAAACAGTAATTTAACATCTTCAGAGCTCCACAGTCACAAACAGTAATTTAACATCTTCAGAGCTCCACAGTCACAAACAGTAATTTAACATCTTCAGAGCTCCACAGACACAAACAGTAATTTAACATCTTCAGAGCCCCACAGACACAAACAGTAATTTACCATCTTCAGAGCTCCACAGTCACAAACAGTAATTTAACATCTTCAGAGCTCCACAGACACAAACAGTAATTTAACATCTTCAGAGCTCCACAGTCACAAACAGTAATTTAACATCTTCAGAGCTCCACAGACACAAACAGTAATTTTCCATATTTAGAGCTCCACAGACAAAAACAGTAATTTACCATCTTCAGAGCTCCACAGACACAAACAGTAATTTACCATCTTCAGAGCTCCACAGACACAGAGTAATTTACCATCTTCAGAGCTCCACAGTCACAAACAGTAATTTAACATCTTCAGAGCTCCACAGACACAAACAGTAATTTAACATCTTCAGAGCTCCACAGACACAAACAGTAATTTACCATCTTTAGAGCTCCACAGACACAAACAATAATTTACCATCTTCAGAGCTCCACAGACACAAACAGTAATTTACCATCTTCAGAGCTCCACAGTCACAGACAGTAATTTACCATCTTTAGAGCTACACAGACACAAACAGTAATTTAACATCTTCAGAGCTCCACAGTCACAAACAGTAATTTAACATCTTCAGAGCCCCACAGACACAAACAGTAATTTAACATCTTCAGAGCCCCACAGACACAAACAGTAATTTACCATCTTCAGAGCTCCCCAGACACAAACAGTAATTTACCATCTTCAGAGCTCCACAGACACAAACAGTAATTTACCATCTTCAGAGCTCCACAGTCACAAACTGTAATTTACCATCTTCAGAGCTCCACAGACACAAACAGTAATTTACCATCTTCAGAGCTCCACAGACACAAACAGTAATTTACCATCTTCAGAGCTCCACAGACACAAACAGTAATTTAACATCTTCAGAGCTCCACAGTCACAAACAGTAATTTACCATCTTTAGAGCTCCACAGTCACAGACAGTAATTTACCATCTTTAGAGCTCCACAGACACAAACAGTAATTTACCATCTTCAGAGCTCCACAGACACAAACAGTAATTTAACATCTTCAGAGCCCCACAGACACAAACAGTAATTTACCATCTTCAGAGCTCCACAGTCACAAACAGTAATTTACCATCTTCAGAGCTCCACAGAAACAAACAGTAGTTTACCATCTTCAGAGCCCCACAGTCACAAACAGTAATTTAACATCTTCAGAGCTCCACAGACACAAACAGTAATTTACCATCTTCAGAGCTCTACAGACACAAACAGTAATTTACCATCTTCAGAGCTCCACAGACACAGAGTAATTCAACATCTTCAGAGCCCCACAGACACAAACAGTAATTTAACATTTTCAGAGCTCCACAGTCACATACAGTAATTTACCATCTTTAGAGCTCCACAGACACAAACAGTAATTTACCATCTTCAGAGCTCCAGACACAAACAGTAATTTACCATCTTCAGAGTTTCACAGATAAAAACAGTAATTTACCATCTGCATAGCCCCACAGACACAAATAGTAATTTACCATCTTCAGAGCTCCACAGACACAAACAGTAATTTACCATCTTCAGAGCTCCAGACACAAACAGTAAGTTACCATCTTCAGAGTTTCACAGATAAAAACAGTAATTTACCATCTTCAGAGTTTCACAGATAAAAACAGTAATTTACCATCTTCAGAGCTCCAGACACAAATAGTAATTTACCATATTCAGAGCTCCAGTCACAAAAAGTAATTCAACATCTTCAGAGCTCCACAGACACAGAGTAATTTACCATCTTCAGAGCTCCACAGTCACAAACAGTAATTTACCATCTTCAGAGCTCCACAGACACAAGCAGTAATTTACCATCTTCAGAGCTCCACAGACACAAACAGTAATTTACCATCTTCAGAACTCTACAGACACATACAAGAAGTATAATCGTCAGAGCTCCACAGTCACAAACAGTAAATTCAGTATCTTCAGAGCTCCACAAAGAAAAACAGTAACTTATGATAATAAGTTACTGTTTGTCTTCAGAGCTCTAGATATACAAACAATAATTTACCATCTTCAGAGCTCTAGATATACAAACAATAATTTACCATCTTCAGAGCTTCAGATATACAAACAATAATTTAGCATCTTCAGAGCTCTAGATATACAAACAATAATTTACCATCTTCAGAGCTCTAGATATACAAACAATAATTTACCATCTTCAGAGCTCTAGATATACAAACGATAATTTACCATCTTCAGAGCTTCAGATATACAAACAATAATTTACCATCTTCAGAGCTCTAGATATACAAACAATAATTTACCATCTTCAGAGCTTCAGATATACAAACAATAATTTACCATCTTCAGAGCTTCAGATATACAAATAATAATTTACAATCTTCAGAGCTTCAGATATACAAACAATAATTTATCATCTTCAGAGCTCTAGATATACAAACAATAATTTACCATCTTCAGAGCTTCAGATATACAAACAATAATTTACAATCTTCAGAGCTCCAGATATACAAACAATAATATACCATCTTCTGTGCACCAGATTTAATGATTTGCTGGGTAAAAAGAAACAGAAACTGGGTCAAGGGTCAATGATAGTTCATATACAGTTTGAATTCATTTTTGTATTTTCAGACAAGAAATTCTTGCAAATATTTGTTTAAAATTGCATCCTGAGATTACGACAATCTTGAATTTCAGACCATCCATGGCACGTTTACCAGATGGCAGAAGACAGACAAAAAATCAATACAGCAGACCACAAAATTACAGCAACATTTAATTATAGTCTTTGATAGTTAAAGCTCAGAATCTTGACTTACAGCAACATTTAATTATAGTCTTTGATAGTTAAAGCTCAGAATCTTGACTTACAGCAACATTTAATTACAGTTTTTGATAGTTAAAGCTCAGAATCATGACTTACAGCAACATTTAATTACAGTCTTTGATAGTTAAAGCTCAGAATCTTGACTTACAGCAACATTTAATTATAGTCTTTGATAGTTAAAGCTCACAATCTTGAATTACAGCAACATTTAATTACAGTCTTTGATAGTTAAAGCTCAGAATCTTGACTTACAGCAACATTTAATTATAGTCTTTGATAGTTAAAGCTCAGAATCTTGACTTACAGCAACATTTAATTATAGTCTTTGATAGTTAAAGCTCAGAATCTTGACTTACAGCAACATTTAATTATAGTCTTTGATAGTTAAAGCTCAGAATCTTGACTTACAGCAACATTTAATTACAGTCTTTGATAGTTAAAGCTCAGAATCTTGAATTACAGCAACATTTAATTACAGTCTTTGATAGTTAAAGCTCACAATCTTGACTTACAGCAACATTTAATTATAGTCTTTGATAGTTAAAGCTCAGAATCTTGACTTACAGCAACATTTAATTATAGTCTTTTACCTGTATCTCTTCTGAATCTTGACTTTTACCTGTATCTCTTTATTTAAACTTGTGTTAAATTATTGTTCATATATCTGGTGTCAACAAAAATGTCAAAAATATTTTTTTTTATCAATGTGTGACGTAAAAGTGTTTTTGACATTTACTTCACTGAGTTTGGCACTGATTTGACAACTGTTTTACCTGTTTTGTTCAAGTATTGTTATAAATACTGTTATAGTGACAGCCTGAAACTTTGAGCCGTAATGAAAGGGGGGGGGGTTGGCGCTTTAAAATCTGATTCAACCCACCATTTCTTTAGAAATGCCTGTACCAAGTCAGGGTCATTACGGTTTTCACAGTTTTCCGGTTGTTGACTGATTTTGTCTGTTTATATACTTATGAGTTTTGACTTTGCCTTTGTAAGATTGTTCGGAGTTCGGTAATTTTGTTATTACCCTTATTGTTTAACAGTATAAATAAATAGTCTGTGGAGTATATCTGTGTCAATCATATGGTTGTTACTCTAAACACAGATATTTACCTTTCCTAATCTAACTCTGTTGTTCTTTATCACAAGTAAATATCCTAACCATATCCCAACAATGTATGGAGCTATTCTAGTGTAGGGCTTGTTGTATAATGGTGAAGATTGTGCCCAACTCTCATTTCCATGCTTCAAAACTGTATTGCTGAAACATAATTGAAAGAAAAATGAAAAACAAAATTCTTAAAAGATTTCTACTAAAGTTTGATACATAATTAAATATGAGTGGAAGACTCACCTCAGTCTGTATATTTCTACTAAAGTTTGATGCATAATTAAATATGAGTGGAAGACTCACCTCAGTCTGTATATTTCTACTAAAGTTTGATGCATAATTAAATATGAGTGGAAGACTCACCTCAGTCTGTATATTTCTACTAAAGTTTGATGCATAATTAAATATGAGTGGAAGACTCACCTCAGTCTGTATATTTCTACTAAAGTTTGATGCATAATTAAATATGAGTGGAAGACTCACCTCAGTCTGTATATTTCTACTAAAGTTTGATGCATAATTAAATATGAGTGGAAGACTCACCTCAGTCTGTATATTTCTACTAAAGTTTGATGCATAATTAAATATGAGTGGAGGACTCACCTCAGTCTGTATATTTCTACTAAAGTTTGATGCATAATTAAATATGAGTGGAAGACTCACCTCAGTCTGTATATTTCTACTAAAGTTTGATGCATAATTAAATATGAGTGGAAGACTCACCTCAGTCTGTATATTTCTACTAAAGTTTGATGCATAATTAAATATGAGTGGAAGACTCACCTCAGTCTGTATATTTCTACTAAAGTTTGATGCATAATTAAATATGAGTGGAAGACTCACCTCAGTCTGTATATTTCTATGCACAGCTAGTATTCAATCGATTCTAGTTTTTGAGAAAACCAAAGGGAAATCAAGAATGGACAATCCAGAGACACTGGCAACATTAGACATACAAGACACAGGACAAAGACAAACAAAACACAAAACACAGAAAACTGAAAGGATGAGCAACACAGACCCCCATCAAAAACCAGAGGTGAAAACCTAGGTGATCGTGAACGCTAAGCAGTTCCTGCTTCTTATAAGACACCTGCAGTGTTACTCAAATAGATGAAAGAAACTAGAAGCCCACCTGAGCCTGTATCACTCACCTGATTATTCATATGCAGTTTGTGTTCAATATTCAATGAAGTCTAGATTTTAATTTTTTTTATTAAATTCATTTTTACATCTGATGTTCAATTGTAACCCATTAAAGTAGAACTTCGATAAAAAAAAAAGGCATTGATAGAGGAAATGTGTCAAAATACTACTATGAACACTTTGTAAAAACTGCATTAAAATTGGATGAAAAACAAAAACTTTCAAATTTTCTGCCTCTTTCAGTCAACTTCATCTCAAAAACTGCTAAAGTATGAGGAAATGCCAGGCAGTCTCATCCCATAATAATGATATCTGATGTCAACTTACATGCCAGGCAGTCTCATCCCATAATAATGATATCTGATGTCAACTTACATGCCAGGCAGTCTCATCCCATAATAATGATATCTGATGTCAACTTACATGCCAGGCAGTCTCATCCCATAATAATGATATCTGATGTCAACTTACATGCCAGGCAGTCTCATCCCATAATAATCAGCTGTTATCATTCTTGATGCAATACATGCAAAGAGGGAAAATGATAATAACCCATGTCCTATCCACTTCTTTCTGTCAAATATATAAAATCAAATTTGTATCATTTAATCATTGTTCTACAAAAATATTGAATGATGAATCCTGAAATGCTGTTTTTACAAGAGATGTGAACCTATCCTGAAGGGTATCTTGACATAAAATTACATTGCACAACTCTAAAATGTGTTAAAGCATCAGAGATGCACTAGCCAAGTTTTCTTACAATTTCAAATATGATGAAAACTATTTACAAATGTAAATATTTAGTTTGGTTTATGGTGTATAATGCCACTTTCAACAATATTTCAGTTATATTGTGGTGGTCAGTTTTAAAAGTGGAGGAAACCGTAGTACCTGGAGAAAACCACCGACCTATCACAAGTCACTGACAAACTTTATCACATAATGTTGCTGTGTTAGCGGTAGACGATTGCCACGTCGCATTTTGCGAATATAACGGTAGTGTGGCGAGGATAATTTGTGTAGCAGTAGCCACACTGGCGAACGAAAAACTTTTAGAGTGTGCATCTGACAACGATCTTTTATTATGCAGAAAATCAACTTCGAATAAAACGCGTTATAGACAATGATTTGATCGATGTATAATATCCAAAATGATTTTAAAAAGCAGGTCAAATTGATTATTTCCGGTAGTTTTTTCAGTTGAAACTAGTATTACTGTAAGCACAGCTCACTAAGATATACCCCCCGCTCCCCCCATCTGTCCAACCTATTTCCATAACCAAAACATTACTGATTGTTCCGACCAAAATTGAAAGGGACCCTCCTCTCTTCACCGGTAAGCTGCTGATAAAATTTCAAAACATTCTGAGAAACACTACTCAAGTTATCATACGACATAAAGTAAAAATCCTATTTTCCGTCATATCAAGTCCAATAACTCTGGAAATGCAAAAGTGAAAATCGTCAAAAATAAAAGGGATCCTCCTCTCTTCACCGGTAAGCTGCTGATAAAATTTCAAAATATTTTCAGAAACACTACTCAAGTTATCATACGACATAGGATAAAAATCCTATTTTCCGTCATTTCAGGTCCAATAACTCTGCAACGGCAAGAGTGAAAATCGTCAAAAATGAAAGGGATCCTCCTCTCTTCACCGGTAAGCTGGTGATAAAATTTCAAAACATTCTGAGAAACACTACTCAAGTTATCATACAACATAGGGTAAAAATCCTATTTTCCGTCCAATAACTCTGGAACGGCAAAAGTGAAAATCGTCAAAAATGAAAGGGATCCTCCTCTCTTCACTGGTAAGCTGGTGATAAAATTTCAAAACATTCTGAGAAACACTACTCCAGTTATCATACGACATAGAGTAAAAATCCTATTTTCCGTCATATCAGGTCCAATAACTCTGGAACAGCATGAGTGAAAATCATCAAAAATGAAAGGGATCCTCCTCTCTTCACCAGTAAGCTGCTGATAAAATTTCAAAATATTTTCAGAAACACTACTCAAGTTATCATACGACATAGGATAAAAATCCTATTTTCCGTCATATCAGGTCCAATAACTCTGGAACGGCAAGAGTGAAAATCGTCAAAAATGAAAGGGATCCTCCTCTCTTCACCGGTAAGCTGGTGATAAAATTTCAAAACATTCTGAGAAACACTACTCAAGTTATCATACAACATAGGGTAAAAATCCTATTTTCCGTCCAATAACTCTGGAACGGCAAAAGTGAAAATCGTCAAAAATGAAAGGGATCCTCCTCTCTTCACTGGTAAGCTGGTGATAAAATTTCAAAACATTCTGAGAAACACTACTCCAGTTATCATACGACATAGAGTAAAAATCCTATTTTCCGTCATATCAGGTCCAATAACTCTGGAACAGCATGAGTGAAAATCATCAAAAATGAAAGGGATCCTCCTCTCTTCACCAGTAAGCTGCTGATAAAATTTCAAAATATTTTCAGAAACACTACTCAAGTTATCATACGACATAGGATAAAAATCCTATTTTCCGTCATATCAGGTCCAATAACTCTGGAACGGCAAGAGTGAAAATCGTCAAAAATGAAAGGGATCCTCCTCTCTTCACCGGTAAGCTGCTGATAAAATTTCAAAACATTCTGAGAAACACTACTCAAGTTATCATACAACATAGGGTAAAAATCCTATTTTCCGTCCAATAACTCTGGAACGGCAAAAGTGAAAATCGTCAAAAATGAAAGGGATCCTCCTCTCTTCACTGGTAAGCTGGTGATAAAATTTCAAAACATTCTGAGAAACACTACTCCAGTTATCATACGACATAGAGTAAAAATCCTATTTTCCGTCATATCAAGTCCAATAACTCTGGAAATGCAAAAGTGAAAATCGTCAAAAATGAAACGGATCCTCCTCTCTTCACCGGTAAGCTGCTGATAAAATTTCAAAACATTTTCAGTAACACTACTCAAGTTATCATACGACATAGGATAAAAATCCTATTTTCCGTCATATCAGGTCCAATAACTCTGGAACAGCAAGAGTGAAAATCGTCAAAAATGAAAGGGATCCTCCTCTCTTCACCAGTAAGCTGCTGATAAAATTTCAAAATATTTCCAGAAACACTATTCAAGTTATCATACGACATAGGATAAAAATCCTATTTTCCGTCATATCAGGTCCAATAACTACTGAGTGCCATCTGACCCTTGTGCAGTACTGCAGTCTAGCTCCTGGTTTGTGTGTCTGAGTTCATGTACAAATACTACTGAGCCCCATCTGACCCTTGTGCAGTACTGCAGTCTAGCTCCTGGTTTGTGTGTCTGAGTTCATGTACAAATACTACTGAGCCCCATCTGACCCTTGTACAGTACTGCAGTCTAGCTCCTGGTTTGTGTCTGAGTTCATGTACAAATACTACTGAGTGCCATCTGACCCTTGTGCAGTACTGCAGTCTAGCTCCTGGTTTGTGTGTCTGAGTTCATGTACAAATAATACTGAGTGCCATCTGACCCTTGTACAGTACTGCAGTCTAGCTCCTGGTTTGTGTGTCTGAGTTCATGTACAAATAATACTGAGTGCCATCTGACCCTTGTACAGTACTGCAGTCTAGCTCCTGGTTTGTGTGTCTGAGTTCATGTACAAATACATTTGTACTACTCAGTGCCATCTGACCCTTGTGCAGTACTGCAGTCTAGCTCCTGGTTTGTGTGTCTGAGTTCATGTACAAATACTACTGAGTGCCATCTGTCCCTTGTGCAGTACTGCAGTCTAGCTCCTGGTTTGTGTGTGCGTTCATGTACAAATACTACCGAGTGCCATCTGACCCTTGTACAGTACTGCAGTCTAGCTCCTGGTTTGTGTGTCTGAGTTCATGTACAAATACTACTGAGTGCCATCTAACCCTTGTGCAGTACTGCAGTCTAGCTCCTGGTTTGTGTGTCTGAGTTCATGTACAAATACTACTGAGCCCCATCTGACCCTTGTACAGTACTGCAGTCTAGCTCCTGGTTTGTGTCTGAGTTCATGTACAAATACTACTGAGTGCCATCTGACCCTTGTGCAGTACTGCAGTCTAGCTCCTGGTTTGTGTGTCTGAGTTCAGGTACAAATACTACTGAGTGCCATCTGACCCTTGTACAGTACTGCAGTCTAACTCCTGGTTTGTGTGTCTGAGTTCATGTACAAATACTACTGAGTGCCATCTGACCCTTGTGCAGTACTGCAGTCTAGCTCCTGGTTTGTGTGTCTGAGTTTATGTACAAATACTACTGAGTGCCATCTGACCCTTGTGCAGTACTGCAGTCTAGCTCCTGGTTTGTGTCCGAGTTCATGTACAAATACTACTGAGTGCCATCTGACCCTTGTGCAGTACTGCAGTCTAGCTCCTGGTTTGTGTGTCTAAGTTCATGTACAAATACTACTGAGTGCCATCTGACCCTTGTGCAGTACTGCAGTCTAGCTCCTGGTTTGTGTCTGAGTTCATGTACAAATACTACTGAGTGCCATCTGACCCTTGTGCAGTACTGTAGTCTAGCTCCTGGTTTGTGTGTCTGAGTTCATGTACAAATACTACTGAGTGCCATCTGACTCTTGTGCAGTACTGCAGTCTAGCTCCTGGTTTGTGTGTCTGAGTTCATGTACACTTACTACTGAGTCCCATCTGACCCTTGTGCAGTACTGCAGTCTAGCTCCTGGTTTGTGTGTCTGAGTTCATGTACAAATACTACTGAGTGCCATCTGACCCTTGTACAGTACTGCAGTCTAACTCCTGGTTTGTGTGTCTGAGTTCATGTACAAATACTACTGAGTGCCATCTGACCCTTGTGCAGTACTGCAGTCTAGCTCCTGGTTTGTGTGTCTGAGTTTATGTACAAATACTACTGAGTGCCATCTGACCCTTGTGCAGTACTGCAGTCTAGCTCCTGGTTTGTGTCCGAGTTCATGTACAAATACTACTGAGTGCCATCTGACCCTTGTGCAGTACTGCAGTCTAGCTCCTGGTTTGTGTGTCTAAGTTCATGTACAAATACTACTGAGTGCCATCTGACCCTTGTGCAGTACTGCAGTCTAGCTCCTGGTTTGTGTCTGAGTTCATGTACAAATACTACTGAGTGCCATCTGACCCTTGTGCAGTACTGTAGTCTAGCTCCTGGTTTGTGTGTCTGAGTTCATGTACAAATACTACTGAGTGCCATCTGACTCTTGTGCAGTACTGCAGTCTAGCTCCTGGTTTGTGTGTCTGAGTTCATGTACAAATATTACTGAGTCCCATCTGACCCTTGTGCAGTACTGCAGTCTAGCTTCTGGTTTGTGTGTCTGAGTTCATGTACAAATACTACTGAGTCCCATCTGACCCTTGTGCAGTAATGCAGTCTAGCTCCTGGTTTGTGTGTCTCAGTTCATGTACAAATACTACTGAGTGCCATCTGACCCTTGTGCAGTACTGCAGTCTAGCTCCTGGTTTGTGTGTGAGTTCATGTACAAATACTACTGAGTGCCATCTGACCCTTGTGCAGTACTGCAGTCTAGCTCCTGGTTTGTGTGTGTGAGTTCATGTACAAATACTACTGAGTGCCATCTGACCCTTGTGCAGTACTGCAGTCTAGCTCCTGGTTTGTGTGTCTTGAGTTCATGTACAAATACTACTGAGTCCCATCTAACCCTTGTGCAGTACTGCAGTCTAGCTCCTGGTTTGTGTGTCTGAGTTCATGTACAAATACTACTGAGCCCCATCTGACCCTTGTACAGTACTGCAGTCTAGCTCCTGGTTTGTGTCTGAGTTCATGTACAAATACTACTGAGTGCCATCTGACCCTTGTGCAGTACTGCAGTCTAGCTCCTGGTTTGTGTGTCTGAGTTCATGTACAAATACCACTGAGCCCCATCTGACCCTTGTACAGTACTGCAGTCTAGCTCCTGGTTTGTGTGTCTCAGTTCATGTACAAATACTACTGAGTGCCATCTGACCCTTGTACAGTACTGCAGTCTTAACTCCTGGTTTGTGTGTCTGAGTTCATGTACAAATACTACTGAGTGCCATCTGACCCTTGTGCGGTACTGCAGTCTAGCTCCTGGTTTGTGTGTCTGAGTTCATGTACAAATACTACTGAGTGCCATCTGACCCTTGTGCAGTACTGCAGTCTAGCTCCTGGTTTGTGTCTGAGTTCATGTACAAATACTATTGAGTGCCATCTGACCCTTGTGCAGTACTGCAGTCTAGCTCCTGGTTTGTGTGTCTGAGTTCATGTACAAATACTACTGAGTGCCATCTGACTCTTGTGCAGTACTGCAGTCTAGCTCCTGGTTTGTGTGTCTGAGTTCATGTACAAATACTACTGAGTCCCATCTGACCCTTGTACAGTACTGCAGTCTAGCTCCTGGTTTGTGTGTGTGAGTTCATGTACAAATACTACTGAGTGCCATCTGACCCTTGTGCAGTACTGCAGTCTAGCTCCTGGTTTGTGTGTCTGAGTTCATGTACAAATACTACTGAGTACCATCTGACCCTTGTGCAGTACTGCAGTCTAGCTCCTGGTTTGTGTGTGAGTTCATGTACAAATACTACTGAGTGCCATCTGACCCTTGTGCAGTACTGCAGTCTAGCTCCTGGTTTGTGTGTGTGAGTTCATGTACAAATACTACTGAGTGCCATCTAACCCTTGTGCAGTACTGCAGTCTAGCTCCTGCTTTGTGTGTCAGAGTTCATGTACAAATACTACTGAGTCCCATCTGACCCTTGTACAGTACTGCAGTCTAGCTCCTGGTTTGTGTGTGAGTTCATGTACAAATACTACTGAGTGCCATCTGACCTTTGTACAGTACTGCAGTCTAGCTTCTGGTTTGTGTGTGAGTTCATGTACAAATACTACTGAGTGCCATCTGACCCTTGTACAGTACTGCAGTCTAGCTCCTGGTTTGTGTCTGAGTTCATGTACAAATACTACCGAGTGTCATCTGACCCTTGTGCAGTACTGCAGTTTAGCTCCTGGTTTGTGTGTCTGAGTTCATGTACAAATACTACTGAGTGCCATCTGACCTTGTGCAGTACTGCAGTCTAGCTTCTGGTTTGTGTGTCTGAGTTCATGTACAAATACTACTGAGTGCCATCTGACCCTTGTGCAGTACTGCAGTCTAGCTCCTGGTTTGTGTGTCTGAGTTCATGTACAAATACTACTGAGTGCCATCTGACCCTTGTACAGTACTGCAGTCTAGCTCCTGGTTTGTGTGTCTGAGTTCATGTACAAATACTACTGAGTGCCATCTGACCCTTGTGCAGTACTGCAGTCTAGCTCCTGGTTTGTGTGTCTGAGTTCATGTACAAATACTACTGAGTGCCATCTGACCCTTGTGCAGTACTGCAGTCTAACTCCTGGTTTGTGTGTCTGAGTTCATGTACAAATACTACTGAGTGCCATCTGACCCTTGTACAGTACTGCAGTCTAGCTCCTGGTTTGTGTGTCTGAGTTCATGTACAAATACTACTGAGTGCCATCTGACCCTTGTGCAGTACTGCAGTCTAGCTCCTGGTTTGTGTGTCTGAGTTCATGTACAAATACTACTGAGTACCATCTGACCCTTGTGCAGTACTGCAGTCTAGCTCCTGGTTTGTGTGTGAGTTCATGTACAAATACTACTGAGTGCCATCTGACCCTTGTGCAGTACTGCAGTCTAGCTCCTGGTTTGTGTGTGTGAGTTCATGTACAAATACTACTGAGTGCCATCTGACCCTTGTGCAGTACTGCAGTCTAGCTCCTGGTTTGTGTGTGTGAGTTCATGTACAAATACTACTGAGTGCCATCTGACCCTTGTGCAGTACTGCAGTCTAGCTCCTGGTTTGTGTGTGTGAGTTCATGTACAAATACTACTGAGTGCCATCTAACCCTTGTACAGTACTGCAGTCTAGCTCCTGGTTTGTGCGTGAGTTCATGTACAAATACTACTGAGTGCCATCTGACCTTTGTAAAGTACTGCAGTCTAGCTTCTGATTTGTGTGTGAGTTCATGTACAAATACTACTGAGTGCCATCTGACCCTTGTACAGTACTGCAGTCTAGCTCCTGGTTTGTGTCTGAGTTCATGTACAAATACTACTGAGTGTCATCTGACCCTTGTGCAGTACTGCAGTTTAGCTCCTGGTTTGTGTGTCTGAGTTCATGTACAAATACTACTGAGTGCCATCTGACCTTGTGCAGTACTGCAGTCTAGCTTCTGGTTTGTGTGTCTGAGTTCATGTACAAATACTACTGAGTGCCATCTGACCCTTGTGCAGTACTGCAGTCTAGCTCCTGGTTTGTGTGTCTGAGTTCATGTACAAATACTACTGAGTGCCATCTGACCCTTGTACAGTACTGCAGTCTAGCTCCTGGTTTGTGTGTCTGAGTTCATGTACAAATACTACTGAGTGCCATCTGACCCTTGTGCAGTACTGAAGTCTAGCTCCTGGTTTGTGTCTGAGTTCATGTACAAATACTACTGAGTGCCATCTGACCCTTGTGCAGTACTGCAGTCTAGCTCCTGGTTTGTGTGTGTGAGTTCATGTACAAATACTACTGAGTGCCATCTGACCCTTGTGCAGTACTGCAGTCTAGCTCCTGGTTTGTGTGTCTGAGTTCATGTACAAATACTACTGAGTGCCATCTGACCCTTGTACAGTACTGCAGTCTAACTCCTGGTTTGTGTGTCTGAGTTCATGTACAAATACTACTGAGTGCCATCTGACCCTTGTACAGTACTGCAGTCTAGCTCCTGGTTTGTGTGTCTGAGTTCATGTACAAATACTACTGAGTCCCATCTGACCCTTGTGCAGTACTGCAGTCTAGCTCCTGGTTTGTGTGTCTGAGTTCATGTACAAATACTACTGAGTGCCATCTGACCCTTGTGCAGTACTGCAGTCTAGCTCCTGGTTTGTGTGTCTGAGTTCATGTACAAATACTACTGAGTGCCATCTGACCCTTGTGCAGTACTGCAGTCTAGCTCCTGGTTTGTGTGTCTGAGTTCATGTACAAATACTACTGAGTGCCATCTGACCCTTGTACAGTACTGCAGTCTAGCTCCTGGTTTGTGTGTCTGAGTTCATGTACAAATACTACTGAGTGCCATCTGACCCTTGTGCAGTACTGCAGTCTAGCTCCTGGTTTGTGTCTGAGTTCATGTACAAATACTACTGAGTGCCATCAGACCCTTGTGCAGTACTGCAGTCTAGCTCCTGGTTTGTGTGTGTGAGTTCATGTACAAATACTACTGAGTGCCATCTGACCCTTGTGCAGTACTGCAGTCTAGCTCCTGGTTTGTGTGTCTGAGTTCATGTACAAATACTACTGAGTGCCATCTGACCCTTGTGCAGTACTGCAGTCTAGCTCCTGGTTTGTGTGTCTGAGTTCATGTACAAATACTACTGAGTGCCATCTGACCCTTGTACAGTACTGCAGTCTAGCTCCTGGTTTGTGTCTGAGTTTATGTACAAATACTACTGAGTGCCATCTGACCCTTGTGCAGTACTGCAGTCTAGCTCCTGGTTTGTGTGTCTGAGTTCATGTACAAATACATTTGTACTACTGAGTGCCATCTGACCCTTGTGCAGTACTGCAGTCTAGCTCCTGGTTTGTGTGTCTGAGTTCATGTACAAATACTACTGAGTGCCATCTGTCCCTTGTACAGTACTGCAGTCTAGCTCCTGGTTTGTGTGTCTGAGTTCATGTACAAATACTACTGAGTCCCATCTGACCCTTGTGCAGTACTGCAGTCTAGCTCCTGGTTTGTGTGTCTGAGTTCATGTACAAATACTACTGAGTGCCATCTGACCCTTGTACAGTACTGCAGTCTAACTCCTGGTTTGTGTGTCTGAGTTCATGTACAAATACTACTGAGTGCCATCTGACCCTTGTACAGTACTGCAGTCTAGCTCCTGGTTTGTGTGTCTGAGTTCATGTACAAATACTACTGAGTCCCATCTGACCCTTGTGCAGTACTGCAGTCTAGCTCCTGGTTTGTGTGTCTGAGTTCATGTACAAATACTACTGAGTGCCATCTGACCCTTGTGCAGTACTGCAGTCTAGCTCCTGGTTTGTGTGTCTGAGTTCATGTACAAATACTACTGAGTCCCATCTAACCCTTGTGCAGTACTGCAGTCTAGCTCCTGGTTTGTGTGTCTGAGTTCATGTACAAATACTACTGAGTCCCATCTGACCCTTGTGCAGTACTGCAGTCTAGCTCCTGGTTTGTGTGTGAGTTCATGTTGTTCAAACATTAATTCTTTGTCCTCTTTTACCTTTGGATGATTTTCAAAAAAATGAAGACATTGTGTGACATAGAGGGTGAAATTTCAAATTGGACAAATTGATATAATTTTGGTCGTAAAATAATGTCAATATGATACTGTATATTTTTCAGATTCAGTTGCTCAGTGCAATATATGAAGACAAAATAAAAATGTTCAACTTTTATTAGCAACAAAGTGTTAAAATGATAAGAAATACAGACTTGCTTCCTCAGAGGTATCATTTTCTTTTGGGTATGGTAAAAGACCTCAATGTATTTCCATTTGATAATGATATGAAAAAGGCACATTTTGGTACCAAACTTTGTATATATCATGAGAAAACAGTGTCAGTATATCAAAGAAACACTATTTTTACTGTATATCTAAAAAAATCTGGTAATTAAAGTTTTCATACAAGCATAAAAAATATGATCTAATGAGGCTTAATAGTTGTAAATCAATTATTTATATATGCCTAATAAATATAACAAAAGTTAAGTAGTAGTACATAATCTATTTTGACTGAAAAAAGGTTTCCCTTGAATATATTTCATTTTTGCATTGTTATGATGTTATTTCAATCATATTTTATCATATTCTAAGTAATACTATCATAATTATAAAAAATGACAACTCAATTTTCAACCATTTATACATCTTTTCAAGAGTATAGTACTTATTGAGAATTAAATAATTCCCCGAGACAATTACAAGCAGTTTTATGGAGGCTATATGCTTACAAAATAATCTATTTCTTAAATAAAATTGTCACACTCCTGACTCCCTCTCGAAAATAAACATGTCGAGCTGAAAATAATATAACCAACTTATTCTTTCCAAACTAAAAGTTATATTTCTTCAAAAGCTTATATTTCTTACAGTTAACAGTAAATATTAAAAGAAGATTCAAAATTATGTTTTTGTTTTTCTAATGATTAGTGTGCTAATTATTTGCCCTTTAGGAATTTATTTCATCAAAAATGGTTAAAATGGATTTGAAATTTATTAAAACTAGCAATAGATCATCTTTTCTTAGTATAAAATTACTTTTTAGTGGTTTTCAAATTAGTCTCCCCATGTTTCTCAATAATTTACTCTGCAAAAAAATTCCTACTGCAATTGCAATCGACATTTAATGTTTTTATGTCAGGAGTGTGACATATTACTGTGGAATGAAAAATTATTGATAAATTTTCAAAAATGCTATATCAAAAGAATGAAAATGTTTTATGAAAGGCAAGATATATTAAAGTAAGTATTCTGTTTATCTAAAGCAACATGCATCAATTTTTCATTTAGAAAAAAATCCATATTTTGACATGTTTTAAGAAAATATAATCCTTTATCATCACTTATTATGAGAAAGGTGTCATGCAATATACAAAAATACTACAATTATTACTTATTGTTTATATGTAATTAAATTGAAAACATTGTGGAAGTTTGTAGAAGCATGGTTTATTTTTTTATTTATTTAAAAGATATGCCTATTAAAAGTGTCACACTCCTGACATTAGTTATTTTGATTTCCTAGCTATGATATGTCATATATCAGAGCTATTTCCAACTTTTTTCTTTGATTGGGTCTGGAGCTTTTGGAAAATAAAGAAAATTGTGAACTATTAAAGCATACAACATAGTACTATACAACTAAGATAAAATGTCACACTCCTGACATTTTTTGTGTCTCTCCTTATGCAAGCCCAATTTTACAACTATCGTATTCATCCAGTCTAATACTACTAAATTATTATAACTAATGTTTTTTACAACATATTTTGACTTTTCTGAACTAATTAGTCTCAACAACGAAAAACTATTAAGGTTTAATTTGACATTTGTACAATTTTCCAATTAAAATTTATTCACGTACACTAATTTAAAAAATAAAATAATTTTTTTGTCGCATAATCATAGGGTCACAAAACATCTAGATATTTGAAGTAAAATGGTACGAAATTATAGAATACCATCTTTCTTTAATATATTTTTTATCATCAAGGTAAGTTAAGGGAATTTAAAGTTTGTCACACTAAAACGTCACACTCCTGACAAATTTGACCAGTTTTTAGAGGATAACATTTTAACCGGAAGAGCAATCTCCATGACACTTTGCATGAAGATAACTGTTACCATTGTGCTTGTTTTGAGATATTTACCTTTCTTTCATATCATTTAATATTCAAATTATTCTCTGAAAATGAAAAGTCTTCATTTTTTTTAAAATCACCCCTTTATGTTTGTATTGCTGTTGTTTTTTGTAATCAGATATTTTCTATAAACTAGAACATCCCTTCAGACTTAAGTATTTTCAATCTTCATCTAAGCTATATATAATATTGTAGATGTTAATTTCATTCAGAATTAAGGAGTTGTGTAATTCAAGTCCATATTTTTGCATATTTGCATTCTTAATGTCACAAAGCAACATTTAATAAGAAAACCTTTCTATCCCATGTATTTATTGATCTCATTCATTATGTATCATTAGTAACTTTCTGCGTCTTCCTTAACCATGTTATTTAAGGGAGATAATATGCCTTCCTTAATCATGTTATTTAAGGGAGATAATATGCCTCCCTTAACCATGTTATATAAGGGAGATAATATGCCTCCCTTAACCATGTTATATAAGGGAGATAATATGCCTCCCTTAACCATGTTATATAAGGGAGATAATATGCCTCCCTTAACCATGTTATATAAGGGAGATAATATCCCTCCCTTAACCATGTTCAGTAAGAGAGATAATATACAGGTCTCTTAGCCATGTTATATAAGGGGAATAATATACCTCTCATAACTGTGTTATATAAGGAAGATAATTTGCCTCTCTTAACTGTGTTATATAATGGATATAATATGCCTCAAGTAGTGTTTGCTCCAATTAACAAATTAACTTACTTGTGTAAAAATAATAAGAACACTGGACTAATCACATAGAACTGCATGTCATTAGCAAGGTACCATCCCCAACCCATGCACTGAAAATACAAAATATTTAACATTACATGCCATAGTGATATGATTGTACTAAAACTTTCCAATGGTCTTGATTACACTTACACTGCTTCATAACCTGAAACCCACCTCTATTGTTAAAGTTTCCAGATGATGTTCGCTTTGTACTAGACGAACATGCTGAGTTGGATTTTTATAATGCTAGCTCACTAAAACAACAGTCCGCGGTTAGACATGTCGCTCCACTAGGACACATTATCCTGATTCCGAGCCAACTAGTCCTTTCTCCTTAATGGTGCATGCTTAGCGCAAATACCAAATACCAATTTCATAGTCTTTGGTTTGACCCGATCAGGGCTCGAACCCACAATCTACCACAAGCAAATACGCTAACCATTACACCACCGATGCGGTTCATACTGAATTAAAAATTGACAATTTAAAGAATATCACACGCCCTGACCAATTTGAAATGTTTTATGATCACAACGTCATATAAATAAGAGATGTTTTAATGAAACTTTGCAGCAAGAAAACTGTTGTTTAGTGGTTGCTTGGAAACTAACATTTTTCTTGTGTAACAACATTCAAAACAATAATACAACAACAGGAATATTACTTTATTTTCTTGGAAAGAGTATCATGCTGTTGAAATATTTCATAAAAAAAGAAAAAGAAAAATTGAGAAAAAACTAGAGGCTCAGTGGGCTGAGCCTGTGTTGCTCACCTTTCATTCTGCTTTGAGGAAACTTAATAGAGAGACTTCCATAGGTGCTTCCCACCAAGTTTCGGTTCATTTGGCCAAGCAGTTTCAGAAAAGAAGATTTTTAGAAATTGACCAATCTGAAACAAGAATTGCCTGTGGCAGCCATGTTTGCCAACAAATCGGGACGAAATGAGCAATCTTTATAGAGGACCTTCCATACATGCTTTCTACCAAATTTCAGTTCATTTGGGAAAGCGGTTTCAGAGGAGAAGATTTTTTTAGAAATCAACCAATCAGAAAAAAGAATGGCCTGTGGCGGCCATGTTTGTTAACGGATTGGAACTAAATGAGCAATCTTTATAGAGGACCTTCCAAGGATGCTTCCTACCAAGTTTTGATTCGTTTGGCCAAGCGGTTTCAGAGGAGAAGATTTTTTTAGAAATCAACCAATCAGAAACAAGAATGACCTGTGGTGGCCATGTTTGTTAACGAATTGGGACAAAATGAGCAAACTTAGATGCTTCCTACCAAGTTTCAGTTCATTTGGCTGAGGGGTTTCAGAGGAGAAGATTAAAATGTGAAAAGTTAACGGACGACAAGTTGATGGCAAAAGCTCACATTGCCTTTGGCAAGGTGATCTAAAAATGTTATTTGAAAATGTACATATTTTGTGAAAATACAATTATGATATGTGAACAATTAAATATTTTCACAGCAATCAAATTAATTTTACAGCAGGAAAAATGTTGGCCTGGGAATCCTACATTTTGCTGCAATTGAAATATTTTTATTCCGGTAAACTTATTTTCATTTCAGTAAAAATATTTTTAATCCTGGAGCAGAGGAGGCGTGACGCTTTGCACACAACACACACATAGCAAGTATATTATCGATAACCGGATGTTTACAATTCAGTTTAAAAATGGACGTTGAAGTGAAAACATCTCGTAGCGAATGGTTAAATTGCTTAAAACGTGAATTTATCTAGCTGTCTAAATTTGTTTTCAATATGTTTTACTGTGAAATCGCATAATCACTATAAAATGGCTAAAATATGACATTCTATGGATTCAAATTGTCACAGGAGATGTTTGATATGACAAATCACGAAAAATTGGGGGTTTTTCAAGGTCAATTGTGGCGTAATGGATGGAAACATAAGGAAATATAGGAAGCACTATGATTGATCTATGTCATACTAAAACGGATAGGAAAAGTCTCCACCAGATTTCACAAATTTTCATTTTTAATGTTGATCGGTTGAGGACAGTGTGAAAATTGCAGATTATCACATTTAACATTCAACCCAAACATTTTTATGTAAATTCCATTCATATATAGATATCTATCAATAATTTACCGAAAGGGACTCGTCATTAATCATCCATGAATGCTGTAATTGGCATAGAAAAACACTGAAAAATTGATAATGTCGCTCTCATCAGATAACGACATATTGATACTGACTTCCGATTGTGCAACATGCACATTTTTGCACACGACACCAATGCGTCTTTCCTCCTCTGATCCTGGAGGTAAAATGTTATATTAACATAAGTAAATATATTATCATGAATACCGCTCATGATGAGGTGTACTTGATACAACATTATGTGATCAAGTTTGTCAGTGACTTGCGGCAGGTGAGTGGTTTTCTACGGGTACTCCACTTTCCTCCACCAATAAAACTGACTGCCATGATATAACTGAAATATTGTTGAAAGTGGCATTAAACACCATAACCCTAACCCTATCATGAATACAGTGATATTATTAAATGGTCATGTCATTCACTAATAAATAGCTTTATTGAGTTAAATATATGTGGAAAGTGACCAATGAAATGATTTATTACATACCGTTATTATCATCACAATCACAATCCGAGGATTTTACTTATATACAATGTACTCGGGTATATAGGACTAAAATACATGAAACTCCTTAGGTAGACGGTCATATTTTTAGTGGTAAGACTAAGAAATTAGGGCCAGTGTTAATTACTATACAGACATGTAGACAATATACATACATTGTCGGGAAATATATAATTTACTTGTACGTGTTTTAAAATAGGTAGAAAAGCAAGCCTTTGGCTGATGAGTTAAATGGCCAGTAGTCCTTTTCACAAAAATTATAATCTTAACTTTTTCACTTACGATTAATCCTACGACAAGTCCTAAGTCATTTTCACAAAGATTACCTTACAACAAATTTTAATCTTACGACTAAAATTACACTTACGATAAAAAATTCTTCCTTAGGTGTGTTCGATACAACATTATGTGATAAAGTTTGTCAGTGACTTGCAGCAGGTTGGTAGTTTTCTCCGAGTACTCCGGTTTCCCTCACCAATAAAACTGACCACCACGATATAACTGAAATATTGTTGAAAGGGGCATTAAACACCATTAAACTATCTTCCTCAGCAACCTAGTTTCATTTTCATTGAACAATATCTTTGTATTGCTTTCAATATTATTTGAACTACGATTTCTCAGAAAAGTGGCCCCTTTATCACAGACAGTCTCAGAGAATATACTCATACAAAAAATGTTTTTTCTTAAATAAAAATATTCTATAAAACATTTCCGGCACTAATATATAAGCAGTTTTTATGTTATGATGTTACCATAACAACGGGTCTTCTATCTTGTCTGCATTTACAAAAGCAAGCCGTCCGATTGAACATCACAAGTGACAAGAAGTTATGATGCATATATATTGCAAAAGTTTTGTAAAATCAGTGTTGGAATACTAAGCCAGTTGGCATTTACATCCAAAAATGTGTAATCAAATCCGAGTATGAGACTGTGTTTGTATTGAATTTTTATCTAATACAAAAAATGTATATGAATTGGTCAACAATAACTCCACAAAATATGAACGGGTATGATATTCGTATAAAGGAAAATTTCTTATGCATGCAAATTATAATTATCTATAAAATTTGTCATTACTTGGAGCTATTCGTCATCATCCACGCGTGCTCACTTTTGGTAGAAGTCTTTTTAAGGGAGTGCATTTGGAGTTTGAAAAAAACCCACCTATTCATATATATTATCCATGCTGGATAATTCATTTTATCGGTTGTGTTTCAGCAAAATATTTACCCCCCCCCTTTCCCAATTAATCCCATCCCACATAAAATTAAACGCTTGTTCTTTAACTGATGAAAATTTATCCCGATTTTTTTAAGATAACCCAAATTAAGATGTGTTTATCAATCATGAAGATGAATAAATATCCCTGTTATATATTATTAAAAATTAGACCTTTGACCTTGAAAATCAATAGGGTTCCAGATTCTCTTAAGGAGTAAGTATGTACCAAGTTTGGTCAAAATCCATTGAAGGATGTTGATTCTAGAGTGTTCACAAGGATGTTACAGGGTAAAAATTAGACCCTGTGACCTTGACCTTTGACCTTGAAATCAATAGAATTCCAGATTCACATAAGGACTAAGTATGTACCAAGTTTGGTCAAAATCCATTGAAGGATGTTGATTCTAGAGTGTTCACAAGGATGTTACGGAAGGACGGACGACGCATTACTATATCCCTTCGCAACTTCGTTGGCGAGGGGATAATAACAGAAGAATGTACTGCCAGAGTGTTCGATGATCATCGAAGTTGCCAGAAATTAATAAATTATATTACTAATATCAGAGGCTCTCAAGAGCCTGTATCGTTCACCTGGTTAAAAAAAGAACCAATTGGTCCTATGTAAAAACTATGTCCTGCAGTGGTAGTCATCTTGGAATTCCGATCAACATAAAAAACACAAAGTTTGTAAAGGACCTTCCAATGATTGATGCACAGTTTAGGTTCAATCAGTGCAATAGCTTCAGAGAAGAACATATTTCTGTATTTTCCCCATATGGTCCTGTGGTGGCGGCCATCTTGGATTTCCGATCGGCATAAAAAACAGAAACTTTGTAGAGGACCTTCCAATGATCATTCATGGGCAGTTTGGTTTCAGAGAAGAAGCGTTTTGAAACATTTTTCCCATAGGGTCCAATGTTAAACTAAGTCCTGCCGTAGCCGCCATTTTTAATTTCATATCAGAACAAAAAACGTAAATTTGTAGAGGACCATCCAATGAACATTCATGTACAGTTTGGCTTTAATCATATTTGTAGTTTCTGAGAAGAAGGCATTTGAACATTTTCCCTTAGGGTCCAATGTTAATCTATGTCCTGCGGTGGTGGCCATCTTGGATTTCCGATCGGCATAAAAAACAGAAACTTTGTAGAGGACCTTCCAATGATCATCCCTGGGCAGTTTGGTTTCAATTGTACAAGTGGTTTCAGAGAAGAAGCATTTTGAAACATTTTTCCCATAGGGTCCAATGTTAAACTAAGTCCTGCCGTAGCCGCCATTTTGAATTTCATATCGGAACAAAAAACCTTAAGATTGTAGAGGACCATCCAATGAACATTCATGTACAGTTTGGCTTTAATCATATTTGTAGTTTCTGAGAAGAAGGCATTTGAACATTTTCCCTTATGGTCCAATGTTAATCTATGTCCTGCGTGGTGGCCATCTTGGATTTCCGATCGGCATAAAAAACATAAATTTTGTAGAGGACCTTCCAATGATCATTACTGGGAAGTTTGGTTTCAATTGTCCAAGTGGTTTCAGAGAAGAAGCATTTTGAAACATTTTTCCCATAGGGTTCAATGTTAAACTAAGTCCTGCCGTAGCCGCCATTTTGAATTTCATATCGGAATAAAAAACCTTAAGTTTGTAGAGGACCATCCAATGAACATTCATGTACAGTTTGGCTTTAATCATATTTGTAGTTTCTGAGAAGAAGGCATTTGAACATTTTCCCATAAGGTTCAATGTTAATCTATGTCCTGCGGTGGCGGCCATCTTGGATTTCCGATCAGCATAAAAAACAAAGACTTTGTAGAGGACCTTCCAATGATCATTCCTGGGAAGTTTGGTTTCAATTGTCCAAGTGGATTCAGAGAAGAAGCGTTTTGAAACATTTTCCCCATAAGGTCCAATGTTAAACTAAGTCCTGCCGTAGCCGCCATTTTTAATTTCATATCGGAACAAAAAACCTAAAGTTTGTAGAGGACCATCCAATGAACATTCATGTACAGTTTGGCTTTAATCATATTTGTAGTTTCTGAGAAGAAGGCATTTGAACATTTTCCCTTAGGGTCCAATGTTAATCTATGTCCTGCGGTGGCAGCCATCTTGGATTTCCGATCGGCATAAAAAACAGACACTTGGTAAAGGACATTCCAATGATCATTCATTTACAGTTTGGGTTCAGTCAGTTCATTATAATTAGTTTCAGAGAAGAAGATCTTTGAAATTTCAGCCAATCAGAGCATATTATTGGCCCTGGCAGCCATGTTGAATATCCGACTGGAACGAAAAACAGAAACTTTGTAGAGGACCATCCAAGGAACATTCCTGCTAAGTTTGGTTCCTATTGGCCCAGTGGTTTCGGAGAAGAAGCTTGAAATGTGAAAAGTTTACAGACGACAGACGACGGACGCCAAGTGATGGCAATAGTTCACATGGACCTTTGGTTCAGGTGAACTAATAAAAGCAATATCGAAATGATATTATTGGATCCAGAAACTTCCAGTCCTATAGCAGCTGTTCATACAAAACTTTTGTAAGCGGAGTAGATGTCTAGAAGGAAATCCTGTATTCCTGTTTTTATCCAAAAAAAAAAAAATTTATGAAAAAGAAGAATTCTCCCCAAGTTTGCAAGTAGTCTTCAATTGTCAACCGTTCCCAATTTGAAATCTAAAATTAAAAGAATTATCCTGATTTTTTTTGGTCATATGTTAGTTGATATGTAAACGATACACTTTGCTGCATTGAAAAGGTAAATGTACGGAATGCATCGTTATAGACTCTGTTATTAGTCACGCCAAAAAGGAGTAAACAACAATGTCATTTGTAGCGTCTGTTTGTATTAAACCATATTTATTTCAATAAACATTTATCAATATGTGTAATGAGGTTTGACATACGGTCAGTGAAAATGCGCCAACGGTGAATTGCTCTCTTATTTTCAAGCCGAAGCGCCAATACATCGTCCATCTTTTTTTTCTATTTTTTCATTTACGATAAAAGATAAGACAAAATATTTCTCTTACGTTCAAAATTTTACACTTACGACAGGGTAGTTTTACACGTAAAGTTAGGACTATTTTTACACTTAAGATTATCCTAAGTATTTTTGTGAAACTCTTTTTAATCTTAGTTTTACACTTACAAAATGTACGACTATTTTTTATCGTAAGAATTTTTGTGAAAAGGGCTAAAGGTCAATAATTGTACTTCCCTTTGCTGGAGTAAAATGGTCAGGCCAATAATTTTACTATCCTCTACTAGACCTTTCCATGGAGAATCAAAATCATTTGTACAAATCTGAAATTCCTCTTCTCAAGAACTATCCTTGCCCAGTCTTGATTACATTTGCATGAGAAGATTAAATTGTGATGAATTTAATGACAAAGTATGCTAACTGATACAAAAAGCTCACTTGGCCTTTTAACCAAGTGAATCAACACCACCATCACAACTAATAAATAAACATCAGATCTGTCAGTTTTAATTTTGAACAGTGACTTACTTGTTTATCAAGGTTCCCCAATGAAGGATGAAAATTATTAATATATAATATATTGGTCCACCAATATTTGTTACAATAATCAAATGTAGATGGATGGAACTTTTTTATTTGAGTAGTGAATGGTCCATTCCAGATCCAGTGTCTGTATAACGTTGTCCATATCAATATAGCAACAGCATAGACAGGAGTTAATCTGCAAAAACAATAAGATGTTTTCACATTAGAGGTATCAATATTCACATGCTTTCCAGGATTACTGATCATGGTTTCAGTTATAATCATACATTACAATCAGGTTAAGAATCTAAACACTATAGGTAATATATTTATACAGTTATAATCATACATTACAATCAGGTTAAGAATCTAAACACTATAGGTAATATATTTATACAGTTATAATCATACATTACAATCAGGTTAAGAATCTAAACACTATAGGTAATATATTTATACAGTTATAATCATACATTACAATCAGGTTAAGAATCTAAACACTATAGGTAATATATTTATACAGTTATAATCATACATTACAATCAGGTTAAGAATCTAAACACTATAGGTAATATATTTATACAGTTATAATCATACATTACAATCAGGTTAAGAATCTAAACACTATAGGTAATATATTTATACAGTTATAATCATACATTACAATCAGGTTAAGAATCTAAACACTATAGGTAATATATTTATACAGTTATAATCATACATTACAATCAGGTTAAGAATCTAAACACTATAGGTAATATATTTATACAGTTATAATCATACATTACAATCAGGTTAAGAATCTAAACACTATAGGTAATATATTTATACAGTTATAATCATACATTACAATCAGGTTAAGAATCTAAACACTATAGGTAATATATTTATACAGTTATAATCATACATTACAATCAGGTTAAGAATCTAAACACTATAGGTAATATATTTATACAGTTATAATCATACATTACAATCAGGTTAAGAATCTAAACACTATAGGTAATATATTTATACAGTTATAATCATACATTACAATCAGGTTAAGAATCTAAACACTATAGGTAATATATTTATACAGTTATAATCATACATTACAATCAGGTTAAGAATCTAAACACTATAGGTAATATATTTATACAGTTATAATCATACATTACAATCAGGTTAAGAATCTAAACACTATAGGTAATATATTTATACAGTTATAATCATACATTACAATCAGGTTAAGAATCTAAACACTATAGGTAATATATTTATACAGTTATAACAAGAACACAGAGGTTGTTTTGTTAAAAATTGACATAGGAAGATACTGAAGAGGAAAATCATCTATATTTTGATTTCATTAAACATAATACTTGAATATTAAATAAAAAAGAACAACTTTTGTAACTGAACAGAACAATTTTTAATTTACCTCCAAAATCTATGAAAATAGAACATTAACCAATTAATTTTTTCATCATCTTTTAGCTTCTTCATTGTCACATAAGCCACCAATAGTCCACTCATAAAGAAAAATGTGTCAACAGAATAGGTTCCATTCATGATGCATTGAAATGAAAATCTCTTTAATAAATTTGCAAAATCTAACAGATTATCTGAAAATATATAAATTAATGTAAACAAAAATATTGCTCATTTGGCTTTATGTAACAATCACTCACTCACTTACTTCTTCAAGTAGCATAAACCGCATTGGTGGTGTAATGGTTAGCGTGCTTGCCTTGAGTGCGGTAGATCGTGGGTTCGAACCCCGATTAGGTAAAACCGAAGACTATAAAAATGGTATTTGTTGCTTCTTCGCTAAGCATGCTGCATTAAGGAGAAAAAGCAAAGACTGGTTGGCACAGAATCAGGATAATGTGTCTGAGTGGGGCGACATGTCTATCAGTGGACTGTTGTTTCAGTTCACAATAAAAAAATCTGACTTAAGAGTGTTGGTCTAGTACAAAGCAGACATCATCATCTCATTGAAATTAACTTGTTCTCGCCATGATATAGCTGAAGAATTACTGAGTTGGCGTTAAACAACAATCACTCACTCAAGTAACATAACTCCTGTAATCTTTGTCAGAAAGTGGAGTCATCATATCAACTACATGGTCTCTTAGTATTCAATAATATGTTGTGAATGGTAGTTACTGATTTTGTTGATATTTGTTGAATTGTTGACAATCACTGTTTAAGCTTTCTTATCATAATAAGGTATTGTTAGTAAACAAAAACTTTAGTATAAAGTTGCCTTGAACTGTTTAAATATAATAACAACAACTGACGAGGAAAAACATACAATTATGTCAATCTGTCTAATCAACGATGTACTGGTGACAGTTCCAGGTCTTAACCCACACAGGTAGTAAACAAGTACCCGGGTGATATATAGGGGATGCCATCTTAATGGGGGATTGTCAGGTTATAAAGTAGAAAGCCTGACCTATGAACCATTGTAGGTGTCATGATTGGAGAATGCTAAGCAGCTCCTTGCACGAAATAGACAACGTGTAGATTAATAAAAAGAGAAGGCACATTGTAGACGCTATACAAGGTTCAATTTCCTTTGTCCCTATCCACTCTCCATACTACAGTCAAAAGTTGTTGTCACAGCCAGTGGTCACATTCCACCCTCATTTCTATATAATTTCAATACATTGTTGAAATGGTTTTCATTCTGAATAATATTCATGATATATTTGCCACTGGGCATTAAGAAACCAACAATACAAATGTCATCAAAGCTCTGAAAATTATATTCTAAATATACCCCTGTATATAACTATATATAGACAAAATACTCTTGGAAAATATTTTTTTTTTGTACAAGCTTTAGAAACAGGTAGAAAAGCAAGTCGCCTTTGCCAAGCTTTTCTGTCCTATTTCGCAGCAAGTGCAAGAAAAAACTAAACCCCAGTCATCAGTGACAGATAAGACAAAAATTTAACCAGTCATTGCAATTTGACTGCTCAAATAGTGTAAGATATGTGGGAATACATAGATTTTACACTTTTTAAAATAAAGAAATTCTTCAAATACAAGATATATTGAAAAGCTCTATTTTAGTGGATCCTTTCAAAATAAATACATGTAAAAGCAAAAACAGTGGAACCTGTCTAATCCTACACACCAAGGGACCAGGGAAATGTGTCGGATTGTACAGGATGTCAGAACCTGTCTAATCCTACACACCAAGGGACCAGGGAAATGTGTCGTATTGTACAGGATGTCAGAACCTGTCTAATCCTACACACCAAGGGACCAGGGAAATGTGTCGGATTGTACAGGATGTCAGAACCTGTCTAATCCTACACACCAAGGGACCAGGGAAATGTGTCGGATTGTACAGGATGTCAGAACCTGTCTAATCCTACACACCAAGGGACCAGGGAAATGTGTCGGATTGTACAGGATGTCAGAACCTGTCTAATCTGACACACCAAGGAACCAGGGAAATGTGTCGGATTGTACAGGATGTCAGAACCTGTCTAATCCTACACACCAAGGGACCAGGGAAATGTGTCGGATTGTACAGGATGTCAGAACCTGTCTAATCCTACACACCAAGGGACCAGGGAAATGTGTTGGATTGTACAGGATGTCAGAACCTGTCTAATCCTACACACCAAGGGACCAGGGAAATGTGTCGGATTGTACAGGATGTCAGAACCTGTCTAATCCGACACACCAAGGGACCAGGGAAATGTGTCGGATTGTACAGGATGTCAGAACCTGTCTAATCCTACACACCAAGGGACCAGGGAAATGTGTCGGATTGTACAGGATGTCAGAACCTGTCTAATCCTACACACCAAGGGACCAGGGAAATGTGTCGGATTGTACAGGATGTCAGAACCTGTCTAATCCTACACACCAAGGGACCAGGGAAATGTGTCGGATTGTACAGGATGTCAGAACCTGTCTAATCCTACACACCAAGGGACCAGGGAAATGTGTCGGATTGTACAGGATGTCAGAACCTGTCTAATCCTACACACCAAGGGACCAGGGAAATGTGTCGGATTGTACAGGATGTCAGAACCTGTCTAATCCTACACACCAAGGGACCAGGGAAATGTGTCGGATTGTACAGGATGTCAGAACCTGTCTAATCCGACATACCAAGGGACCAGGGAAATGTGTCGGATTGTACAGGATGTCAGAACCTGTCTAATCCGACACACCAAGGGACCAGGGAAATGTGTCGGATTGTACAGGATGTCAGAACCTGTCTAATCCTACACACCAAGGGACCAGGGAAATGTGTCGGATTGTACAGGATGTCGGAACCTGTCTAATCCTACACACCAAGGGACCAGGGAAATGTGTCGGATTGTACAGGATGTCGGAACCTGTCTAATCCGACACACCAAGGGACCAGGGAAATGTGTCGGATTGTACAGGATGTCGGAACCTGTCTAATCCGACACACCAAGGGACCAGGGAAATGTGTCGGATTGTACAGGATGTCGGAACCTGTCTAATCCGACACACCAAGGGACCAGGGAAATGTGTCGGATTGTACAGGATGTCGGAACCTGTCTAAACCGACACACCAAGGGACCAGGGAAATGTGTCGGATTGTACAGGATGTCAGAACCTGTCTAATCCGACACACCAAGGGACCAGGGAAATGTGTCGGATTGTACAGGATGTCAGAACCTGTCTAATCCGACACACCAAGGGACCAGGGAAATGTGTCGGATTGTACAGGATGTCAGAACCTGTCTAATCCGACACACCAAGGGACCAGGGAAATGTGTCGGATTGTACAGGATGTCAGAACCTGTCTAATCCGACACACCAAGGGACCAGGGAAATGTGTCGGATTGTACAGGATGTCAGAACCTGTCTAATCCGACACACCAAGGGACCAGGGAAATGTGTCGGATTGTACAGGATGTCAGAACCTGTCTAATCCGACACACCAAGGGACCAGGGAAATGTGTCGGATTGTACAGGATGTCAGAACCTGTCTAATCCGACACACCAAGGGACCAGGGAAATGTGTCGGATTGTACAGGATGTCAGAACCTGTCTAATCTGACACACCAAGGGACCAGGGAAATGTGTCGGATTGTACAGGATGTCGGAATAATATTTTCGGACCATAAATTGTTGTCGGAAAACTCAGGTGTCGGATTGCACAAGTTCCATTGTATTATAATAAAAATCGCTTTGAAATGTGTAACTCTTTCAACATGTATTTAAAATGGAGACGAGGCTGAATACAACAAGCAGCATAGGGAACTACCTTAAAACTTAGTTCACCTACATCACAGGCTGAATACAACAAGCAGCATAGGGAACTACCTTAAAACTTAGTTCACCTACATCACAGGCTGAATACAACAAGCAGCATAGGGAACTACCTTAAAACTTAGTTCACCTACATCACAGGCTGAATACAACAAGCAGCATAGGGAACTACCTTAAAACTTAGTTCACCTACATCACAGGCTGAATCCAACAAGCAGCATAGGGAACTACCTTAAAACTTAGTTCACCTACATCACAGGCTGAATCCAACAAGCAGCATAGGGAACTACCTTAAAACTTAGTTCACCTACATCACAGGCTGAATACAACAAGCAGCATAGGGAACTACCTTAAAACTTAGTTCACCTACATCACAGGCTGAATACAACAAGCAGCATAGGGAACTACCTTAAAACTTAGTTCACCTACATCACAGGCTGAATACAACAAGCAGCATAGGGAACTACCTTAAAACTTAGTTCACCTACATCACAGGCTGAATCCAACAAGCAGCATAGGGAACTACCTTAAAACTTAGTTCACCTACATCACAGGCTGAATCCAACAAGCAGCATAGGGAACTACCTTAAAACTTAGTTCACCTACATCACAGGCTGAATACAACAAGCAGCATAGGGAACTACCTTAAAACTTAGTTCACCTACATCACAGGCTGAATACAACAAGCAGCATAGGGAACTACCTTAAAACTTAGTTCACCTACATCACAGGCTGAATCCAACAAGCAGCATAGGGAACTACCTTAAAACTTAGTTCACCTACATCACAGGCTGAATACAACAAGCAGCATAGGGAACTACCTTAAAACTTAGTTCACCTACATCACAGGCTGAATACAAGAAGCAGCATAGGGAACTACCTTAAAACTTAGTTCACCTACATCACAGGCTGAATCCATCAAGCAGCATAGGGAACCACCTTAAAACTTAGTTCACCTACATCACAAGTAGTCTATCATATGAATGAGGGAACTACCTTAAAACTTAGTTCACCTACATCACAGGCTGAATTCAACAAGCAGCATAGGGAACTACCTTAAAACTTAGTTCACCTACATCACAGGCTGAATCCATCAAGCAGCATAGGGAACTACCTTAAAACTTAGTTCACCTACATCACAAGTAGTCTATCATATGAATGAGGGAACTACCTTAAAACTTAGTTCACCTACATCACAGGCTGAATACAACAAGCAGCATAGGGAACTACCTTAAAACTTAGTTCACCTACATCACAGGCTGAATCCAACAAGCAGCATAGGGAACTACCTTAAAACTTAGTTCACCTACATCACAGGCTGAATCCAACAAGCAGCATAGGGAACTACCTTAAAACTTAGTTCACCTACATCACAGGCTGAATACAACAAGCAGCATAGGGAACTACCTTAAAACTTAGTTCACCTACATCACAGGCTGAATACAACAAGCAGCATAGGGAACTACCTTAAAACTTAGTTCACCTACATCACAGGCTGAATACAACAAGCAGCATAGGGAACTACCTTAAAACTTAGTTCACCTACATCACAGGCTGAATCCAACAAGCAGCATAGGGAACTACCTTAAAACTTAGTTCACCTACATCACAGGCTGAATACAACAAGCAGCATAGGGAACTACCTTAAAACTTATTTCACCTACATCACAGGCTGAATCCATCAAGCAGCATAGGGAACTACCTTAAAACTTAGTTCACCTACATCACAGGCTGAATCCAACAAGCAGCATAGGGAACTACCTTAAAACTTAGTTCACCTACATCACAGGCTGAATACAACAAGCAGCATAGGGAACTACCTTAAAACTTAGTTCACCTACATCACAGGCTGAATACAACAAGCAGCATAGGGAACTACCTTAAAACTTAGTTCACCTACATCACAGGCTGAATACAACAAGCAGCATAGGGAACCACCTTAAAACTTAGTTCACCTACATCACAGGCTGAATACAACAAGCAGCATAGGGAACTACCTTAAAACTTAGTTCACCTACATCACAGGCTGAATCCAACAAGCAGCATAGGGAACTACCTTAAAACTTAGTTCACCTACATCACAGGCTGAATACAACAAGCAGCATAGGGAACTACCTTAAAACTTAGTTCACCTACATCACAGGCTGAATCCAACAAGCAGCATAGGGAACTACCTTAAAACTTAGTTCACCTACATCACAGGCTGAATCCATCAAGCAGCATAGGGAACTACCTTAAAACTTAGTTCACCTACATCACAAGTAGTCTATCATATGAATGCAAATACAGTCAACCTCTATTAAACAATAACTTCAATTATATGGCTTTAATTTAAATTTGCCTTCACAGTGTATTTCATACTAAATAAAACTGTATTTAGTGACCACCTGTCTTATGTGACCATATTTCAATGTTCCCTTTGAAGCAGGGGCGGATCCAGGGGGGCACACCCGGCACGCGCCGCCCCCTAAAATTGAAAAAAATGTTTTTTGGCGTAAAATCGACATTTTTTACACGAAATACCCCCCAAAAAATTGCGCCTACCTCTGCAATTGGAAAAAATATGAGTTTTTGGGGTAAAATCGTGATTTTTCACACGAAATACCCCAAATATTTTCGCACCTCCCTCCGCTCGGCGCAATTTTTTAAAGTGCGCCCCCCCCTAACTTGAAATCCTGGATCCGCCCCTGTGAAGGTCATATAAGAGAGGTTTGACTGTAAATCAACTGGAGCAATTAAAATGATTACAAGATACTTTTATCCTGGGAATTAATATACATCATAAACATACCAGTCATAATATAGTTGAAAGCAAAGGTGTGGCCTAATATAACCCACCACATACTCAGCACTCTCATCCCATTGATTGCTGTCAAGGAGCCAGAAGCTGTTGAGGTATGTAACAGTTTCTTTGTGTTGGTGATAAGAGAGAAAGAAATAAGAATCTTTCTTAGAATGGCATTATCTGTAATGAAATGTAATTATTAACAATTATGATAAACCAGAGGATCATAAGAACCCGAGGATCACAAAAACTAGAGGATCACATGAACTAGAGGATCACATGAAATAGAGGATCATATGAACAAGAGGATCACATGAACCAGTGGATCACATGAATCAGAGGATCACATGAAATAGAGGATCATATGAACAAGAGGATCACATGAACCAGTGGATCACATGAATCAGAGGATCACAAAAACTAGAGGATCACATGAAATAGTGGATCATATGAACAAGAGGATCAACTGGAGGATCACATGAACTAAGGATCACATGAACTAGAGGATCACGTGAACTAGAGGATCACATGAACCAGAGGATTACATGAACCAGAAGATCCACACAAACCAGAGGATCACATGAACTAGTGGATCATATGAAGAAGAGAATCGCATGAACTAGAGGATCACATGAACCAGAAGATCACATGAACAAAAGGATTACAAGAACCATGGGATCACATGAACCAAAGGATTACATGAACCAGAAGATTACATGTACTAGAAGATCACATGAACCAGAAGATCACATGAACTAGAGTATCACATGAACCAGAAGATCACATGAACCAGGGATCACATGAATCAAGGGATCACAAGAACCATGGGATCACATGAACAAAAGGATTACAAGAACCATGGGATCACATGAACCAAAGGATTACATGAACCAGAAGATTACATGTACCAGAAGATCACATTGAACCAGAAGATCACACAAACCAGAGGATCACATGATCCAGAAGATCACATGAACCAGAAGATCACATGAACCAGAAGATCACATGAACTAGAGTATCACATGAAGAAGAGGATCACATGAACTAAAGAATCACACATATCTGTATTTGTTGTTTATTTCTGGATTATTTTGAAGATCATAAATACCATTTTTTTTGCTAATGCAGATTACTTTAAACTCTTGCATATCAAGACATACAATGTATGAATCTCCTGGACCCTCATTTGAGAAAATGATCCAAAAAAATATAAAGGTAACTGCACTTCCTTATTGATTTCAATACTTTACCTAATGTGAGACTTTGAACCCCAGGATTTGAACCATATTGACAATTAACCACAATTTGTATAAAGCTGAATATTTATATCACAATAGTGTTCAAGGATACATATTATTAGCATTTCTGAGGGGAGGTTTAGTGCCATAAAACTAGTTTAACCCATAGTTTGTTTTATTGAAGTGACTGTACCAAGCCAGGAGAGTAAGTGGTCATGTATATGAGTCTTACAGATATAACATTTTTCCCTTTTCCTTGTTTATGATTTTCCAATTAGATATTGGAACTGTTCTGAGTGTGGTATTTTTTGTTTTTCGTTAAATACTACTGCTATTCCTGGTTCTGCAGAAGTAATATTTTGTGATTAATTTAATTCTCCTTTTGAGTCTCCTTAGCTGACTCAGCTAGAATTACAAATCTGAATTTCCTCTGTTAAATGACAATACATTCACCTGCAAAATGGGTGGTGGGGGTGGGGGGGAGGTTAAAATGTTTTGACAGAAGACAAGTCCTTCTCTAAATGACCATACATCCACCTGCCAAAAGAGGGGGAATGTTGATGACAGAAGAAAAGTCCTCCCCTAAATGACCATACACCCACCTCCCAAGAGGTGGACAAAATGTTGATGACAGAAGATAAGACCTTCTTTAAATGACCATACACCCACCTTGCCAAAGGGGGGGGGTAAAATGTTGATAACAGCTATCACACCCTGGCTAGATGACTTAAATGACTATATCGCCTTGTATAGAAGGTGACTTGACAATTACATCACCTTATATAGAAGGTGACTTGACAATTACATCACCTTGTATAGGTGACTTGACAATTACATCGCCTTGTATAGAAGGTGACTTGACAATTACATCACCTTGTATAGGTGACTTGACAATTACATCACCTTATATAGAAGGTGACTTGACAATTACATCACCTTGTATAGGTGACTTGACAATTACATCGCCTTGTATAGAAGGTGACGTGACAATTACATCGCCTTGTATAGAAGGTGACTTTGACAATTACATCACCTTGTATAGAAGGTGACTTGACAATTACATCGCCTTGTATAGAAGGTGACTTGACAATTACATCACCTTGTATAGAAGGTGACTTGACAATTACATCACCTTGTATAGAAGGTGACTTGACAATTACATCGCCTTGTATAGAAGGTGACTTGACAATTACATCACCTTGTATAGAAGGTGACTTGACAATTACATCGCCTTGTATAGAAGGTGACTTGACAATTACATCACCTTGTATAGAAGGTGACTTGACAATTACATCACCTTGTATAGAAGGTGACTTGACAATTACATCACCTTGTATAGAAGGTGACTTGACAATTACATCAATATATCCATCACATAATAGTGATAGATGGATCATTGTTTTAACAGAAAGTAAGTAATATTTCAGCTATGTTCTTATTGACAACAATTACATAAATTAAAGATTATTTTCACATAGAAAAAACCAAATCCAAAATGTTCTTGATGAAAAAAAGGGTAATAACTCCTTCAAAATAGTATGATCAGTAATGATGTGTGAATCTTCATATGGTGATAAACCAGCATGCAAAGTTTTCAGGAATTTCCATTTAAAATGTTGGAGAAATTGTATGTACCAAATTTTGTGATTGACAGAAGGTTGGAAAGGCAGAATGAAAACAATATGTCCCGCCCATTAGAGGTCTGGGAGACATAGTTCATCCATATGATAAAATGATGAGGGTGGGGGATATAGGCAAAGAAATTCCATATTGTTTGAACATGTATTTTCACTTCTGTGTAGAAGAGGTCATACTCATTAAGCCTGATTCAATTTTTATTTTCATTAATGGTTAAACCGAAAAATTTAAAAAAAAATAGTTTCAACTCACATGATCTGCCAGAATTTTTTGCATGTACAACATCACCTATTGGGACATTAGATAATAAGCCAATTCTCTCTGAAGCATAATTGCTACCATCATTAATCTCAGCTCTAACATGTATGGTATCATTGTCTTTCTCCTGGTCATTGTACATGTACACAATGTCAGCTAAAGTCCCAATCACTACAGCCAGACCAATAATACTGCAAACTACTCTAAAAAAATAATGTCAAAACTTTTGGATGAAAGCAAATCTGTGTAATTTTCTGAACTGTCATTGCTTGAGTGAAATTAAGAAAAGACAGTTGAAACAGTGATGGTCAACAATTTCACCAATAAGTCAATATCAACAAAACAAACAATCTCTCCTAACTCATCAATAAGTCAATATCAACAAAACAAACAATCTCTCCTAACTCATCAATAAGTCAATATCAACAAAACAAACAATCTCTCCTAACTCATCAATAAGGCAATATCAACAAAACAAACAATCTCTCCTAACTCATCAATAAGTCAATATCAACAAAACAAACAATCTCTCCTAACTCATCAATAAGTCAATATCAACAAAACAAACAATCTCTCCTAACTCATCAATAAGTCAATATCAACAAAACAAACAATCTCTCCTAACTCATCAATAAGTCAATATCAACAAAACAAACAATCTCTCCTAACTCATCAATAAGGCAATATCAACAAAACAAACAATCTCTCCTAACTCATCAATAAGTCAATATCAACAAAACAAACAATCTCTCCTAACTCATCAATAAGTCAATATCAACAAAACAAACAATCTCTCCTAACTCATCAATAAGTCAATATCAACAAAACAAACAATCTCTCCTAACTCATCAATAAGTCAATATCAACAAAACAAACAATCTCTCCTAACTCATCAATAAGTCAATATCAACAAAACAAACAATCTCTCCTAACTCATCAATAGGTCAATATCAACAAAACAAACAATCTCTCCTAACTCATCAATAAGTCAATATCAACAAAACAAACAATCTCTCCTAACTCATCAATAAGGCAATATCAACAAAACAAACAATCTCTCCTAACTCATCAATAAGGCAATATCAACAAAACAAACAATCTCTCCTAACTCATCAATAAGTCAATATCAACAAAACAAACAATCTCTCCTAACTCATCAATAAGTCAATATCAACAAAACAAACAATCTCTCCTAACTCACCAATAAGTCAATATCAACAAAACAAACAATCTCTCCTAACTCACCAATAAGTCAATATCAACAAAACAAACAATCTCTCCTAACTCATCAATAAGTCAATATCAACAAAACAAACAATCTCTCCTAACTCACCAATAAGTCAATATCAACAAAACAAACAATCTCTCCTAACTCATCAATAAGTCAATATCAACAAAACAAACAATCTCTCCTAACTCACCAATAAGGCAATATCAACAAAACAAACAATCTCTCCTAACTCACCAATAAGGCAATATCAACAAAACAAACAATCTCTCCTAACTCGCCAATAAGTCAATATCAACAAAACAAACAATCTCTCCTAACTCACCAATAAGTCAATATCAACAAAACAAACAATCTCTCCTAACTCATCAATAAGTCAATATCAACAAAACAAACAATCTCTCCTAACTCACCAATAAGTCAATATCAACAAAACAAACAATCTCTCCTATCTCATCAATAAGGCAATATCAACAAAACAAACAATCTCTCCTAACTCACCAATAAGTCAATATCAACAAAACAAACAATCTCTCCTAACTCATCAATAAGGCAATATCAACAAAACAAACAATCTCTCCTAACTCATCAATAAGTCAATATCAACAAAACAAACAATCTCTCCTAACTCACCAATAAGTCAATATTAACAAAACAAACAATCTCTCCTAACTCACCAATAAGTCAATATCAACAAAACAAACAATCTCTCCTAACTCATCAATAAGTCAATATCAACAAAACAAACAATCTCTCCTAACTCATCAATAAGGCAATATCAACAAAACAAACAATCTCTCCTAACTCATCAATAAGGCAATATCAACAAAACAAACAATCTCTCCTAACTCATCAATAAGACAATATCAACAAAACAAACAATCTCTCCTAACTCACCAATAAGTCAATATCAACAAAACAAACAATCTCTCCTAACTCATCAATAAGTCAATATCAACAAAACAAACAATCTCTCCTAACTCATCAATAAGTCAATATCAACAAAACAAACAATCTCTCCTAACTCATCAATAAGTCAATATCAACAAAACAAACAATCTCTCCTAACTCATCAATAAGTCAATATCAACAAAACAAACAATCTCTCCTAACTCATCAATAAGTCAATATCAACAAAACAAACAATCTCTCCTAACTCATCAATAAGTCAATATCAACAAAACAAACAATCTCTCCTAACTCACCAATAAGTCAATATCAACAAAACAAACAATCTCTCCTAACTCATCAATAAGTCAATATCAACAAAACAAACAATCTCTCCTAACTCATCAATAAGGCAATATCAACAAAACAAACAATCTCTCCTAACTCATCAATAAGACAATATCAACAAAACAAACAATCTCTCCTAACTCATCAATAAGTCAATATCAACAAAACAAACAATCTCTCCTAACTCATCAATAAGGCAATATCAACAAAACAAACAATCTCTCCTAACTCATCAATAAGTCAATATCAACAAAACAAACAATCTCTCCTAACTCATCAATAAGTCAATATCATCAAAACAAACAATCTCTCCTAACTCATCAATAAGTCAATATCAACAAAACAAACAATCTCTCCTAACTCATCAATAAGTCAATATCAACAAAACAAACAATCTCTCCTAACTCATCAATAAGTCAATATCAACAAAACAAACAATCTCTCCTAACTCATCAATAAGTCAATATCAACAAAACAAACAATCTCTCCTAACTCACCAATAAGTCAATATCAACAAAACAAACAATCTCTCCTAACTCATCAATAAGTCAATATCAACAAAACAAACAATCTCTCCTAACTCATCAATAAGTCAATATCAACAAAACAAACAATCTCTCCTAACTCATCAATAAGTCAATATCAACAAAACAAACAATCTCTCCTAACTCATCAATAAGTCAATATCAACAAAACAAACAATCTCTCCTAACTCATCAATAAGTCAATATCAACAAAACAAACAATCTCTCCTAACTCATCAATAAGGCAATATCAACAAAACAAACAATCTCTCCTAACTCATCAATAAGTCAATATCAACAAAACAAACAATCTCTCCTAACTCATCAATAAGTCAATATCAACAAAACAAACCAATAAGTCAATATCAACAAAACAAACAATCTCTCCTAACTCATTGAACCCACATAAAACACCATCACTTATCACATTTGAAATCCAGGTCCTGGGTTGGGCAAGTAAGAAATTTTTAGTTAAGAGACTATGTACACATTTTTTTTATATCTGTTTGACTACTAGAGGTCTACTACCCAACTACATTTCTGTCTAAGACCATGTCTTACAACCATAAAACATTTACAGTCAAACCTATTAAGTGGTCATCTTTACACCAAAGGAAAGGTGGTCCTTTAAGACAGGTTACCTCTTAAAAGAGGTTCAATTCATATTAAATATGACAAGACATGAAAAAAGTGACCTGTCAATACAGGTGCCTGATATATGCATCATGTTCATTAACACATGACCTATTGTCAATAAACAGGATATTTCATATCTAATAATAATAATAAAAGTGTCTGCTTTAAAAGAGTGTGTCAAGCAACAATTCAAAACAAGATGAACTGTGAGCTAATGCTCACTTATGATACCCTCGCATATACATGTATGGTCAATGTGTATAAAAACCTACTAAGTCGGCAAACAGGAAGTAGGGATCTGACGGGTCCAAAAACGCTTCCCACAATATGGCATACCTATATGAAGCTTGTGACCCAATATCAGATTTCTGCCATCAATAGTTGCTGAGAAAAATGTGACGAAAAATATCTTGCGATGGACGGAAGGACGGACAGACAGAAGGACAGAGGTAAAACAGTATACCCCCCCTCCCCTCTGGTAGAGTGGGGGTATAATAAGCTGATGCTGATATTAGAATATTTTTATAGCAGTAATGACTTACAATGCAATGATGTCTCCATTAGAATATTTCAAAGTTTCTGGACAGGAAACAGCAATAGGCTTTAGTTTTATTTTACTCAAGGCTACAAAGAAAAAAAGGTTTAAATAAATAGGTTAAAATAAACAAGATTTAAATCTACAAACCCCAACAAACTTTAATAAGACAACATTTGACCATTTGTTTGTAAGTGGTTTTATTATGGGCTGTTTAAAAAAAAATGGCTCCAACATGTGAAAAAAATGTCCAAATTAAACTCACTCCTAAAAACTTTCTGCTGATAATTTTCAATGTTGTATACATTGAAGTAAATGAAACAAGAAAGAAACTATGAATAGATAAGCAATAAATTTTTAAGAACCTTTTATTGAACACAAATTAGCATGAAAAACATGTAAAACACATACTTATTCTATATCAGTTAAACAATCTTTAGTCTCAATTATTTTGTATAATGGTTTCTCAAACAATGCAACTGATATAAATGACTGTTTGTGCAAAATATTGGGTTATTGGTAGTTGTAGTTTTTCTTAAAAGCTATTTTTATGAAAAATTCTCAATATTTTTGTTCAATCTACCTGATAAAGTTTTCATTATCAAAATAATAACGAATATTTTTACTTAAGACAGCAAAATTTTCAAACTTTAAAGATAAGTAGCCATTTGTAAAAAAAAAATCACATTGATTCTTTGTACAAATGCAAAATAATTGGTTGTAGAAAAAACATTTTGTCTATTTTTGTTGCACTCCTGACATTTTATATTAAAGAAAAAAAAGAAGAAAATATCACATTTTAAAATGCCAACATTGAACAGTGATGTTACTGTTAACTCATACAATAATCTTTACCTGTTTCAATGAAATATTTGTACAGAAATGACAGTATTTGGAAATTTGTAACAATTTTTTGCCATACCCACTTCTTTAATACCCAGTTTTAGCAGCAATATTTTTAATTACATTTGAAAATTTGTATTATACCACTCTAATATATTAGATAAATCATAAAGAAATAATTAGAATATTTTAATAGGCTAGAAAAGGCAATTTTTTTTTTTATAAATTATCATTATTTTATCAATGGTACTATTTTATCAGGATATGTTGCAATCCTGACATTATATTGCCATCAAGAAAAAGAAGAGTTATTAACTTAAAAACAATTCACAGGGGAAAAAATCAGTTGGTGTTCTTTCAAGCATTAGTTTTACCAAGTTTTAATGATAATTGTTTCTTAAAGTAACATTTTTCTAGTTATTTGTAAGTTGTTTACAGCCATACTTCTCGAAAATTCCAATTTATTTTTGAAATATACTATACAAAAACATTTAAAACATGTATTAATCTAAATTAATATTGAAAATAGATGTTTAATGTACAATTACAAGTATTTTTTGGATACTTAGAAAATTGATTATATCAAATTTCAATGATTTTCAAATATTTATGTAACTGTAATGTTGTACCTGCATATGCAATAATTGTAATGTTATTCCTTCAGAGGCAATAATTGTAATGTTATACTTTCATTATAGGTAATAACTGTACGTAATGTTATATCTTCATAGATAATAATTGTACTGTTTTACATTCATAGGCAATAATTGTAATGTTATACCTTCATAGGCAATAATTGTGATGTCATACCTTCATAGGCAATAACTGTAATGTTATACATTCATATGCAATAATGAAAATGTTATACCTGCATATGGAATAATTGTAATGTTATTCCATCAGAGGCAATAATTGCCATACCTTCTTAGGCAATAATTGTAATGTCATACTTTCATACATTTGTAGGCAATAATTGTAATGTTATACCTTCATAGGCAATAATTGTTATGGCATATAACTTCATGGGAAAAAATTTCTAAGCCTCAAAATTATGTGTACACATGTCAGACAAAATTTCTGGAAAGTTTCATCCAATTCCGAGCACCATAGCAAACCAACGATGAATATCAATTCGCAACATCATAATCTACTTGGAAACAAAATTTCGCCCAAATCGGAGGATTTTTGTATTTGGTGGCCATTTTGTACCTTGGTTACCATGGCAATGGCCACCATTTTGAATTTTTCAACCCCCCAAAAGCTGCCACATACTACGGTGGATATTCCTACAAAGTGGATCATAATATGACTCCCAAACCATGGATATCAATTCCCAACATCAAAATCTACTTGGAAACCAAATTTGGCTCAAATCGGAGGATGTTTGTATTTTGGTGGCCATTTTGGATTCAAAATGGCCACCATAGCAAACCAATGATGTATATCAATTCGCAACATTATAATCTACTTGGAAACTAAATTTCGCCCAAATCGGAGGATTTTTTTATTTTGGCGGCCGCAATAGCAAACCAACGATGACTATCAATTCGCAACATCATATTCTACTTAGTAGTGATGGGAATCGGTAACATTTTCAAGATCGATGATCGTTATATTAACATCGACCTATGATCGATCATCGGTGACAATTGCTGCTAAATGTATTTACTGACTATAATTAATCAAAGTCTTTATTTCAAGAGTATGATTGACAAAAGTAAAGATATGAATAAAATTGCATCATAAATTTATAAACTATAATTTTTCCATTAGTAAACATTAACTTTAAAATAGAACAAAACAAAAGATCGTTTTCCATATGTGTAACACCTGATATAGATAGTCCAAATATGTGTTTGACAAAAGTAAAGATTTGAATAAAAACAAATAATATATTTACAAACTACAATTTTTCCATTTGTAAACATTAACTTAGAACAAAACAAAAGATCGTTTTCCATATGTGTAACACCTGATATAAAATGGACTATTCCAGGAAGTAGATAAATAATAGACTAGTCCAAATATGTGTATTGACTGAGTGTCAAAAGTAGGCTTGGACAAAATTGCCAGATGTTTGTCAGTATGAGGGCAAAAAAACCAGCTGGGATAAAACTGCAATATTTTTGTCAGTATGGAGACAGAAAAAAAACCAACCAAAGAACAAAGTTAAGCCAGAATCGACCACAAGGTTTAAGAATCGATCATCGGATCGTATGATGACGTCCTATTGATTAGTCAACGTTTTCGATGATCGGTACACCACTACTACTTAGAAATAAAATTTCGCCCAAATCGGAGGATTTTTATATTTGGTGGCCATGTTGTACCTTGGTTACCTTGGCAACGGCCGCAATTTTGAATTTGTTCAACCCCCCAAAACCTGCCACACACTACGGTGGATATTCCTACAAAGTTTCATGAAGTTTGATGAAAGGAATCCAAAAATATTTAAAATCCTACCTTTTTTGTTTCCATGGCAACTGCACCAAAGTTTGTCCAACCGATTCCGATTTTTTTAGGTTATCTCGTTCCACTAGATGTGGATGTTGTTCCTATCAAGTTTCATCAATTTCTGTTCAGCGAGTAACCTGCTATGATCATTTTTGTGTTTTTCAATTTTTTTGCATTTTTGTCATACTTTCATAGGCAATAATTGTAATGTCATACTTTCATAGGCAATAATTGTAATGTTATACCTTCATAGGCAATAATTGCTATGGCATACCTTCATGGGAAATAATTGTAATGTTATACCTTCATAGGCAATAAATGTAATGTTATACTGCATAAACAATAATTGTAATGTCATACATTGTACCTTCACAGACAATAATTGTAATGTTATACCTGCATATGCAATAATTGTAATGTTATTCCTTCAGAGGCAATAACTGCCATACCTTCATAGGTAATAATTGTAATGTTATACTTTCATTATAGGCAATAATTGTAATGTTATGCCTTCATAGGCAATATTTGTTATGGCATAACTTCATAGGTAATAACTGTAATGTTATAACTTCATAGGCAATAATTGTAATGTTATAACTTCATAGGCAATAATTGTAATGTCATACATTTATATGCAATAATTGTTATGTTATACCTTCATGGGCAATAATTATAATGTTATAACTTCATAGGCAATAATTGTAATGTCATACATTTATATGCAATAATTGTTATGTTATACCTTCATGGGCAATAATTATAATGTTATAACTTCATAGGCAACAATTGTAATGTGTTACCTTCATAGGCAATAATTGTAATGTTTTACCTTCATAGGCAATAATTGTAATGTTATTTAAAGTATTTTTAAATATGGTATCCCCAGTATTCATACTATATTAAAAGCTTTTGATCACACAGTGAAGCCTGTGCTACTTTATTCTTCAGAAGTATGGGGTATGTTCAATATGACTAGTAAACTCAAGAAAAGTAAAAATGACCTTATCTATGACTTATATAATGATCATAAAATTGAAAAGCTAAATTTAAATTTATGCAAGAGTATTCTTGGGGTGGGTAGCAAAGCCTCAAATAAATACATTTATAATAAGAAAAAAATTAAAAGAGAGATATACAAAAATTTGGAGGGAGAAGATTAATTTAGTTAAGCAAAACCCAGCTACTAACAGAAATGAAAATAAATTACGTACATATTGTAAATTTAAATTTATATTCCAACAGGAAAAATACTTAGATAATATAAAAGAATTATCAAATCGATCAACCCTAGCACGCTTTCGAATAAGTGCACATAAACTTGAAATTGAAAGGGGCAGATACACAATTCCAAAAACTGCAGTTGAAAATAGAATATGCAAACAATGTAACTGTGAGGCAGTTGAGGATGAAGAACACTTATTAATTAAATGTAATAAATATTCCTTTGCTAGAAATACTCTTTTCTAATATAAATTTAAAAAAAATTCCGGAATTATCAGATAGAAATAAGTTTATATGGTTATTAAGTAACGAAGACAGAGAAATCTGTAAAAATCTTGCAAATTTTATAGCAACTTGCCTTTCAATAAGAGATTTATCAGATAAGTAACTGAATATATTTATGTTCTATAACCAACAGTGCTGATTCATATTTATATATATATATATATATATATGTATACCAGTGTATTGTTTATATATTGTCTACAAATATTTGGGTATGACTCCCTCTGGTACAACTGTAGTATTGTTATTATTTTTTATTTTCCTTGTATTTCCTTGTTTTATTCTTTTGTTTGTTCTAGTCATTTGTACATTCTTTCATACATACATGTTCCTTATGGAGCTTTCTTTATTAATAAAGAATTTGAATTTGAATTTGTTATACCTTCATAGGCAATAATTGTAATGTTATACCTTCATAGGCAATAATTGTAATGTTATACCTTCATAGGCAATAATTGTAATGTTATACCTTCATAGGCAATAATTGTAATGTTATACCTTCATAGGCAATAATTGTAATGTTATACAATGTACCTTCATATGATACAACTGTAGTGCTATACCTTCATATGATATAATTGTAGTGCTATACCTTCATAAGCAATAATTGTAATGTTATACCTTCATAGGCAATGGCTGTAATGTTATACCTTCATAGGCAATAATTGTAATGATACACCTTCATAGGCAATGGCTGTAATGTTATACCTTCATAGGCAATAATTGTAATGATACACCTTCATAGGCAATGGCTGTAATGTTATACCTTCATAGGCAATAATTGTAATGTTATACCTTCATAGGCAATAATTGTATTTGTTATACCTTCATATGCTATAATTGTAATTTTATACCTTCAGTTCATAGGCAATAATTGTAATGTCATACCTTCATAGGCAATAATTGTAATGTCCATTTCTGTACAAGAATCAGGAAAACATACTCCAATGGACAGAAAAAGGTTAAACTACAACAAAAATGAATAATTCTCACTTTTTTTCTTTAACATTTATAAGAAAGTTACATTTCAGGGGAGATAACTTCCTCATCATAGTAATATACCTGATAACATTACAATATATATTTGTATCTTGTATTTTGACATTGTAATAAGGAAAGGTCATAAAATAGGACAAATTATGGAATGAAAGAACAATTTCTTTTCTTTTTAAGATACATTAGAGAAGAATATTTATGTAGAAAATATTACACAATCCCTAGTTCTAGTATTGTCCATCAAAAATATTGTCTATTTCTAGTAACTGCTGTTATCTTGGAGTGAGGGTGGGGTTATCTGAAAGTAGACCCCCTCCTCATGCAAGGACTATCACATCCAAGTTTGGTTTAATTTTCCCAGCAACTGCTCAAATACAGAAAACTGACGTCCCTTGATGGCAAAGCTGATATGTCCTTTGGTATGGTAGCTAAAATAGACCTCACTTGGGAGTGAGGAAACATAAAACATTCAATTTCAAGCAAATAAAACAGGATGTGCACATCTGTAGCAAGGCTAAATTTCAGAAAGTGTGATGAGAGGAGTTGCAGATCAACAAGATTTTGACCACAAGTTGGATGATGACACAAGATGACTTAGAAAACAGATACATCTCTAAACATATATAATACAGTACAGTCAGACATAGAGTGATAAATCACTGTGATAGATGTATCACTCATCTTGGTGATTTGGATATATCTTTTGTTCTATTAAATATACAAAATGTATCTTCAAAATTTCTTTTATATTTAGAGTATTACTTACTATCACCCAAAAGGCATATCACAATAAGTAAATAGATTAAACAGACTAAAAGATATATCAGAATCTGACACTAAGAAGAGTGATAGGTCTATCACAGTGATTTATCATGGTATGTCTCTGACTGTACTGTATCAGTATCACTAAGAAGAGTGATACGTCTATCACAGTGATTTATCATGGTATGTCTCTGACTGTACTGTATCAGTATCACTAAGAAGAGTGATACGTCTATCACAGTGATTTATCATGGTATGTCTCTGACTGTACTGTATCAGTATCACTAAGAAGAGTGATAGGTTTATCACAGTGATTTATCATGGTATGTCTCTGACTGTACTGTATCAGTATCACTAAGAAGAGTGATACGTCTATCACAGTGATTTATCATGGTATGTCTCTGACTGTACTGTATCAGTATCACTAAGAAGAGTGATAGGTCTATCACAGTGATTTATCATGGTATGTCTCTGACTGTACTGTATCAGTATCACTAAGAAGAGTGATACATCTATCACAGTGATTTATCATGGTATGTCTCTGACTGTACTGTATCAGTATCACTAAGAAGAGTGATACGTCTATCACAGTGATTTATCATGGTATGTCTCTGACTGTACTGTATCAGTATCACTAAGAAGAGTGATAGGTCTATCACAGTGATTTATCATGGTATGTCTCTGACTGTACTGTATCAGTATCACTAAGAAGAGTGATACGTCTATCACAGTGATTTATCATGGTATGTCTCTGACTGTACTGTATCAGTATCACTAAGAAGAGTGATACGTCTATCACAGTGATTTATCATGGTATGTCTCTGACTGTACTGTATCAGTATCACTAAGAAGAGTGATACGTCTATCACAGTGATTTATCATGGTATGTCTCTGACTGTACTGTATCAGAATCACTAAGAAGAGTGATACATCTATCACGGTGATTTATCATGGTATGTCTCTGACTGTACTGTATCAGTATCACTAAGAAGAGTGATAGGTCTATCACAGTGATTTATCATGGTATGTCTCTGACTGTACTGTATCAGTATCACTAAGAAGAGTGATACGTCTATCACAGTGATTTATCATGGTATGTCTCTGACTGTACTGTATCAGTATCACTAAGAAGAGTGATACGTCTATCACAGTGATTTATAATGCTATGTCTCTGATTGTACTGTATCTGACACTAACAAGAGTGATAGGTCTATCACAGTGATTTATCATGGTATGTCTCTGACTGTACTGTATCAGTATCACTAAGAAGAGTGATAGGTCTATCACAGTGATTTATCATGGTATGTCTCTGACTGTACTGTATCAGTATCACTAAGAAGAGTGATAGGTCTATCACAGTGATTTATCATGGTATGTCTCTGACTGTACTGTATCAGTATCACTAAGAAGAGTGATACATCTATCACAGTGATTTATCATGGTATGTCTCTGACTGTACTGTATCAGTATCACTAAGAAGAGTGATACGTCTATCACAGTGATTTATCATGGTATGTCTCTGACTGTACTGTATCAGTATCACTAAGAAGAGTGATAGGTCTATCACAGTGATTTATCATGGTATGTCTCTGACTGTACTGTATCAGTATCACTAAGAAGAGTGATACGTCTATCACAGTGATTTATCATGGTATGTCTCTGACTGTACTGTATCAGTATCACTAAGAAGAGTGATACGTCTATCACAGTGATTTATCATGGTATGTCTCTGACTGTACTGTATCAGTATCACTAAGAAGAGTGATACGTCTATCACAGTGATTTATCATGGTATGTCTCTGACTGTACTGTATCAGAATCACTAAGAAGAGTGATACATCTATCACGGTAATTTATCATGGTATGTCTCTGACTGTACTGTATCAGTATCACTAAGAAGAGTGATAGGTCTATCACAGTGATTTATCATGGTATGTCTCTGACTGTACTGTATCAGTATCACTAAGAAGAGTGATACGTCTATCACAGTGATTTATCATGGTATGTCTCTGACTGTACTGTATCAGTATCACTAAGAAGAGTGATACGTCTATCACAGTGATTTATAATGCTATGTCTCTGATTGTACTGTATCTGACACTAACAAGAGTGATAGGTCTATCACAGTGATTTATCATGGTATGTCTCTGACTGTACTGTATCAGTATCACTAAGAAGAGTGATAGGTCTATCACAGTGATTTATCATGGTATGTCTCTGACTGTACTGTATCAGTATCACTAAGAAGAGTGATAGGTCTATCACAGTGATTTATCATGGTATGTCTCTGACTGTACTGTATCAGTATCACTAAGAAGAGTGATACATCTATCACAGTGATTTATCATGGTATGTCTCTGACTGTACTGTATCAGTATCACTAAGAAGAGTGATACGTCTATCACAGTGATTTATCATGGTATGTCTCTGACTGTACTGTATCAGTATCACTAAGAAGAGTGATAGGTCTATCACAGTGATTTATCATGGTATGTCTCTGACTGTACTGTATCAGTATCACTAAGAAGAGTAATACATCTATCACAGTGATTTATCATGGTATGTCTCTGACTGTACTGTATCAGTATCACTAAGAAGAGTGATACGTCTATCACAGTGATTTATAATGCTATGTCTCTGATTGTACTGTATCTGACACTAAGAAGAGTGATAGGTCTATCACAGTGATTTATCATGGTATGTCTCTGACTGTACTGTATCAGTATCACTAAGAAGAGTGATAGGTCTATCACAGTGATTTATCATGGTATGTCTCTGACTGTACTGTATCAGTATCACTAAGAAGAGTGATAGGTCTATCACAGTGATTTATCATGGTATGTCTCTGACTGTACTGTATCAGTATCACTAAGAAGAGTGATACATCTATCACAGTGATTTATCATGGTATGTCTCTGACTGTACTGTATCAGTATCACTAAGAAGAGTGATACGTCTATCACAGTGATTTATCATGGTATGTCTCTGACTGTACTGTATCAGTATCACTAAGAAGAGTGATACATCTATCACAGTGATTTATCATGGTATGTCTCTGACTGTACTGTATCAGTATCACTAAGAAGAGTGATAGGTCTATCACAGTGATTTATCATGGTATGTCTCTGACTGTACTGTATCAGTATCACTAAGAAGAGTGATACATCTATCACAGTGATTTATCATGGTATGTCTCTGACTGTACTGTATCAGTATCACTAAGAAGAGTGATACGTCTATCACAGTGATTTATCATGGTATGTCTCTGACTGTACTGTATCAGTATCACTAAGAAGAGTGATACGTCTATCACAGTGATTTATAATGCTATGTCTCTGATTGTACTGTATCTGATACTAAGAAGAGTGATACATCTATCACAGTGATTTATCATGGTATGTCTCTGACTGTACTGTATCAGTATCACTAAGAAGAGTAATACATCTATCACAGTGATTTATCATGGTATGTCTCTGACTGTACTGTATCAGTATCACTAAGAAGAGTGATAGGTCTATCACAGTGATTTATCATGGTATGTCTCTGACTGTACTGTATCAGTATCACTAAGAAGAGTGATAGGTCTATCACAGTGATTTATCATGGTATGTCTCTGACTGTACTGTATCAGTATCACTAAGAAGAGTGATACATACATCACAGTGATTTATCATGGTATGTCTCTGACTGTACTGTATCAGTATCACTAAGAAGAGTGATACATCTATCACAGTGATTTATCATGGTATGTCTCTGACTGTACTGTATCAGTATCACTAAGAAGAGTGATAGGTCTATCACAGTGATTTATCATGGTATGTCTCTGACCGTACTGTATCAGTATCACTAAGAAGAGTGATACGTCTATCACAGTGATTTATAATGCTATGTCTCTGATTGTACTGTATCTGACACTAAGAAGAGTGATAGGTCTATCGCAGTGATTTATCATGGTATGTCTCTGACTGTACTGTATCAGTATCACTAAGAAGAGTGATAGGTCTATCACAGTGATTTATCATGGTATGTCTCTGACTGTACTGTATCAGTATCACTAAGAAGAGTGATACGTCTATCACAGTGATTTATCATGGTATGTCTCTGACTGTACTGTATAAGTATCACTAAGAAGAGTGATAGGTCTATCACAGTGATTTATCATGGTATGTCTCTGACTGTACTGTATCAGTATCACTAAGAAGAGTGATACGTCTATCACAGTGATTTATCATGGTATGTCTCTGATTGTACTGTATCAGTATCACTAAGAAGAGTGATAGGTCTATCACAGTGATTTATCATGGTATGTCTCTGACTGTACTGTATCAGTATCACTAAGAAGAGTGATACATCTATCACAGTGATTTATCATGGTATGTCTCTGACTGTACTGTATCAGTATCACTATGAAGAGTGATACATCTATCACAGTGATTTATCATGGTATGTCTCTGACTGTACTGTATCAGTATCACTAAGAAGAGTGATAGGTCTATCACAGTGATTTATCATGGTATGTCTCTGACTGTACTGTATCAGTATCACTAAGAAGAGTGATACGTCTATCACGGTGATTTATCATGGTATGTCTCTGACTGTACTGTATCAGTATCACTAAGAAGAGTGATAGGTCTATCACAGTGATTTATCATGGTATGTCTCTGACTGTACTGTATCAGTATCACTAAGAAGAGTGATACGTCTATCACAGTGATTTATCATGGTATGTCTCTGACTGTACTGTATCAGTATCACTAAGAAGAGTGATACGTCTATCACAGTGATTTATCATGGTATGTCTCTGACTGTACTGTATCAGTATCACTAAGAGTGATACGTCTATCACAGTGATTTATCATGGTATGTCTCTGACTGTACTGTATCAGTATCACTAAGAAGAGTGATATGTCTATCACAGTGATTTATCATGGTATGTCTCTGACTGTACTGTATCAGTATCACTAAGAAGAGTTATACATCTATCACAGTGATTTATCATGGTATGTCTCTGACTGTACTGTATCAGTATCACTAAGAAGAGTGATAGGTCTATCACAGTGATTTATCATGGTATGTCTCTGACTGTACTGTATCAGTATCACTAAGAAGAGTGATAGGTCTAACACAGTGATTTATCATGGTATGTCTCTGACTGTACTGTATCAGTATCACTAAGAAGAGTGATACGTCTATCACAGTGATTTATCATGGTATGTCTCTGACTGTACTGTATCAGTATCACTAAGAAGAGTGATACATCTATCACAGTGATTTATCATGGTATGTCTCTGACTGTACTGTATCAGTATCACTAAGAAGAGTGATAGGTCTATCACAGTGATTTATCATGGTATGTCTCTGACTGTACTGTATCAGTATCACTAAGAAGAGTGATACGTCTATCACAGTGATTTATCATGGTATGTCTCTGACTGTACTGTATAAGTATCACTAAGAAGAGTGATAGGTCTATCACAGTGATTTATCATGGTATGTCTCTGACTGTACTGTATCAGTATCACTAAGAAGAGTGATAGGTCTATCACAGTGATTTATCATGGTATGTCTCTGACTGTACTGTATCAGTATCACTAAGAAGAGTGATAGGTCTATCACAGTGATTTATCATGGTATGTCTCTGACTGTACTGTATCAGTATCACTAAGAAGAGTGATAGGTCTATCACAGTGATTTATCATGGTATGTCTCTGACTGTACTGTATCAGTATCACTAAGAAGAGTGATACGTCTATCACAGTGATTTATCATGGTATGTCTCTGACTGTACTGTATCAGTATCACTAAGAAGAGTGATAGGTCTATCACAGTGATTTATCATGGTATGTCTCTGACTGTACAGTATCAGTATCACTAAGAAGAGTGATAGGTCTATCACAGTGATTTATCATGGTATGTCTCTGACTGTACTGTATCAGTATCACTAAGAAGAGTGATACATCTATCACAGTGATTTATCATGGTATGTCTCTGACTGTACTGTATCAGTATCACTAAGAAGAGTGATACGTCTATCACAGTGATTTATCATGGTATGTCTCTGACTGTACTGTATCAGTATCACTAAGAAGAGTGATACGTCTATCACAGTGATTTATCATGGTATGTCTCTGACTGTACTGTATCAGTATCACTAAGAAGAGTGATAGGTCTATCACAGTGATTTATCATGGTATGTCTCTGACTGTACTGTATCAGTATCACTAAGAAGAGTGATACGTCTATCACAGTGATTTATCATGGTATGTCTCTGACTGTACTGTATCAGTATCACTAAGAAGAGTGATAGGTCTATCACAGTGATTTATCATGGTATGTCTCTGACTGTACTGTATCAGTATCACTAAGAAGAGTGATACGTCTATCACAGTGATTTATCATGGTATGTCTCTGACTGTACTGTATCAGTATCACTAAGAAGAGTGATACGTCTATCACAGTGATTTATCATGGTATGTCTCTGACTGTACTGTATCAGTATCACTAAGAAGAGTGATACGTCTATCACAGTGATTTATCATGCTATGTCTCTGACTGTACTGTATCAATATCACTAAGAAGAGTGATACGTCTATCACAGTGATTTATCACACTATGTCTCTGACTGTACTGTATCAGTATCACTAAGAAGAGTGATACGTCTATCACAGTGATTTATCATGCTATGTCTCTGACTGTACTGTATCAGTATGACTAAGAAGAGTGGTACGTCTATCACAGTGATTTATCATGGTATGTCTCTGACTGTACTGTATCAGTATCACTAAGAAGAGTGATACATCTATCACAGTGATTTATCATGGTATGTCTCTGACTGTACTGTATCAGTATCACTAAGAAGAGTGATAGGTCTATCACAGTGATTTATAATGCTATGTCTCTGATTGTACTGTATCAGTATCACTAAGAAGAGTGATACGTCTATCACAGTGATTTATCATGCTATGTCTCTGACTGTACTGTATCAGTATCACTAAGAAGAGTGGTACGTCTATCACAGTGATTTATCATGGTATGTCTCTGACTGTACTGTATCAGTATCACTAAGAAGAGTGATACATCTATCACAGTGATTTATCACGCTATGTCTCTGACTGTACTGTATCAGTATCACTAAGAAGAGTGGTACGTCTATCACAGTGATTTATCATGGTATGTCTCCGACTGTACTGTATCAGTATCACTAAGAAGAGTGATACATCTATCACAGTGATTTATAATGCTATGTCTCTGACTGTACTGTATCAGTATCACTAAGAAGAGTGATACATCTATCACCGTGATTTATCATGGTATGTCTCTGACTGTACTGTATCAGTATCACTAAGAAGAGTGATAGGTCTATCACAGTGATTTATAATGCTATGTCTCTGATTGTACTGTATCAGTATCACTAAGAAGAGTGATACGTCTATCACAGTGATTTATCATGCTATGTCTCTGACTGTACTGTATCAGTATCACTAAGAAGAGTGGTACGTCTATCACAGTGATTTATCATGGTATGTCTCTGACTGTACTGTATCAGTATCACTAAGAAGAGTGATACATCTATCACAGTGATTTATCACGCTATGTCTCTGACTGTACTGTATCAGTATCACTAAGAAGAGTGGTACGTCTATCACAGTGATTTATCATGGTATGTCTCCGACTGTACTGTATCAGTATCACTAAGAAGAGTGATACATCTATCACAGTGATTTATAATGCTATGTCTCTGACTGTACTGTATCAGTATCACTAAGAAGAGTGATAGGTCTATCACAGTGATTTATCATGGTATGTCTCTGACTGTACTGTATCAGTATCACTAAGAAGAGTGATACATACATCACAGTGATTTATCATGGTATGTCTCTGACTGTACTGTATCAGTATCACTAAGAAGAGTGATACATCTATCACAGTGATTTATCATGGTATGTCTCTGACTGTACTGTATCAGTATCACTAAGAAGAGTGATAGGTCTATCACAGTGATTTATCATGGTATGTCTCTGACCGTACTGTATCAGTATCACTAAGAAGAGTGATACGTCTATCACAGTGATTTATAATGCTATGTCTCTGATTGTACTGTATCTGACACTAAGAAGAGTGATAGGTCTATCGCAGTGATTTATCATGGTATGTCTCTGACTGTACTGTATCAGTATCACTAAGAAGAGTGATAGGTCTATCACAGTGATTTATCATGGTATGTCTCTGACTGTACTGTATCAGTATCACTAAGAAGAGTGATACGTCTATCACAGTGATTTATCATGGTATGTCTCTGACTGTACTGTATAAGTATCACTAAGAAGAGTGATACGTCTATCACAGTGATTTATCATGGTATGTCTCTGACTGTACTGTATCAGTATCACTAAGAAGAGTGATACGTCTATCACAGTGATTTATCATGGTATGTCTCTGATTGTACTGTATCAGTATCACTAAGAAGAGTGATAGGTCTATCACAGTGATTTATCATGGTATGTCTCTGACTGTACTGTATCAGTATCACTAAGAAGAGTGATACATCTATCACAGTGATTTATCATGGTATGTCTCTGACTGTACTGTATCAGTATCACTATGAAGAGTGATACATCTATCACAGTGATTTATCATGGTATGTCTCTGACTGTACTGTATCAGTATCACTAAGAAGAGTGATAGGTCTATCACAGTGATTTATCATGGTATGTCTCTGACTGTACTGTATCAGTATCACTAAGAAGAGTGATACGTCTATCACGGTGATTTATCATGGTATGTCTCTGACTGTACTGTATCAGTATCACTAAGAAGAGTGATAGGTCTATCACAGTGATTTATCATGGTATGTCTCTGACTGTACTGTATCAGTATCACTAAGAAGAGTGATACGTCTATCACAGTGATTTATCATGGTATGTCTCTGACTGTACTGTATCAGTATCACTAAGAAGAGTGATACGTCTATCACAGTGATTTATCATGGTATGTCTCTGACTGTACTGTATCAGTATCACTAAGAGTGATACGTCTATCACAGTGATTTATCATGGTATGTCTCTGACTGTACTGTATCAGTATCACTAAGAAGAGTGATATGTCTATCACAGTGATTTATCATGGTATGTCTCTGACTGTACTGTATCAGTATCACTAAGAAGAGTTATACATCTATCACAGTGATTTATCATGGTATGTCTCTGACTGTACTGTATCAGTATCACTAAGAAGAGTGATAGGTCTATCACAGTGATTTATCATGGTATGTCTCTGACTGTACTGTATCAGTATCACTAAGAAGAGTGATAGGTCTAACACAGTGATTTATCATGGTATGTCTCTGACTGTACTGTATCAGTATCACTAAGAAGAGTGATACGTCTATCACAGTGATTTATCATGGTATGTCTCTGACTGTACTGTATCAGTATCACTAAGAAGAGTGATACATCTATCACAGTGATTTATCATGGTATGTCTCTGACTGTACTGTATCAGTATCACTAAGAAGAGTGATAGGTCTATCACAGTGATTTATCATGGTATGTCTCTGACTGTACTGTATCAGTATCACTAAGAAGAGTGATACGTCTATCACAGTGATTTATCATGGTATGTCTCTGACTGTACTGTATAAGTATCACTAAGAAGAGTGATAGGTCTATCACAGTGATTTATCATGGTATGTCTCTGACTGTACTGTATCAGTATCACTAAGAAGAGTGATAGGTCTATCACAGTGATTTATCATGGTATGTCTCTGACTGTACTGTATCAGTATCACTAAGAAGAGTGATAGGTCTATCACAGTGATTTATCATGGTATGTCTCTGACTGTACTGTATCAGTATCACTAAGAAGAGTGATAGGTCTATCACAGTGATTTATCATGGTATGTCTCTGACTGTACTGTATCAGTATCACTAAGAAGAGTGATACGTCTATCACAGTGATTTATCATGGTATGTCTCTGACTGTACTGTATCAGTATCACTAAGAAGAGTGATAGGTCTATCACAGTGATTTATCATGGTATGTCTCTGACTGTACAGTATCAGTATCACTAAGAAGAGTGATAGGTCTATCACAGTGATTTATCATGGTATGTCTCTGACTGTACTGTATCAGTATCACTAAGAAGAGTGATACATCTATCACAGTGATTTATCATGGTATGTCTCTGACTGTACTGTATCAGTATCACTAAGAAGAGTGATACGTCTATCACAGTGATTTATCATGGTATGTCTCTGACTGTACTGTATCAGTATCACTAAGAAGAGTGATACGTCTATCACAGTGATTTATCATGGTATGTCTCTGACTGTACTGTATCAGTATCACTAAGAAGAGTGATAGGTCTATCACAGTGATTTATCATGGTATGTCTCTGACTGTACTGTATCAGTATCACTAAGAAGAGTGATACGTCTATCACAGTGATTTATCATGGTATGTCTCTGACTGTACTGTATCAGTATCACTAAGAAGAGTGATAGGTCTATCACAGTGATTTATCATGGTATGTCTCTGACTGTACTGTATCAGTATCACTAAGAAGAGTGATACGTCTATCACAGTGATTTATCATGGTATGTCTCTGACTGTACTGTATCAGTATCACTAAGAAGAGTGATACGTCTATCACAGTGATTTATCATGGTATGTCTCTGACTGTACTGTATCAGTATCACTAAGAAGAGTGATACGTCTATCACAGTGATTTATCATGCTATGTCTCTGACTGTACTGTATCAATATCACTAAGAAGAGTGATACGTCTATCACAGTGATTTATCACACTATGTCTCTGACTGTACTGTATCAGTATCACTAAGAAGAGTGATACGTCTATCACAGTGATTTATCATGCTATGTCTCTGACTGTACTGTATCAGTATGACTAAGAAGAGTGGTACGTCTATCACAGTGATTTATCATGGTATGTCTCTGACTGTACTGTATCAGTATCACTAAGAAGAGTGATACATCTATCACAGTGATTTATCATGGTATGTCTCTGACTGTACTGTATCAGTATCACTAAGAAGAGTGATAGGTCTATCACAGTGATTTATAATGCTATGTCTCTGATTGTACTGTATCAGTATCACTAAGAAGAGTGATACGTCTATCACAGTGATTTATCATGCTATGTCTCTGACTGTACTGTATCAGTATCACTAAGAAGAGTGGTACGTCTATCACAGTGATTTATCATGGTATGTCTCTGACTGTACTGTATCAGTATCACTAAGAAGAGTGATACATCTATCACAGTGATTTATCACGCTATGTCTCTGACTGTACTGTATCAGTATCACTAAGAAGAGTGGTACGTCTATCACAGTGATTTATCATGGTATGTCTCCGACTGTACTGTATCAGTATCACTAAGAAGAGTGATACATCTATCACAGTGATTTATAATGCTATGTCTCTGACTGTACTGTATCAGTATCACTAAGAAGAGTGATACATCTATCACCGTGATTTATCATGGTATGTCTCTGACTGTACTGTATCAGTATCACTAAGAAGAGTGATAGGTCTATCACAGTGATTTATAATGCTATGTCTCTGATTGTACTGTATCAGTATCACTAAGAAGAGTGATACGTCTATCACAGTGATTTATCATGCTATGTCTCTGACTGTACTGTATCAGTATCACTAAGAAGAGTGGTACGTCTATCACAGTGATTTATCATGGTATGTCTCTGACTGTACTGTATCAGTATCACTAAGAAGAGTGATACATCTATCACAGTGATTTATCACGCTATGTCTCTGACTGTACTGTATCAGTATCACTAAGAAGAGTGGTACGTCTATCACAGTGATTTATCATGGTATGTCTCCGACTGTACTGTATCAGTATCACTAAGAAGAGTGATACATCTATCACAGTGATTTATAATGCTATGTCTCTGACTGTACTGTATCAGTATCACTAAGAAGAGTGATAGGTCTATCACAGTGATTTATAATGCTATGTCTCTGACTGTACTGTATCAGTATCACTAAGAAGAGTGATACATCTATCACAGTGATTTATCACACTATGTCTCTGACTGTACTGTATCAGTATCACTAAGAAGAGTGATAGGTCTATCACAGTGATTTATAATGCTATGTCTCTGACTGTACTGTATCTGACACTAAGAAGAGTGATACATCTATCACAATGATTTATCATGGTATGTCTCTGACTGTACTGTATCAGTATCACTAAGAAGAGTGATACATCTATCACAGTGATTTATCACGCTATGTCGCTGACTGTACTGTATCAGTATCACTAAGAAGAGTGGTACGTCTATCACAGTGATTTATCATGGTATGTCTCCGACTGTACTGTATCAGTATCACTAAGAAGAGTGATACATCTATCACAGTGATTTATAATGCTATGTCTCTGACTGTACTGTATCAGTATCACTAAGAAGAGTGATACATCTATCACAGTGATTTATAATGCTATGTCTCTGACTGTACTGTATCAGTATCACTAAGAAGAGTGGTACGTCTATCACAGTGATTTATCATGGTATGTCTCCGACTGTACTGTATCAGTATCACTAAGAAGAGTGATACATCTATCACAGTGATTTATCACGCTATGTCTCTGACTGTACTGTATCAGTATCACTAAGAAGAGTGGTACGTCTATCACAGTGATTTATAATGCTATGTCTCTGACTGTACTGTATCAGTATCACTAAGAAGAGTGATAGGTCTATCACAATGATTTATAATGCTATGTCTCTGATTGTACTGTATCTGACACTAAGAAGAGTGGTACGTCTATCACAGTGATTTATCATGGTATGTCTCTGACTGTACTGTATCAGTATCACTAAGAAGAGTGATAGGTCTATCACAGTGAATTATAATGCTATGTCTCTGACTGTACTGTATCAGTATCACTAAGAAGAGTGATACATCTATCACAGTGATTTATAATGCTATGTCTCTGACTGTACTGTATCAGTATCACTAAGAAGAGTGATAGGTCTATCACAGTGATTTATAATGCTATGTCTCTGACTGTACTGTATCTGGATCAACCTTTATGGCAACTCAAATATTGTTTTCAATGGCAAGCCTATTTTCCCCCCAAATTTTGTACAGAGTGGAATACATAAAGTCCGTGATATATGGCATAATGAAACAAATAATTTTAAAGATTCAAATTTTATATTTAATTCACTGATCGATAAAAGAAACTGGATTTCACAATGGACGAGATTGAAAAAGGCAATAACAGGTGATCTTAAAAATATATCTAATGAAAACGAAAGTAATGTTAGTTCTAGCAATCAAAATCTAAAACCTTTTAAATCACAGCAGACCTATAAAATATACGACAAAAAAAATAAAATGCTAACCAATAAAGATACAAAAAGGTATTTCTATGCATAAATTGAAAATAATTTTTAATATTGCTATAGAACCTATTTGTCAAAATAAATGGAATATTTTTTTTAATAAAAATTTGCTGTGGAGAAAAATATGGGACGAACTTGCTATAAATTGAGCAACAAGAAAAGCAAATCAGTTAAGTTGGAAAATGATACAATACCTAATACAGTTTATACAGAAGCTAAATTGCCAAAAATGGGGCAATCTATGAATGGTTTATGTCATTTTTGTAATACTCAAGTAGAAACTTTAAAACGTTTATTTTACGACTGTACATATTATGTTTGAGGCCTGGGCACAACAACATGGACAATGTTTACATTCTAGAACTACTTTATATACATGTATAGACAAAGAACTAATTAACGTAAGATTTTCATTCACGCGGCGTGACTAATTATAGAATCGGTAACAGTAAGATAATCCGGAGTAGTACAATACATAACAGTACAATCATACAACAAAATTGGGTAAAAATCATATCGGCATTAAAAAATTACATGAACTCTCGTGAAATAAAATATATAGATATTAATGAGATTACGGAAGAACATATTTTTAGGGATTTATGAGGAGAATAGCAAAGAATCATCTGTTTTAAATACAATAATAAATATGTCTAAATTCTCATTTTGGAAGTCACGTAATATTATCCGGTATCAGCAAAAAGTGTATACATCAAAAACTTTACTTCAATTGGTGAAATCTGAAATTATAATGTTAATCGAGCCTATCCCTCGTAAGTCAATACAGACTCGTAATTTTGTCAATGAACTGAATGAAGTCGTAAAATTGATAAAATATGTATAAACTTACTTACATTTACAGCATCTTCTTCATATTATTATTATACATGTATCTCTTTTACTGGTAAATTCAAAATAAATACACACTTTAAAGTTCAGATTTATAATTATTGATTGACCAACATGAATCTCAAGTCGCACGTGGGCTATCAATCATACACTAATAGTTACTACAATGAAAAGTAGGTCAAAATAAGAGGGACAATATTTTGTTTAATTTGTTCGGTGACTTTTAAATTTGGGGGAAAAATATACGTATTATATAATCATATAGATAGATGGAATTTAGAAAAAATTGATGAAAATTTATTTTATTTATATTACTTTGTTTTTTGTCTGTTTTTGTGATTGTATATATGGACGTCATCTTATGTAAATAATATATACATCATTAAATAGTTCATTTTTCAAAACATGTATGTATGTTGCAAAATATAAAGGGAGTTTTTTTTAAATATAATATGCTCATTTGTTTTTTCCCTGTACACGTGAGTTTGTAAGCAATCAGGGGCCTTAAGTGAGTTACCCTGGGCTACTTATGTTATTATAAATCAGGAGTTTGTACAATGAACTGTATGTATTAAAAAAAAAGAAAAAAAAAAGATAATCATTTCCACATACCTGAGGAAAGTGGCCATTGGTCATTATGTAGCACATTTGACCTCTGAACTTGACTGGATTTGCCTGGGCACACTCTTCTTTATTTCCAAACCAATATATATCTCCATGTTTGATACCACTACCAGGTTTTCCATCAGCATCCAACACTTAATATACAAAGAAATGTGAAGGAGCCACCTTAGACAAATGTTACATGTTAATGTTGTTTTATCCTTCAGTTTTATTTAACATGTTTAAACTTCACTCTATAATCAACAGGTGGTATACTGGTTAACTTGCCCAGTGGGTTTTAGTCCCTGTTTTGTCCAAAGACTATAAAATTGGTATTTGTTGTATCTACATTTTAGCATGCAGGCAGCATTTAGTCTTCTAGAAATATCAAAGACTGGATGGCTCAGAATCAGGATAAATCCAACTAAGGCTAAGAATATTGGTCTAGTACAAAGCTGACATCATCTTCTCATCAATAGTAACTTGTTTTCGCCATGATTCCATGAAAGCAGAAAAATTGCTCATTTGCGTTAAACAATAATTGCTCACTCACTCCATAATATTAAATAACCAATTCAGTTTCTTTTCCAGAATGAAGACCATGCAGCATATGAACAACAACAGGAGCATTACACAAAATAAGGACACACATTGTCAGAGCAAGTGATTATACAAATTTATGTCAATGGTATACCGTATTTCTGAAGAACTCATTTTCATTTTAATTAGTATAGACAGATGTATTTTCATCACAAGGAGTTTAGAGTTTATATTTCGTACAGCAAAATCAATCAAAGAATGATAGACTTTTCATTGAGACATTTAAACTTCTCATTGAATAAACTTTACAAAGGACAATATGTATTGTATTTATTCAAAGGAATAGTTCATCTTCCAAAAAATTGAGGAACACCAACTGAAACACAGGAAATGTTTCATTTCCCTTGCAATAGGATAAAGGCTAGGGATATGATGTTCAACGCCACTTTCAACAATATTTCGGTTGTATCGTGGCAGTCAGTTTTATTGGTAAAGGAAACCGGAGTACCCAGAGAGAATCACAGATCTGCCGCATGTCAGCGACATACTTTATCATATAATGTTGTAGCAAGTAGACATCCCCATGAGCTGGATTCGAACTCACAACTGTAGTGATGATAGGTACTAATTTCATAGGTAGTTGTAAATCCAACTACCATGTGATCACGACACCCCCCCCCCCCCTTTTGCAATAGGGCATCAACTGTAAAAAAAAAAGACCAAGAAAACCATCCATTTTTATGATTCTATTTAAATTTAGTTTGAATTTGAATGAATTTACTGAGCCGGTAAGGAGGAGGACTAGAAACTAAAAATAGGTTTGTTAAAGGGAAGTAAATAAAACACCACGATGTATCGTACATGTACATGTACCTGTATGCTTACTTTATATGTCTAATTGTGTACAGGGGAATTTGTTAGCGTAAACAGTATACTTTATATCTATTTCAATTGGTTTTTTTGTTACATTTCTTTGCATAAAAACACAAATATACATGTATAGCTTAATGCCTAAATGGTATTACTGGATATCCTATATACAAAGTCATAAATCAAATATGTGACATATGTATTGATCAGGTTGGTAATCTTTTTTCCATTTTAACTTGGATAGCAATGATTGGTTCTTTAAATGTACCGTACGTACCCTGTACATGATCATGATTATAAGAAGAAACATTAGAGTAGGTCTTGTTACACTGTATTTCGTAAAGATAGTTGGAGGTTTTTTTTCTCACGTTTTGGTCCCATATGACCTCAATCTAATTACAATTAGATGTTCGTTGAATTTAAACAAAAATTCTTTAGTGATACACTAACATATATAACGACATCCCATAATTAGTCACAGTATACTGTATATATAAGATTCATATTTTCAACCAACCAATAAGCGATGAGCTTACTAAATCTTTAAGTATCAAAACAGAGTACACACAAGAGCTGTAATCCTGTAAATTGTCCAATTTAATAGTCAATATATTTAACTGTCTTGCATAAAGGACAGTCAAAGATGATTGCAAAGTTACATGACATGACCCCAAACATGATGATGTTAGATGTTTATGTTAGATGTTTATGTTTCCCCAAAGAAAAAAAAAGATACAACAAATATCTAATTTTAATAGCATGTACAATGTATATGTAGATATAAGGTATGACCAGGGCCGGCCTAAGGAGGCTTAAGCCCGGCCCTGGGTATGACATTACCCATATTTCAGTCTACCAATCCAGCAGCATGTCTGTACATGTATTTATCCTGAAATCAGTACATTTGCTGTACAAATATGCTCTGCGAATAAATTTCTGCTTTATTCGTACTAGACGAATAAACTTTTCGTACTATACGAATAAACTTTCCTGGTACCCTGTAGCTATGTACAGGGGAGGGCACAGACAAGTATGAAACTGGTACTAATGTAACGCGGACCACAAAGAAGACACCCTTGACAACATTTATGAAAGGCGAGGAATGACGCTTGTTTCTGTCATTTTTGCTTAAATCTGACAAGTTTTCCGACTTTTTTGACATTGCAGGATAAACACAATATACGTACATTATGGTTAAATATAAAATTCATTTGTACTCGCTGCGAAACAGGCCTGAAAAGCTCGGCAAAGGCTCGCTATTCTGTCTGTTTCTAAAGCTCGTACAAATAAATTTTATATTTACCGACAATGTACCGGTACGTATATTGTATATATATATATATATATATAGTTGTCTATAGCACAAAATATACTAAAACATCCTAAGGATGTGGATAGTTGCACATTGACTGTAAACATGAAAATCTAGGTGCTAACGATAATGATTTAATAAAAACAGACAGTAAATAGGAAAAACACGTAAAATAATTAAAAAAAATATGTCCATTAACCGACCCTGTGGTCTATGGGGGAAGCAGGTCAAATCGGCCCCAAACCAAATCGGCCCCAAGTCAAATCGGCATCAGTCAAATCGGCCACAAGTCAAATCGGCCCCAAGTCAAATCGGCCCTAAGTCAAAATTATTGAAGAATTAAAACTGTCTAGTAAGTACAGTTGTGTTTTGTACCAGTAAATGTTTACCATTGATACGAAAATAAACTAAATATAAACTATATCTAGCCGGTAGCATCCCAGTTTGCCGAATCCAATTAGCCGATTCCCAAATTGCCGACATACATTTGTATGAAAAATAATTAAATAAATACACATTTTTAGTTTTGTAAATACGCCCCAAATTTGCTTGGAGTTAATTAATTGCCGATCATTTATTAAAATCTACCATAATCACCTAGCTTGGATATTGTGGGTACGGTACGTACTAGTTCATTTTTAGATTACCGAAATCATCGATCAGTTCTAAATAATTTGCTATTTAACAACAATTTTCGGCATTGTTTTTCTTTCTTACTTTAACTGTAAAACTCTAAAAAAAAACATTTACTTATTTGTAGTTTTTTTCCATTGTTCTTCAATTGTTTGAGTAATGAGTATCGGCATCTCCTATTCAACAATCAGTATGCATTTGATTATGGTTTTTCTAATTAAAATTGCACGAAAAATTACTGTTTTCAATAAAATATGTACATTGGCCATGAGGAGGACTTTAATTTCATTTTGTTTAATCATTTCCAGTCTAAATGTCCTTTAGGCACCGACCCTTGATGACCTCTGTATATGAATAGCATTGCTCTTGTGCATGTACATGTACGAGTACATATTGGTCATGGGGAGGACGCTGGATTTGCCTTCTGTCATTGAATTAGCCCCTTGTAAATATAAAAGGGTGTATTTCTATTTCGGTGTTCAGAAGAAGTTAATTTTTATTTATTCATTCTTTTTTTATTTTTATTTTTTGGGGCCGATTTGACTTGGTTCCGATTTGACTGGGGCCGATTTGACTGGAAATCGTCTATAGGACCCCTGTAGATGCACCTACGATTAGCTTTCTCAACGTCGTTTTCTCAGAAGGTTCGACGGGTTTGATTTGATTGATTTATTTGTGCTTAACGCCACTTTCAGCAATATTTCAGCTATATCTTGGCGACCAGCTTTAGTGGTGGAAGAAGCTGGAGTACCCGCAGAGAACCATCAACCATGGGCAAACAACTGGTTAACTTTATCACTTGCGGCTGGGAGCGAATCCACGCCGTATTAGTTATTAGTGATAGGTTTGTATGACTTGTTAGGTAATCCAACTACCTACAATGTAACTCATTGACTGATTGAGCCACCTGGGTCCTCTGGTTCAACCACAGGGGCTGTGGTTCAACTGGTTAAGAAATATTGTCAATTCTAAAATGTATTACGCTACATTCCATTCTCCATACCCATGACTTTCCCCCTCCTACCTGATTGAGAAACCAGTGAACCCATCCATTGCTGAACCTGTAATAAAACAGTATTCGACATAAAGATACATACTCTCTATCGCATACTCAGTTTTGTTCCGAACGTCTTTGAACATTTGTGAAGTGTCATTCAAACAAGCCTCAGTTACATTAAGATTAACATCCACATTCTCTGTAGAATCAGTAGTTATAACATGAGATTGCTTTATCATAAAAGATTTTATTCCATCTGTTAACTGTAGATCTATATCTGCATTATATTCCACAATGTCGTGTCGAGATTCATGGTATCTCATCAAACTATAGCCCGTCTGCTGCATGATATTTTGAAGAAATGGATGAATTTGTTTTTCACTACAATAAACAGTTCCTAAAGCAAAAAACAACACAAATAAAATACACAAGGTCTTCATTTTTAAACGTCTCTAGTTAGCTGACATTCTTCTTTAAAATTGGCAGTGACTTCATCGCCATGTGATTGTGTTTACATAAAAATCTTCAGGACATGCTAAAATGTGTCAAGGACGTCTTTTAATCTGATATGACATTTAATATCAATCTCGGGTGAAACACAATATAGGGAGCATATGCAGAAACTTACTGTTATGTGATGTTATTTTACATTTGCTGTTGTTCTATAAGAGTAAATCTCATATTCTTTCAATTGTGAATGTTTGTTCGAGTTTCAGCCAGTTTTTCGATGTTATGCTGTTGCACTTAGAATATTATCCCTTTTCCTGATAATACAACTTTTTCAATCTTTCAGTATGTTTAAATTGTGTATATGCAACTGTTTCAAAAAAGATCGAGCATTATTTTGAAGTTTGGTTTGTTGAAATAGGATAAAAATTGTGGAAGTTATTAACAAAACTGTAAATGTAAATTTCATCTTGGATTTCTTCTGCTTGTTATGAGCCACAACACCTTAATAATACAACTCTTTTTTAACTAGTTTTTTTTAACAGAATTACTATTCTGATGTAGCACATTAGTATGGAAAAACGTTTCAAAGTCTAAAATGCAAAAAAAAAAATTCACAATTTTTTTTAAATGGAAAAAGTATGTTTTCTCAGAAAATGTAGAGTCCGTAACCATGTAAAATTTAGCAACTAGAAATGTCATTATAAAGTTTTAATCATATTATTATTCATTCATGATGTACATAGATTACAAAAAATACTTTTAACATAAAATAATTCATAAAGCTTAGCTCTTAAACAAAGAAAATGGTTACGGACACTACAAAATATGTGTAGTGTCCGTAACCTTCTTTAAAACATAAGTTTTTGAGTTTTAATCACTTAATTTAAAAAGAACCATCATGTTTTAAAGTATTATTTTTATAAAATGTAAGATCAGTTGTGTCTTTTAAAATTTTGATTAATGATGCAATCATATGGAAATTCCCCAATTACTTCATCTCTATAAACAGCATCTTTCTCCTTTGTAGCATCATTGTGAATAGTAAAACCAAAGAAGATTCTATGAAGTGATTCATCATTTATTAGTTTATTTTAGCAACTGTATATGTTTCCTGAATATAAACACATCAAGTTTCCAAGCTATTCTATAAATAAAGGTAAGTTAATTTTCTTTGTTTCATTACCAACAATTGTGTAGAGTCCGTAACCAAATGAATAAAATACAAAACTTATATTTCAACTGTAGAATGGGTTAAATGTAGCTTTCTGTGACATCTTGCAGGTAATAAACCAATTTGGAAAACATCATTGACCATATAGTTCCTCAAAATTACTGGTCTTAACTTAATTTCTTCCAAAAATTGTAGTTTTTATATCTTAACAATGTGTTTCATATACACATTACAGTATTTTAAAAGAATCCATTACTTATTGCAGTTATATTTTTACATCTTAAAAATCAAGTAATCAAATAGGGTACCAGTTCCATGTGTTATATCAGCATTCTTTAATTAAGAGTTGATATTAAAGAATTAAGAAAAGGTTACGGACAATTTAGACGTACAGATGCATATTGTAATTTTTGACAAAAAGTTTTTTATGTCAACAAAAATTAATAAATTATTAGTTAAAGTCTTTAATGACATTTTAAAGTCTTTAATTGTATCTTTTATTCAACAAAAAGCTATTAGAAACCTATTGAAAGCACTAACATGAATGGAAAACCTTTAGATTGAAAATGTTGCATTGTTTTAAATAAATTTTCATATCTTTTACAGATGGATTTGAGCAGAAATGAAGCAAGACATTGAAGTGTACCCTGGTCATATTTTCAGGGCTAGATGGCAGCAATAGCAAATGACTAATTGCATATATCATTTGAAAGCTGGATCAATAGCCATGGTCATGGATTTCAGTGAAAATTATGGCTGTTTATTCCAAAGTGAGGTACAGTCTGGATTTGTTGATAGAAATCAAGTAACAATCCATCCCATGATGATTTATTATAAAATAAAAGAAGAAGAAGGAGAGAACAAAGAAACTTTAGTGAAACATGCAATTGTTGGAATAAGTGAAGATAATAAGCATGATGCTGATGCTGTTTTAGAATTTGAAAAACAGGCATTATATATTGTTTCAAAGGATATCTGCATTCAGATAAAAGAAATACACCAGTGGACAGATGGGTGTGCTGCACAATATAAAGAGAAAAAGTCAATTGCAGAAATAAGTCTTAGAAATAAAGCCAGTGTACATGCAGAATTTTGTTTAGACCAGTCATGGTAAAAACGTTTGTGACGGTCTTAGGAGTAATAGTAAAAAATTCCTGCTACCAGGCAGTCATTAGCTCAAAGAAGATAATTGGCACATCACAAGATGTTTTTGATCATTGTGAACAAAGATTAACATCAATTAAATCTCAACCTGAGGGAGAAGAAAAGACTGTCTCGAAACGACAGTTTATATTAGTTAAAGGTATTAAGAGAGATCGACCAGAAACCAATGTAAACACATTGAAAGGAACAAGAAAACTACATGCCGTGAGAAGTACAGGACATGACTATAAGTTGGAAACTAGAAGACTGTCATGTTACTGTTTGAATTGTTTAGAGGAAATTGATCAGTGTCAAAATATTGACTACTGCCACAGATGGGAAACACAAACATTAAAAGTATTGAAAAGTACAACAAGAAATAAGTTAGAAAACATGGAAACAGAACAAGATAGCATGGAAGTCGGAAGAAGACATGGAAATAGATCATCTGGAAAATACAGACTCAAATCAACAGGAAAACATAGAAATGGACCAGGAAAACAGATAGTGAGAATACTCAGCCTGAAAAATCAGTATCTACAAATAAAGAACATTTCCAACCAGGTGTGCTTGCAGCAGTCTTATTTCCAACAAAGAAAGGAAAGTCAGTCACAGTATGCATTGGACAAATTCTTGATATTGATGACCAAGAATTTCAACTAAAATATATGAAAAAAGTGGGAATACAAACATCTGACCAGACAAACAAGATATATCTTGGGAAACTGATGATAAGTTGGTAGCTACTGTAGCCGAGCCAACAATGAGTGACAAACGGTCTCATTTTGTTTTCGATTCTGAGGAACTAGAAGACATTTCAAAAAAGTTGTCAAAAGACTACAGATATGTTTATTTCTGCTGAACAGATAATTATGTAGTATCCGTAACCAGAGTTTAAACTGATTTGTATTGATTCATTGACTACCCTGCGTTCATAAAAGAACATTTACTTATGTTTTACATGTTTGTCAAAATAGAAATAGGTTTATTTTTAAATATTAAGTTAAAACTCATATGAAAACAAACAGTTTTCTGAAATTTCATTACTTTTCATCAGAATTTTTTTTAAATATTTTTGCAAGAATCACTTATTTACAGAAATAGAATACTCCTATATTAAATTGACATGGCTTAATGCTAAAGGAAATACAATTCAAAGCATATTTTTAAATGAAAATAATTTTTTCTCTCAATGATTTGTATGTAGTGTCCGTAACCAAATTTACAGTGTTTTTAATTTCAAAAATTTAATTCACATATATGTAATCTGATACAAAATTTTAAATTTCTATTGGATATAGTAAAAGTTCAGTTTCTATTTTGCACAACTATGAGGTTTGAAGATTAGAATTAATAGTTTCAGAAGAGTTGACAAATGGTCAAATTTCTGACAAAATTATTTGCAAGAACTATTGAATGAATATTGTATGTATTTAAGATTTTTTGTTCATTATTTATGTTTGATATATGTTCAAATATGAGAAAATGTTGAACTAGTTACAAAATAATAAAAATAACACAGTTTAAAGTATTTAAATTAATGTTATAGTCCTGTGTAGTGTCCGTAACCAGCTCTTAATGAACAATTTGTCTGCAGGTCAGAATAACATTTCCCATACACCAATCTACATAACGTTTAAGTTTCTTAAACTTTATGGATAATACAAAACAGAAAACAATCTTTGATGACAATTCAGAGACCTTTATTGTATACCCCTAAGTGCAACACTACTGTTACCTTGATTGTGTTTCACCCGATCTTGAAATATGTACATGTATATACAAGGACGTATATACGTCCTTGATGTATATGGGTAAATGATTATGAATGGATTGAATATCGGTATAAACAAAATATGAAAGACAAGGATAATAATTTCATTAAGAGCATCACAAGACTTTCGTTATATACCATTACCGAAACTTTTTATATTGAAACTTTTTATATTTTATTTATGTAATTGCATTTTACACCCATAAGGGTCAAGCAATACAGTAATACAAACAATAATAACACAATACAACATTTTTTACAAAAGAAAAAGTCTTTGACCGACATGGACCCTTTACTTTAACTCTCATGATTGCTTAATAAAGGTACAAATATCAGATGAAATATCTGGATTTGGATTAAGAATATATTTCAATTTGTTTAAATCAGACATATTAAAGGCATACAGGCTGTCAGAATTGATTTTTTTTTGTTTATATTAAAAGTTGCCAATATCCGATGTTTTTTATAAATCCTTGTTTTATACTAATAACATGTTCTGAACAAGAAGCCAGGTTTAAAAAATATGTTATAATGTCGTAATTAGTGAAAAGAATTCGAATGTCTGTTGGTAAAATCGCCATTAACACGACCTAATTATAAGTCGACTGCTTTTCCGAAGTTTGCCGAATACTGATAACTGCTATAAATAACCAGGAAGCATGTTGCATGTAAATTCGTTAGAATTAATATAATTTAAGAAATATATATATAAAATTTGATCCCGGGGTAATCAGTTAATATTATATAATGGTATTTAGTAAGAATGACACTTAAAATCGGAAATACGTGATGAAATCAATAAAAACAAACCCAAACTCTGCAAAGGGAAAATTGTAAACAAATTGTATTGCATATTATTGACAACAAGTCTCTAATTTAAAAGAGATATCACCTAGCGTTTTCTCCTGAAAAAAAGAATATATAAACAAAATTACGATACAATTCTACTGTCAAAATACGATTCGGCCGTAAAAAGATACTACATTATGCTTACCGTATACGTGTTGAAAAATGGCGTAGGTCGGTATAACATCTTTTTTTAATTTTTACACAAAGCTTGCTAAACCTCCTTTTTGTGTCGTTGTCGTGTAGAATCCGTCAACGTTTTTGTGCTTCCACGATTCGATTTGAGCACGTGTTCTTCAATCAACAAACAATTTAACAAATTCGCCCATGCGCAAACGCTTTCCCGAATGAGTTCACCGTCAGGTCGTATGTATATTGCGCGTCAACATTGAAATATTACTGGATACAAGAGAATCAAACAGCGACGTATGTCCTTCGTTCTAGGCTATTTACGTATGATATTATGAAAAATTTCAACTGCAATCAGTATAAAACATCGAATATTGGCAACTTTTAATGAAAAACAAAAAATCAATTTTGACAGCCTGTATGCCTTTAACTTTCTTTTTTGTTTACCAGTTTGTCAGGATTTTTTTTTTTATAACCAAAATTATGGAAAACAATCACAACGGAAGCTGAGAGGGGTAACACCAAATACTGATATATTATTTTCTAATGGAAGTGCTATATTATTTTTCAAATTTGTTATACAAATGTATCAGATTACTAATGTACTAATCTGATATACATTTTTTGTATATAGCAAATTAGAAAATAATAATATGGCCTTTCCCAGCTTTCGTAGACTGATTATATAAGATGTGGCACTTATTTTAAGTAGAATGCATATTTTCAAGTTTATTTCATACCAGTAATAAAGATCTTTAAAATGTCAAGAGGACTGTAAAACCAGATACTGAAATATGGCTTTGATAGCAATACATCATCATACGAGTACTTCCCAACTAGTCAGTATAACATAATATATATGATAGACCACAGAGTACAGCAATGAAAGTATTCATAAGTACGTACATGAGTAAAAGAACTAAAACAGACCGAAATTTTATGGACACAAATAAATATACATGGCTCAAAAAATCTTATAGTAGGTTATAACAGATCCCCTCAGATAATTATGGGACATCATTAAAAGAATTATGGAATATAATTAAGAACAATTTAACTAAGTCTGTAGAAAGCAATAACCCATCTAAAGTACTTACTTATATACACAGACTACCATGGATTAATATAACGACAATTTAAGGAAAAAATATCAACAAGGAAACCAAACTTTACTATAAGAGACATTTTGTGTTTTATTAAAATTTACAATTTAATACATTTTCAATTTGTTACATTAAAATGTAAGCGATCTTACAACCTTTCTTTGTAATGTATATAATAGTTATTTGAATTTTATTCATGAACATGAGATACCTTACGCCTATGAATTACATGACATAAGTATACACCTTGAAAAAAGTATTGCAACACTCTAATTTTTTCTCTTGACACAATTGTGCGACGCAAGTGTTCTATTATTGGAAGAAATTTACTACAAATTAGATCGGAATGCTTCAAATTGAATCATTGGCACATAGAAAGACACACTTTACATTCAAAAATTGAAATTTAATGTTGTACAATTCATAAGTTAAAAATGTGTAATTTTTGCGAATAAAAATGTCACTTGAAAATTATTGATCCTGCTTTCGAGAATTCCATCATTTAAGCTCAATTTGTACTCGGACAGAGTCATTAGACTTTGAAATTTCATATCAGGCGAAAACAGTTAGTAATGAGTGTAACCTCCATTCACACGGATGACTGCCGCTAATCGTTTTCTCATACTGCTCACTAAACGACGAATTTGGACTTGGGTAAGACGCTGCCATTCCTGGTGCAGTGTTTGCTCCAAGTCATTTAAAGATTGAATCGGTGGTGTTCTTTCTATCACTCGACGACCGATAATGTCCCAGATGTGCTCGGACGGGTTTAAATCAGGACTCCTGGCAGGTCATGGAAGTATGGTTATCGACTCGTCACGCAAGTAATCTCTAACAATACGAGCTCTGTGGAGTCTGGCGTTGTCATTCATAAAGACAGACCTTGTATTCAGAGGATGATTGTCAAAGTGAGGCACAACACTTGCTTCAAGGATGTTTTGCCGATAGATTTGTCCATTGAGGTTGCCTCTTACTGTAATGAGGTCAAGCTTACTGTCATATGATACACATCCGCACACCATGACCGAGCCTCCTCCGAAAACCTCAGCATAAGCAGCGTTCGGTTGTCGCCATACGTGCACTCTGCCATCTGTCACGTGCAATAAGAAGCGACTTTCGTCGGACCAATGAACTTTCCTCAATGAGGCCAAATTCCATTGACGACATGTTTGACACCATTGCAAACAGATAGCATTGTGTGCTTGTGTTAGTAAACATGTCTTTACAGGTCTTCTTGAACGATAGCCAACAGATGTCAAACGATTTCGGACTGTTCTTGCAGATAGCAACCGATGGGGCAACCACTGTCTTTTCAAAACAGTACTATTGGCGAACAGATTTCGTCTAATTAGCCGTCCAAGGGCATTGCCCTCTCATCGGGATGTAATACGGGACCTTCCTGATCACGATCCTTAACGTCATCGGTCAATCGATGTTTGTTAACAGTACGACCGACGGTAGAGTGGTGACGACCAACACGCTGGACAATTTTCTTCAGTGACATATCTGCTTCTTGCATGCCAATGATTTGCCATCGCACTGCATTTGAAAGTGGTGAAGAACCCATTTTGCATCCAGAACAAAAGAATCAACAGTTACCAGTCTTAGCAATGTTTCGAAAATGATACGTTGCAAAAGTAGTGATTGCAGAGCTCTTGTATCGAGACACTGCACGTGTAAATGATGGTTATTATAGAGGACGATTATTGATTAGGTACAAGTATGTTTTTAAAAATTGAAGTTTAAATGGCCACTCAGGTGTAAAATATATGTTGGAATTGTCTATCTAATAAAATTTATTCAGTTTCAAATTTAGTGTTGCAATATATTTTTCCAGGTGTATATAATGGAAAATGGAAAGTGACACACATGTTTTACAAGATTAACGTGCGCAATTTATTATTCCATTACTTCTAATAAATCATGTAGGGTTATGGTGTTTATCCAACTACCACGATATGACTCCAACTGATCGATAACCTTCACAGGTGAATTAATGTTAGTCCATTCCATAGCATCACAATTCATGATTTCAGTGGGGTAAAACCTTCCATATACTGTATTATATCTTTAGCACGAGCGCTTGTGGCATGAAATTACACGGTTACACCCCTCCCCACCCCCCGGGGACATACACCCTTTGTAGCTTTCTGTTTACATATACAATGTATCTATTTTCAATAAAAAAATCTTTATTATTTTATCTTTTGTTTTCCTTTATTTAACGAGTTCATGTCCACCATATATCCATACAATCTTATGGTAACAACAACTTGTATATTCTGACACTCCTCTTATCCATTGTGGACTCTGACAATTTTTACTTTGAACACAAGGTAATCACAGAGACATTGTTTTATATTCTAAGATAAAGAATAACTTAAACAAAGCAGAAAGTATCTTCAATAAAGATATTATTCAGGTATATATCAGCAGATTTTTATTATAATTATTTCAGTCTAAAATCTCCTATCATTTATTAAAGACATCCTTGCTCATATATAGACTACACTTATATTTTTTCATATGCCGTGATCGTATCGGTATGGTGGATTTGCAACAACCTATGCAATCAGTGCCTATCACCACTTAAGTTGCGGCAGTTCGGAAGTTTTCTCTGGGTATCCCAGTTTCCTCCACCAATGAAAGTGACCGCCACGATAAAACTAAAATAATGTTGTTAAACACCATAACCCTAATATCTTATTACGTCACAAAATAACACTTGCCATGATCAAATAATATTAATGGATCCTAAGAAAACGTAATATTTCTCAGTGAAACAGTAGTGTAAAGTAATGGTTCCACCAGAGACATCTAAAACGTTTTAGCATATTTCTCTGGTTTCAGGTATTTTTCCCGACTAAAAACCATTAGTGACGATGTCATAAGTTAAACATGAATATTAACTGTTCTGGTTACAAATACCTTGTGCTAGGAAGAGACAGATCTTATTTGTAGAACACCACTCTGATTCTACCAAAAAGTTCTCTGAACTTTTATCTTCAACATGCTCGAATTTTTGATTGACAACATATTTGTTATGTTTGGTGGACGTGTTTTTCAACAGACAGTCGGGCATATACCTATGGGTACCAACTGTGCTCCTCTTCTCGCCGACTTGTTCCTTTATTCCTACGAGTCAGACTTCATACAGGGGTTTCTCAAGAAAAACGAAAAGAAGCTAGCACGATCCTTTAATTTCACGTTCCGCTATATAGATGATGTCCTTTCACTAAATAATTCTAGGTTTGGCGATTTTTTTTGATCGCATCTATCCCATTGAGCTTGAAATAAAGGATACCACACACAGATACAGATAGGTCTGCTTCATACCTTGACCTACACCTCGAAATCGACGGTAAGGGTTGGTTAAGAACGAAACTTTACGACAAACGAGATGATTTCAATTTTCTCATTGTGAACTTTCCATTTATATGTAGCAACATTCCAGCAGCACCTGCATATGGAGTATATCTCTCTCAGATGATACGATATTCCAGAGCTTGTGGTTCCTATCAGGATTTCATTGATAGAGGGTTGCTGCTAACAAGAAAGCTACTGAACCAATGGTGCCTTTTGGTAAAGTTGAAGTCATCACTTCGAAAATTTTACGGTCGCTATCATGACTTGGTTGACCATTATGGAATATCTGTGTCACAAATAACCACGGACATGTTCCACTTGTGGTAAACACTTCCCGGTCCTTTCCTCATTCACGACTTATTACCAGGTTTCTAACTAGATTAACACGACGGGTGCCACAAGTGGAGCAGGAACTGCTTACCCTTCCGGAGCACCTGAGTTCACCCCCGGTTTTTAGTGGGGTTCGTGTTACTCGATCTTTAGTTTTGTAGATCGTTGTTTGTCCTTTTGTACTTTTTCTTTTGGCTATTGTGTTGTCTGTTCTTCTTCGATATACGGATTCTGATTGCCCCTTTGGTATCTTCAAACTTTTCATTTCAAATAGAACGCATTACAATATCTCAAGATCAAAGAAAGATGCCAAGATGTTTAAGTGGGACAGCAAAAGTATGTGGATTTGATCAAAAGTCGGACACTCTCTGTCAGAGTACCAGTTATTAGTCCACCTTCTGTCAGATTTTATAGAGAATTTGAGCTGGATCAATTGCGTGTATTTATGAAAGGTAAACAGTTTTGAACACGTCGTTTTATTTTTATTTTTTTAAAACGTGTTAAATTATTTTTAGAGTCAATGCTAGACAATGTGCTATGCACGGGTGATTTTGATGTGCTCAATTCGATAGGTAAGCTGTTTGAAGTCATTCGAGCCATTGCATTCCAAGTACTACATTTAAGTCTAAGAGGCTTTTTCTCCAATATATAATAATATTATATATTTGTAGATGTGTTGTGTTAAGCGGTGGAGGAATACAGTTTGTAGGTTAATATTGGAAGGAAATATAAAATAAAAACAAAAACAATTTTCTTGCTGATATTATATATTTTATTATAATTTGAAAATGATAAAACCCACTACTTGATGAATGTAAGTGGCACCTCACATGTGAGAGTTTCTATTGTTTATTTGAGAAATATTTTATGTCTTGTTTGTGTGAAACGAATTAGAACACAGGTTGCTCTTCGCTCTGTCCATCTTCTACACAAATCGTCATCTCCTCGTCCAACTTGTCCAAGTGCAATAGGGTAGCGGACATTTCCAGTGTCGAAACTTCCATAAAGGGAAGAGACTGAGATTTTTTGGTTTTAAAACAGAGAAAGAAGGTACCTAACATGAAAATTAAACAGGAGGGGCGCAGAAAACGGAAGTGTTTAGAGCCCTGATAAAAAAAGAAAGGCGTAAAAACACTGAAAATAACATGGACAAGAAAATGCTTGGGCAATGTCAAAGTCTTGGTGGTATCAATCTGACAGAACTTTATGATGCTACAAGTCGGATGTATATATTTGTTGATGACATACAGTGGTATACACTAGTATATAAAATCGTGTGGTATCACATTTTCTTACATAAACTTGTGTAAATAATATGTACAAAGTTAATGTTTCCGAGTTTACAGAGCTTGGGGTTCCTATCATGGTTTCTTTAATGAAAATAACATGGACAAGAAAATGCTTGGGCAATGTCAAAGTCTTGGTGGTATCAATCTGACAGAATTTTATGATACTACAAGTCGGATGTATATATTTGTTGATGACATACAGTGGTATACACTAGTATATAAAATCGTGTGGTATCACATTTTCTTACATAAACTTGTGTAAATAATATGTACAAATTAATGTTTCCGAGTTTACAGAGCTTGGGGTTCCTATCATGGTTTCTTTAATAGACGGTTGCTGCTAACAAGGAAGCCAGCGATCCGGATTCCTAGTGGTTAAATTGCGATCATCATTTAAGAAGGTTTACGGTCTCCACCTTGACTTTTGATAAGAGTTACGGAATAGAATATCTGTGTCCTAAATGACCACGAATATGTTCCGTTTGTCGGAATCACAATCCGGTCCTTTCCTTAATCATGGCTTATCACCGGGTGTGAAACGAGAATACATAACAGGTTCCCCTAGTGGAGCACGAACTGCTTATCCTTCCAGATCACATGAATCATGTTTCCCAGTTGTTTAGTGGGTTCTTGTTGTTCAGACTTTAGTTTTCTGAGTAGTGTCTTGTAGATCATTATCTGTCCTTTGCCCATTACATTGTCTCTCGCTCTTCGAATTACTGCTCCTGATTACCCATTTGGTCTCTGCAACTTTTTTTTATTTTACAAATTATAAACAAAGATCTAATCTGATGATGGCCTCATGTACATGACATGATGTGCTTAGGAAGGATAAGCAGTTCCTGTTTCTTTAAAGACACCCACCATGTTGCTCATTGAAAAGTACAGTACTAGGACAAGGTATAGCACAAATTTGTCATATGTTTTTTTTCAAGTTTTCAGAGTTTTGTAGCTGAAAAGATTGCGTGACCTCAACACGTGTTCCTTAAAGGTCTAGGTGTTATATGTTCGCATTACATTTTCAACATTTACATTCACATAGCGTCCCACATCTGATTAAGCTTGTCATAAATTTTATTGTATGAGCAAATAGACCAATTTGAACCAAATTTCATTGAGTTTTCCATATTTTTTGTAATTCTTTCCGGTTTCCCTATCTAGAAATTTCTGTCACTGGAAATAGGAAATAATTCATATCACAATTATATATAACATGCATCTTGCATATTTTCTAGTCAAGATATTCAGACACGATACTGTATTCGATTTGCCAGTTATTTAAAACCAATTCAAATTTGTATATTGCTGACATCATGTAAAATTAGTCCTCACAAAGCTTAAAGATGAAACTTCTAGAACAATTAGATTACATAGTCAGTCCTGAGTGTTCGGATAATGTCCTTTGGAGGATAGTTTGGTCCGTTAAACGATGATGCGCATTTGGGCACATTTTGACCTGTTAAATGGCGATGTGGTGGCCGAAGTATCAAGGTGTTAAAGTTGATGTATAATAACGATGGCCACGGCCTCGCTTACGCAATAGGACGGAGTTGAAAATATCCATCCCACTCACGGAATGTGTACTTGGTGGAATACCTATACCATCAGGCTTAAATTCGTGTAGTAAATTAAGATACAACCATACCATGTTGCAGTTCCCAGTAGGGTTTTTTATCTAGTATACTCTCCCTTTTATCTACAGAGAGGTGTTGCTTGGTTTGGATTGTTGGTCCTAAGTTATATTCCTTCAGATACAAACTTTGAAAGGATCAAATGATCAGGTTGATTGAAATGCTCGTAAACAATATGTTTTATTATGTTTATATGCCCCTTCGTGGGCCCTTTAATTTGGACCAATAAAATCTTATCTTATATCATTAGCATTAATAATGATGCCATGGCCAGCTGATGGATGACGGCACATCCGCGGTTTGTGTAAGTTACACTCGAATCAGTAAACAATATTAGCTGATTTACAATTACGATCATTGTAACAGTCCATTCAAAGTACTGTTTTTAGTTAAAATACTAGTGAATTGATCAACATCTGTCATCAGAATATTGTAGGTACTGCAGTTTTGGGTTTTATGTTAAATGCTGTTCACAGACAAAAAGTCCAAAATATCATGTAGCTGAATACAATGACATACTGAAATTACATCTGTTTGTCTTCAGAGTAATGATCTAAATGTTGAATATCAGAGTTGTTTGTTGTCATGTCTTGTGATAAAAGATGAAGAGGTAGAAGCAGAGGAGGAGAATAATTCAGGATATCATGGGTATAACAATGTGAAAGAGTGGGGCGTGGTGGGCGTACTACCACACTAATATCTTACTGCATGGCTACTGATAGGCTGTGTAATAGATCAGAAAACACACTAATATCTTACTGCATGGCTACTGATAGGCTGTGTAATAGATCAGAAAACACACTAATATATTACTGCATGGCTACTGGTAGGCTGTGTAATAGAACAGAAAACACACTAATATCTTACTGCATGGCTACTGATAGGCTGTGTAATAGATCAGAAAACACACTAATGTCTTACTGCATGGCTACTGGTAGGCTGTGTAATAGAACAGAAAACACACTAATATATTACTGCATGGCTACTGATAGGCTGTGTAATAGAACAGAAAACACACTAATATCTTACTGCATGGCTACTGATAGGCTGTGTAATAGAACAGAAAACACACTAATATCTTACTGCATGGCTACTGATAGGCTGTGTAATAGATCAGAAAACACACTAATATATTACTGCATGGCTACTGGTAGGCTGTGTAATAGAACAGAAAACACATAGTAACAAAATGAAGAACAAAAAATACCACACTAATATCTTACTGCATGGCTACTGATAGGCTGTGTAATAGAACAGAAAACACATAGTAACAAAATGAAGAACAAAAAATACCACACTAATATCTTACTGCATGGCAACTGATAGGCTGTGTAATAGATCAGAAAACACACTAATATCTTACTGCATGGCTACTGATAAGCTGTGTAATAGAAAAAATACCACACTAATATCTTACTGCATGGCTACTGATAGGCTGTGTAATAGATCAGAAAACACACTAATATCTTACTGCATGGCTACTGATAGGCTGTGTAATATATCAGAAAACACATAGTAACAAAATGAAGAACAAAAAATACCACACTAATATCTTACTGCATGGCTACTGATAGGCTGTGTAATAGATCAGAAAACACACTAATATCTTACTGCATGGCTACTGATAAGCTGTGTAATAGAAAAAATACCACACTAATATCTTACTGCATGGCTACTGATAGGCTGTGTAATAGATCAGAAAACACACTAATATCTTACTGCATGGCTACTGATAGGCTGTGTAATATATCAGAAAACACATAGTAACAAAATGAAGAACAAAAAATACCACACTAATATCTTACTGCGTGGCTACTGATAGGCTGTGTAATAGATCAGAAAACACACTAATATCTTACTGCATGGCTACTGATAGGCTGTGTAATAGATCAGAAAACACACTAATGTCTTACTGCATGGCTACTGATAGGCTGTGTAATAGAACAGAAAACACACTAATATCTTACTGTATGGCTACTGATATGCTGTGTAATAGATCAGAAAACACACTAATATCTTACTGCATGGCTACTGATAGGCTGTGTAATAGAACAGAAAACACACTAATATCTTACTGCATGGCTACTGATAGGCTGTGTAATAGATCAGAAAACACACTAATATCTTACTGCATGGCTACTGATAGGCTGTGTAATAGATCAGAAAACACACTAATGTCTTACTGCATGGCTACTGATAGGCTGTGTAATAGATCAGAAAACACACTAATGTCTTACTGCATGGCTACTGATAGGCTGTGTAATAGATCAGAAAACACACTAATATCTTACTGCATGGCTACTGATAGGCTGTGTAATAGAACAGAAAACACACTAATATCTTACTGCATGGCTACTGATAGGCTGTGTAATAGATCAGAAAACACACTAATATCTTACTGCATGGCTACTGATAGGCTGTGTAATAGAACAGAAAACACATAGTAACAAAATGAAGAACAAAAAATACCACACTAATATCTTACTGCATGGCTACTGATAGGCTGTGTAATAGATCAGAAAACACACTAATGTCTGACTGCATGGCTACTGATAGGCTGTGTAATAGATCAGAAAACACACTAATGTCTTACTGCATGGCTACTGATAGGCTGTGTAATAGATCAGAAAACACACTAATATCTTACTGCATGGCTACTGATAGGCTGTGTAATAGAACAGAAAACACACTAATGTCTTACTGCATGGCTACTGATAGGCTGTGTAATAGATCAGAAAACACACTAATATCTTACTGCATGGCTACTGATAGGCTGTGTAATAGATCAGAAAATACATAGTAACAAAATGAAGAATAAAAATACCACACTTAATATCTTACTGCATGGCTACTGATAGGCTGTGTAATAGAAAAAATACCACACTAAAATCTTATTGCATGGCTACTGATAGGCTGTGGAATAGATCAGAAAACACACTAATATCTTACTGCATGGCTACTGATAGGCTGTGTAATAGATCAGAAAACACACTAATATCTTACTGAATGGCTACTGATAGGCTGTGGAATAGATCAGAAAACACACTAATATCTTACTGCATGGCTACTGATAGGCTGTGTAATAGATCAGAAAACACATAGTAACAAAATGAAGAATAAAAATACCACACTAATATCTTACTGCATGGCTACTGATAGGCTGTGTAATAGATCAGAAAATACATAGGTCACCCGTCTTATAAGACCACTCTCACCAAAGGTCATCCCTCTTATAAGACCATTCTCACCAAAGGTCATCCCTCTTATAAGGCCATTCTCACCAAAGGTCATCCCTCTTATAAGACCATTCTCACCAAAGGTCACCCCTCTTATAAGACCACTCTCACCAAAGGTCATCCCTCTTATAAGACCATTCTCACCAAAGGTCACCCCTCTTATAAGACCACTCTCACCAAAGGTCATCCCTCTTATAAGACCATTCTCACCAAAGGTCACCCCTCTTATAAGACCACTCTCACCAAAGGTCATCCCTCTTATAAGACCATTCTCACCAAAGGTCACCCCTCTTATAAGACCACTCTCACCAAAGGTCATCCCTCTTATAAGACCATTCTCACCAAAGGTCATCCCTCTTATAAGGCCATTCTCACCAAAGGTCATCCCTCTTATAAGACCATTCTCACCAAAGGTCACCCCTCTTATAAGACCACTCTCACCAAAGGTCATCCCTCTTATAAGACCATTCTCACCAAAGGTCACCCCTCTTATAAGACCACTCTCACCAAAGGTCATCCCTCTTATAAGACCATTCTCACCAAAGGTCACCCCTCTTATAAGACCACTCTCACCAAAGGTCATCCCTCTTATAAGACCATTCTCACCAAAGGTCACCCCTCTTATAAGACCACTCTCACCAAAGGTCATCCCTCTTATAAGACCATTCTCACCAAAGGTCATCCCTCTTATAAGACCATTCTCACCAAAGGTCATCCCTCTTATGACCATTCTCACCAAAGGCCACTCTCACCAAAGGTCACCCCTCTTATAAGACCACTCTCACCAAAGGTCACCCCTCTTATAAGACTACTCTCACCAAAGGTCATCCCTCTTATAAGACCATTCTCACCAAAGGTCATCCCTCTTATAAGACCATTCTCACCAAAGGTCACCTGTCTTATAAGACCACTCTCACCAAAGGTCATCCCTCTTATAAGACCATTCTCACCAAAGGTCATCCCTCTTATAAGGCCATTCTCACCAAAGGTCATCCCTCTTATAAGACCATTCTCACCAAAGGTCACCCCTCTTATAAGACCACTCTCACCAAAGGTCATCCCTCTTATAAGACCATTCTCACCAAAGGTCATCCCTCTTATAAAACCACTCTCACCAAAGGTCACCCCTCTTATAAGACCACTCTCACCAAAGGTCATCCCTCTTATAAGACCATTCTCACCAAAGGTCACCCCTCTTATAAGACCACTCTCACCAAAGGTCATCCCTCTTATAAGACCATTCTCACCAAAGGTCATCCCTCTTATAAGACCATTCTCACCAAAGGTCATCCCTCTTATAAGACCATTCTCACCAAAGGTCACCCCTCTTATAAGACCACTCTCACCAAAGGTCACCCCTCTTATAAGACCACTCTCACCAAAGGTCATCCCTCTTATAAGACCATTCTCACCAAAGGTCATCCCTCTTATAAGACCATTCTCACCAAAGGTCATCCCTCTTATAAGACCATTCTCACCAAAGGTCACCCGTCTTATAAGACCACTCTCACCAAAGGTCATCCCTCTTATAAGACCATTCTCACCAAAGGTCATCCCTCTTATAAGGCCATTCTCACCAAAGGTCATCCCTCTTATAAGACCATTCTCACCAAAGGTCATCCCTCTTATAAGGCCATTCTCACCAAAGGTCACCCCTCTTATCAAGCCAGATTTCAAATACTTGTGTACACTTAGATAGTAAAATACAACTAACTTGTCTCCCTCAAGAAAGGCAGATTCTCTTATAAGGACACTTTAATTACAGAAGAGATGGTCTTATAAGAGGGGGACTGCTGTATTTTATATCAATCGAAAGAAAGAACTATTTTATTTTCCAATGTTCCCAAAATTTACCTTTTGTGATGCTTTTTAAATTTTGCGAAAAATTAAAATGTAGAATGAAATACATTTGTAATATGTAATTCTAGACATTCATACAGGCTTTTGTAGGTATGTAAAGCAATTAAACACTAGAGGCTCAGTGGGCTGAGCCTGTGTCGTTCACCTTTCATTCTGCTTTGAGGAAGCTTAATACAGAACCTTCCATAGGTGCTTCCCACCAAATTTCGGTTCATTTGGCAAAGCAGTTTCAGAGAAGATTTTTAGAAATCAGCCAATCTGAAACAAGAATTGCCTGTGGTGGCCATGTTTGTTAATGGATCAAAATGAAATGAGCAATCTCTATAGAGGACCTTCCATAGATGTTTCCTACCAAGTTTCATATCATTTGGCCAAGCGGTTTCAGAGGAAAAGCTGTTTTAGAAATCGACCAATAAGACACAAGAATTGCCTATGGTGGCCATGTTTGTTAATGGATCAAAACGGAATGAGCAATTCCTATAGAGGCCCTTCCATGTTTCAATGTAGAAGATTTTTAGAAATCGACCAATCAGAAACAAGAATTGCCTGTGGCGGCCGTGTTTGTTAACAGATCGGGACGAAATGAGCAATCTTTACAGAGAACCTTCCATAGATGCTTCCTACCAAGTTTTGGTTTCAGAAGAGAAGATTAAAATGTGAAAAGTTAACGACGATAGATGCCAAGTGATGGCAAAAGCTCACGTTGCCTTTGGCAAGGTGAGCTAAAAAGTTTCATTTCATTTCTAAAAATGCAGAATCTACAATATTTGACTAATATCTCCAAGAAAAAACTCTAAAACTAAATTCTCAGGTTTTCAATTAATGAAACAGCTTAGCTTTGAGTTAGAACTCAGACTCAAGTTTCTGTTCAGACCATACCCTTTTAGTTTATCATCTTGTACTGCTATTATTATTTTTTTTTTGGTTTTATATTTTGTAGGCTTTGTCTTATTTTTTTTTTGGGGGGGGGGGGGATTTTTCCTGTGGAATCCTAAGAATATAAATAAACCTAGAGGCTTACATGAGCTTGTATCATTCACTCGGGAAAGAAGGTTTATTGAACAATTACATATCATAGCTTATGTTCAAGTTTGATCTCCCAGTACATGAACCCAATAGACCCTGTGTCATTTATTGGTACAAAATTAAATCTTCATATTACAATGTTGCTTCATGCCAAATGCAATTGCATTTACCTTCTTGGTTCTTAAGAAAATGCTTGATTTTGATCCCATCACAGCAGAGTTGGACCACAAGGGCTAAATAAACCATACACATTGGGGTCCAAGTCTGTGCAAACTTGAATCTACACACCACAACAAAATTAAGAAGAGTTTGAAGATACCAAAGGGGTAATCAGAATCCGTATATCGAAGAAGAACAGACAACACAATGGCTAAAAGGAAAAGTACAAAAGGACAAACGATCAACAAATCACACATAAAAAATTATAAAACTAAAGGTCGAGTAACACGAACCCCACTAAAAACCGGGGGTGAACTCAGGTGCTCCGGAAGGGTAAGCAGTTCCTGCTCCACTAGTGACACGACTCGTGTTAATCTACAGAATAACTTGTAATATACTTTAAACAACTGATTACTACATAACTACAATTTAAATATTTGTTCAATCTAATGAAGTCATGGGTATTATATGAAAAATTTTCTACTTTTAGTAACTGCAGCCATCTTTCACAGAGGACAGGGCTGCCAGACACATTTTTGAAAGAGGACCATCCAAGTTTTCAGTTAAGTTTGGTATAATTTGGTGAAGCAGTTTCGAAGATGAAGATTTTCAAATGATTTTCCAAAAATCTGCAAAATTACAATCTGTACAGAAAAACCCCAAAATGTATGTTTAACAACTCAGTACCATAAACCTAGTATTTCAATCTATAATTTTAGCTCATTCCAATAAAATTTGAGAAGTAATGGTTATTTTAAGCAATTTCTACTTTTTAATAACAGCAGCCATGTTTGAAGGTGGGTGAACATATTGGACACAATTTCCAGAGGACCAACCAAGGACCATTTTATATAAGTTTGCTTAAAATAGGCCAAGTGGTTTCAAAGGACATGAAAGTAAATATTTCTATTCTTAGTAATGATGGCCATATTTGAAGGTGTATGAAGCTATCAAGACACAATTAAAGAAGACCAACCAATGCCTGATCTGGTTTTAAAGCAGAAGTGTAAAAGTTTACGGACGGATGATGGAAGATGGATGCCTAGTGATGGCAATAGCTCACCTGGACTTTCATCACTTTCAATACTATTTCAGTTTTATCATGGCAGTCAGTTTTATTGGTTTAGGAAACCAGAGTACTTGGAGATAATCACAATTCTGTTGAAAATCTAATCAAATAAACAGGAATGAAGCACAAGTTGTGAAGGGCAAGAATTAACTACTCACAAATCTTATCATTAATAGTCACCGATTGCATAGGTAGGCGCATATATCTATACTTCCGTCGTTTTGTTTTGTGATAATAGATTTCCCAGAGATGATCTTGGTCACAGCAGCCACACTATTTTTCTTGTATGATTTACAATATCATTGTGTAGTATTTCAATAAGTCTTCACACCATTTTAAACTTTCATAAATATACTGCAACAACCTTTCCCAGTCAACAATACATATGGTGAAATCTAATAGAGGTATTTAAATATTTTAATTAAATAATATCATAACTTGTGAGATCAGATTAAATAAGGCATTATGCAATGATAAGTTACATGTAAAATCAAGATATTTACTATCGTTCTTTCCTCTTAAACATAATTAAACTACCATATTATACTTTTGTTACTTATGAAAAGAATGTTTATAAAGTGATGGTCAATAATTCCACCAATATCAACAAAGCAACACTCACCTCTTACCATAACTTACTGAACACATAAGAATAGGTTTGGTTTTGATCATATAAATTTATTTTTAATGTCATAAATTGCACATTATTCCCATACAATAAACACTATAATTAAATTCTGAACAAACTTATGCATAAATAAATTATTACTGAACAAGTCTAACCTCTTCTCAAAGTATGTTATCAATGTTTTTTATTTGTTTTGCTCAACAGTACATGCATATTCAAATGTGTAATTTAAATTATACTAACAATTCTAACATTATGTTCTTCTTTTGCTTTGTAAACAAACGAGCGATTTATCGATTGGGTATAATCTCATTAGCACATGCGCCGGGCATGTGACTGACTTTCCCATCGTAAATGTACATGTTGATGAATTATCGTCTGCTCGATTTTGACAGCATAAATTGTGTGCGACATTGTCTGCAAACGTAAATATATATTACTGTCTTCCAATCAAAGTATACTACAGTATTTGTACTCATAGACATATCAGAATCCAAATAATTCATGGAAGCCAGAATGTGTTTTGAGTTTTAACATGGGTTGGTGAATATTAGTAAATTTTATCCCTTGCCTCTGGCTCAGGATAAAATACTAATATCCACCAACCCATGTTTAAGCTCAAAACACATTCTGGCTTGCATGATTTATTTCTTAATTACTATCAAATGACCATATTGTTTATCAACTTGCACAATATTGTTTATTAACTTATACAATATTATCAACTTGTAGTCTTGTTTATTATCTTATACAATATTGTTTATTAACTTATACAATATTGCTTATTAACTTATACAATATTGTTTTATCAACTTATACAATATTGCTTATTCTAATATGACGTCCTTGAAATGCTTTGAGTCCAAACCCGTGGTAAAAATAATATTAATCTATGACCGATTAAATGTATGACGTCATCGACAATTTATAACGATATTTTACCAATTTTTACATATTAGAATCGAAATAATTCATGGAAGTCATATGTTTATATTGTTTTTACCACGGGTAGGCCTTTATGTCAGCTTTTTACCCCTCGCTAATGCTCGAGGTAAAACTTCGTGACATAAAGGCCTACCCGTGGTAAAAACAATATATACATATGGCTTCCATGAATTATTTCTTAATTAACTTATACACTATTATTAACTTATGCAATATTGTTTATTAACTTATACACTATTATTAACTTATGCAATATTGTTTATTAACTTATACACTATTATTAACTTATGCAATATTGTTTATTAACTTATACACTATTATTAACTTATACAATATTGTTTTATCAACTTATGCAATATTGTTTATTAACTTATACACTATTATTAACTTATGCAATATTGTTTATTAACTTATACAATATTGTTTTATCAACTTATACAATATTGTTTATTAACTTATACAATATTGTTTTATCAACTTATACAATATTGTTTATTAACTTATACAATATTGTTTATCAACTTATACAATATTGTTTTATCAACTTATACAATATTGTTTTATCAACTTATACAATATTGTTTATTAACTTATGGGCAAGGTAAAAAAAATGGTTCCTTCTATAAAAAGCATTATAAATTACAAATGAGAAGTATCTGGTTTTCAGAAACTGTTTTGATTTATGTGGCTTGATATGTAGTATTGTCATGCAAAATTTCTTAGGGATATCTCAAGTATTAAAAATATTATTTCAAAATATGATGCCAAAATTGTCAGGAGTGCAACTTTGTTTGTGTGACATTTTGAAAAATACACTTTTTTTTAAAGGTGAAGTTTATAGTTATATGAAGGTAGGTGCAATGGATTTTTATTTATTATTTAAACTTGATATGTTGGTCATCATTTGAGTACATTATACAGCTCTTTTGTCAAATGATTTTAATATGAATTTGTTTTTACAAATGAGATTGCTATGTCAGGAGTGCAACACAAAAATATGTAATTTCAAAAAGAAAATTCTTTCATGAAAAAAACCTTAATTTGCCCAATTCATACATGGTTTAACCCTCAGTGGTCATTAAAGAACACCCTCTTCCCAATGTCAGGAGTGCAACTTTTGAAGCTTAGAGGCTCACAATTAAAAAGTACCAAAGCCAATATATGATTTTGTTTTATTTTTCAGGAAAGACTATAAAAGACACCAGATTGCAGTCATAAAGTTGCCTGATAGATATGAATATTTGTTCAGAAATCCATTTCTTTGCTGTCAGGAGTGCAACACTTTTATAATGATATATTTATAAAATTCAATTTTAAAGTAAAATTAATTATCCAATGACATGTTTACATTCAAAACTGTTTCTTGCAATACAGAATACCTTACTAAGCTATTAAAACTATTTCACTTGGCAATGTTATAGCACCATTTTGTCACAAGATTTACTTTTCTCGTTAGATTCATTATTATTTATGCTATAATTCAAGTAATTTTTACTTTTAAGAAGAAAATGTTTACTAACTTGTAATTCAGATTAACAAATAAGTATGTTATAATGATATTGCTTTGAGATTGCTTGTTACTACCACATACCAATTCTTTAAAAATTACTTTCAATTAAAACCCATAAATTATGTTGCACTCCTGACATAAATGTACCATTTCAAGGAATTCAGTAAATTTTCTGTTTCTTTTCAGCACCAACCTTGGAATGAATGAGTTAATTTTCTGATCTGACCTGTGATAATGGCAAAGATAATTGTAATTGTAATTAATGAGAACTATTTTGATGATTTATTCCTGTTTTTTTTTTTATATGTATGCATTATGTCAGGAGTGCAACATTTAAACAGGAGATTTAAGGTATCTTATTTAGGTTTTTTTTTTAAATAACAGTTCAGTAAAATTTTCAAAGGAATGGGGGTGATAAGGGCTTAAAAATGCCCTAAAAATATGTATTTTTCAATTGCAAATTCATTATTTTGAAAGTTTCTCGGAAAGCAGTACTGGATAAGATCTCCCCAATTCAAACTTAATCTGGTCATAATTTTACACTATGACGTCACAATCAACCGCTAAATTATGTCTAAAAACTGAAAATACCACAAAACAGGCCTAAATTAACATAAAAAAGTAAAACAATTATAGTCCCCGCAACCATGGAACAACTTCTTCTTTTGTATATCGAACCTGTTACTAAAAATGAACATGCGTGCGAAGTATTATGTTGTTCCAAGCTTGCGGGAGTATTTTTCTCGGTAATAATGTGAGAAGAAAGTTTATGGTATTTCAGTTGGTGTGACGCTAAATGCGATTGTCGTCACTGTATAAACAACGGATATCTATGCAGGAGCTGTTAAAATTGGAATAAGATACATCGAATAGAGTAAATCAAAATACGCATCGATTTTAATGAAGGTCGGGGACGCTTTGCCTGTTTTAGAAACCTGGATATAAATAGCAGACTACAGTAAAAGCGGACTACAGTAGAAGCAGACGAAAGTTTTCCAAAACTTTATACTATTTCAATTTTATCGCTAGCAACAGTCTTCACGCTTAACTTTTTACCTTACAAGCCCACCGGGCCTGTAAGTTCAAATATCTACAGGCCCACCATCAATTCTACAGGCCCGAATTTGAAAACTACATTAATGACCATTAATTCAAACCACCAAAACTCAAAACATGATGATATACCAAATATTATGTCAATTATGCATTAGGTAAGACCAGAATGCAAGTAAAAAACACTTTATTTTGGATTCATGTTTATATTAATCTCCTGAAAATTCGAAAATCATATTGTCAATAGCATCCTCAGTATATTCCATATCATCACTGTCCACCTCCTCCTCCTCCTCCTCATCACAACCAATATTGTTATAAGACTCTTATAACAAAAACGTGTGATGTCATCATTGCGTGAGACATATATTTTGGTGATAATTTTTAATATGTACCCCCCTTTTTTTTAAATATCACTATGCTTTGAATTAATACCACACAAAATGCAAAAAGTCGTATTTGTGTAGCCTTCAGCAGAAGAAATATGTACAGTACATGTGTATATGCCAATTTGCTCAATGGTCCAACTATATATAGAAAGCTAGGGAATGCAAATATAGCACGAACGTATATTGACACTCGCTACCGGATGTTTCATCCCATAACCAAAACGGACCATAACCAAAACGGACCATTACCAAAACGGACCATAACAAAAACGGAATATTGAAATAAAAAATGTAAATTTCTTGAATAAATATGATATTTTATGTATTATTTCTATGATTTTATATGTATTTAATTATTTGTATTAATTTGTTTAGTGTGTTTTAATTATAAACATATGTTCGTTTGCACATAAAGAGGGAGAGGCGTTAATTATCGAAAATAACCAAATCAAGGAAATTAAAATAATTTAAATCGAAGCTTGAAACTGCGCTTTGGTTTGTAGAGTCATATGGCCTTGTACCCCAGTACTTAAAATTAGAAAGTACTGATGGGCAGACTGTTAAAGTCGATTTCAATCCGTCATCCAACAAATCTTCATACTAAGATTTGTCTGAAGAAGAAAGACAAAAAATTAAAGATTTGTTATTTATTTTGGAAAAATTTAATGTTAGCGAGAGCGCTAAAAGGGAACTGACAGTATTTTATGATGGGCTACCACGAACATATCTGGTTTCATCAATGCCAGGAAGATATTAACAGTTTATATCATTTTGAAAGAATTTCGGGAAATATCCCTGGCGCATATGTTACATCACATTTTCATAAATTATATAAAGTTTCCCCTTTTGCGCCCAAATTAAACTTTTAACTTCTATCAGTTCCATTCTCTTAAATCAACCTCCAATGGACAAATGATGGATCAAAAGTTTGTGTATGTAGTGCATTGAAAATGCGTTCTGTCATGTGCATAAGTTATTGTTTGCATGATTGACAGACACTATTCATCATATCGTTTTCTAGCTGCTGAACTGTCGATCGAGAAAAAAAAATATTCTAGACAGGCAGCAAATAGCCAGTCAATGGGGTTTGCAATTAATATTTCGCATGCACAATAGCGACCCCACACCACAAGGTGTGGAAAATAGAAATATTCTTCTGTGGTTTAAATGCGTATTAACCGCATTACATGTAAACTGTAAGATTCTGTTTGATAAAGTCCTTTAACTAGAACAGGGAAAAAATGTACACTTGAGTGAAATAGTGTTGTAATAAAAGATCGTGAATGTGATATACAAGTCTGAAAGAATGTCAAGGTATATTTTAAATGAGGTTGAAACAAGACACCATTTGATATTAATTCGTTTGTATTTCCTTTTGATGATTTTAATTACGGAAGATGATCACAACCATATTGTTTTTGATTGGATTAAAATTATAGCTGTATAATAATGTATAATAACCTATTATTATTAGAATCCTAACATGACTGCGAATTTGGCATAAATAAAATAACAAATGGCTTCCTATAGGAAAACGCCGACTTTATGTGAAAGGGACACCAGACAGCTATGATGAACAATTTTAATACATCCCTTAGCGCGGGATGTAAAGGACACACTCCTTACACTAAAAGACAACTTACAGCAGATTCTGATAGCAACAGTTTATTAGGAGTGTTGTTGTTGTTTTATCGACATCTGAGGTGGGGCCGATTTTGGCCCTTATAGCTCCCAGTCCTTTGCAAAACTAAACTATTGCAAGCACATTTTTAGTCAAATCATACAATTAATTGTTACACACTTAATTACAATTATGATTAATTTGATTTTTATTTGATTAAAAGTTAATTAATTTTAAAGAATTTGGTTTTAAATTACAAAGATTATTAAACCCTCAATGCTTTAATCTTAGTTTCCCCCAAAGAATATGGGCTTGGGTTGATAAAAAGAAAAAAAGTAATTAAGATATAATTAACCGATTGCAGTACATGGAATTTTGATAAATTCCATCACAAAAACGAGTAAATTTCTTTGATCTTTGGTTCATAGACAATAAAAGAACATGGAGTTTGTTTTCATTCATTATCATTCTCACAATGGGGACAGACCACTGTGCAGATTGCTCTAGAAAAGTAAATTCAAGACCACACACACTTACACAATCACCTGATAATCAAATCATTTAATCTAATTAAAAGCGATTTGGGTGTCATAAACCAATTAAAACACCAATAATTACTTGGCTTCACTAAGTTACCTGTACTAATTTGATTTATTCATAAATCTAGAAAGTAATTATCACAAATAAGATAAGTAATTAAGATATAATTAAAAAAAAAAAAACAATCAACGCACACTAAAAATAAAAACTAAATAAAGATTCTTGCAATACATATTTTGTTCTGGTAGTCCATTTTGGTTATGGTCCGTTTTAGTGTAGTCCGTTTTGGTTATGGTCCGTTTTGGTTATGGAATGAAACATCATGTAGTGTTGACACTGACAGTCATAAAATGAAGCAACTTAAAGTAAAGATTATTATTTGTCAGACCTCAAATCAGAGTGCAACAATGGAACAAAACTACTGTAGTTCAAAGTCTATTTTCTAACTGCAGAGGTATTAACCCTTAACGTAGACACAGGTCTGTCAGCAACAGTTCTATAAATAGATCGCAATTAATAAAAAAAACCTGTATGATTCTGTTTGATAAAGTCCTTTAACTAGAACAGGAACAAAATGTGTTGTAATAAAATATCGTGAACGTAATGTATAAGTATTAAAAAATGTCAAGGTATATTTTAAATGATGTTGAAACAAGTTACCATTTGATATTAATTCGGTTGTATTTCATTTTGACGATTCTAATTACTGAAGACGATCACAACCATATTGCTTTTGATTGGATTAAAATTATAGCTGTATAATAATGTATAATATCCTATTATTATCACGAAATACCCCAAAAATTATCGCGCCTCCCTCCGCTCGGCGCAATTTTTTTTAAGTCCCCCCCCCCCCCCCCCCCCGCAACTTGAAATCCTGGGTCCGCCCCTGATATTGACCTCAATATGTACATTATCAATGTCATAGCAGACGATGAATCCAAAATTGATCTGTATGAGATATATTTTTTAAATGATTAAAGCTTTGTTAAGGTGACGAAAAAATGAATTACGAAAAACTACAATTTGAACGTGAAATAATAGATGTGGTACGTAGTTCTTATATTTAAAGATGACATTTTTAGATCAGATTTCATGAGTTCATTCATGCAATTTCAGCATCATAATATAACCTCTTGACAAATTAAGCGATCAAAATAATGAGAGATTTTATCACGAGAAACAAACCGTCGAAAACAGGAGACCGTCGAAAATGGGTGACGTTGCGACATTACTATTCGTTCACTTTAATTTCATAATACAGCTTCGGAACATGTTTTTATTCCTGAAATCAATCCACATTGCATATCAAGTCAAATTTATGCTTTGTTTATTGAGTTTTATTATGCTTTGTTTTTGTTTTTTTTAAAGATATGCATTATAATATAATGATACGTACGTTCTGTATAATGAAAAAAATGACGTTCACTGCTTTTCATAACCTGAATTTGTCGATCCGCTGTGAGGAATTAGATACACATATTAACTAACTGTATTTATTTCTGAAAAGCATATATTGTGAATACATTTTGGAGAAAATGTTATCGACATCTGAGGTGGGGCCGATTTTGGCCCTTATAGCTCCCAGTCCTTTATAGGACTTTTAATAAGTTGTCTTACTACAATGCTGCTAAGTATTTAATAGGATCTAACTCTTTTTATTGTAACTACACCCTATTTTATCTGAAAAATGTAAAAAAAAAATATGTTTAATTATAGACTGAAGTACATGAAATGTATCAGATAAAATTTAAAAAATCGCCTGATTGATAGCCAAATGTCTTAATTTACAAGTAAAATTTTCATATTGAAAATTGAATGTGTATTTTTTTGTCAATGTGTATAACTATGTCAGGAGTGCAACAAAACAGGAGATTTGAGGTGTCTAATTTAGGTTATTTTTTTTTTTAAATAACAGTTCAGTGAAATTTTCAAATTTATGGGACTTTTATTAAGTTGTAATTGTAATTGAGGACTATTTTGATGATTTATTCCTGTTTTATATATAATAATTAATATGTCAGGAGTGCAGCAAAAACAGGAGAAATGGTACACATTTTCAGCTGGACATACATGTACATGTAACTCCTTTCATTGAAATGATAAATCTACTCTGGTTTTTTCCCAGTGAGTTTTAAAAAGGCTAAATTTTAGTATGAAATTATTTTTTGGTTAATTTCTTCAGGCTTTTTTTCTTATTCAAAACTTTTTCCTTCAACAAAAAATTCATGCATACAAAAAATGAAAAATTCAAGGAAAGTAAATGTTTTCTGTGTACCAAAAGTAATGCCATCAATTAGTGTGAAAAAAATGTTGCTATTTGTTATATATGTTTGCTTAAAATTATATTCTGAAAATTTACACTAAATTCAAATTTGAATGGTGATTCATGTTGAATAAAGGTTGAGAAATTTTTTATCTCTTTATTCTCAGTTATGGTCATCTGGATTTATTAACTTCAATGTATAGTTATCAAGATGCAACAAAAGAAAATATGCATAAATCAACTTGAAATTAGGACAAATTTTCAATTCTGGAACCATTTTTTTTTACTTTGCCCTTATACAATATTGTTTATTTACATAATACAACTTATACAATATTGTTTATTTACTTATGCAGGGATATAATTAACACAACCTCAAGTGTCAATAGTATCACAATATTTTGGATGATGCATATCAATCGAAGGAAAAACGGCCAAAGTAAAATTATATTGAACCAGAGGCTCTCAAGAGCCTGTATCGTTCACCTGGTTATAAAAAAAATCAATTGGTCCTATGTAAAAACTATGTCCTGCAGTGGTAGTCATCTTGGAATTACGATCAACATAAAAAACACAAAGTTTGTAAAGGACCTTCCAATGATTGATGCATAGTTTAGGTTCAATCAGTGCAATAGCTTCAGAGAAGAAGATATTTCTGTATTTTCCCGATATGGTCCTGTGTTAATACTATGACCTGTGGTGGCAGCCATCTTGGATTTCCGATCGGCATAAAAAACATAAAATTTGTAGAGAACCTTCCAATGACTATTCCTGGGCAGTTTGGTTTCAACTGTCCTAGTGGTTTCAGAGAAGAAGCATTTTGAAACATTTTCCCCATAGGGTCCAATGTTAAACTAAGTCCTGCCGTAGCCGCCATTTTGAATTTCATATCGGAACAAAAAACCTAAAGTTTGTAGAGGACCATCCAATGAACATTCATGTACAGTTTGGCTTTAATAATATTTGTAGTTTCTGAGAAGAAGGCATTTGAACATTTTCCCATAGGGTCCAATGTTAATCTATGTATTGCGGTGGCGGCCATCTTGGATTTCCGATCGACTTAAAAAACATATACTTTGTAGAGGACCTTCCAATGATCATTCATGGGCAGTTTGGTTTCAATTGTCCAAGTGGTTTCAGAGAAGAAGCATTTTGAAACATTTTTCCCATAGGGTCCAATGTTAAACTAAGTCCTGCCGTAGCCGCCATTTTGAATTTCATATCGGAACAAAAAACCTAAAGTTTGTAGAGGACCATCCAATGAACATTCATGTACAGTTTGGCTTTAATAATATTTGTAGTTTCTGAGAAGAAGGCATTTGAACATTTTCCCATAGGGTCTAATGTTAATCTATGTATTGCGATGGTGGCCATCTTGGATTTCCGATCGGCATAAAAAACAAAAAATTTGTAGAGAACCTTCCAATGATCATTCCTGGGCAGTTTGGTTTCAACTGTCCTAGTGAATTCAGAGAAGAAGCATTTTGAAACATTTTCCCCATAGGGTCCAATGTTAAACTAAGTCCTGCCGTAGCCGCCATTTTGAATTTCATATCGGAACAAAAAACGTAAAGTTTGTAGAGGACCATCCAATGAACGTTCATGTACAGTTTGGCTTTAATAATATTTGTAGTTTCTGAGAAGAAGGCATTTGAACATTTTCCCATAGGGTCCAATGTTAATCTATGTATTGCGGTGGCGGCCATCTTGGATTTCCGATCGACTTAAAAAACATATACTTTGTAGAGGACCTTCCAATGATCATTCATGGGCAGTTTGGTTTCAATTGTCCAAGTGGTTTCAGAGAAGAAGCATTTTGAAACATTTCCCCCATAGGGTCCAATGTTAAACTAAGTCCTGCCATAGCCGCCATTTTGAATTTCATACCGGAACAAAAAACGTAAAGTTTGTAGAGGACCATCTAATGAACATTCATGTACAGTTTGGCTTTAATCATATTTGTAGTTTCTGAGAAGAAGGCATTTGAATATTTTCCCATAGGGTCCAATGTTAATCTATGTCCTGCGGTGGCAGCCATCTTGGATTTCCGATCGGCATAAAAAACAGAAACTTTGTAGAGGACCTTCCAATGATCATTCCTGGGCAGTTTGGTTTCAACTGTCCAAGTGGTTTCAGAGAAGAAGCATTTTGAAACATTTTTCCCATAGGGTCCAATGTTAAACTAAGTCCTGCCATAGCTGCCATTTTGAATTTCATATCGGAACAAAAAACCTTGAGATTGTAGAAGACCGTCCAATGAACATTCATGTACAGTTTGGCTTTAATCATATTTGTAGTTTCTGAGAAGAAGGCATTTGAACATTTTCCCATAGGGTCCAATGTTAATCTATGTCCTGCGATGGCGGCCATCTTGGATTTCCGATCGGCATAAAAAACAGAAACTTTGTAGAGGACCTTCCAATGATCATTCCTGGGGAGTTTGGTTTCAACTGTCCAAGTGGTTTCAGAGAAGAAGCATTTTGAAACATTTTTCCCATAGGGTCCAATGTTAAACTAAGTCCTGCCGTAGCCGCCATTTTGAATTTCATATCGGAAAAAAAAACCTTGAGATTGTAGAAGACCGTCCAATGAACATTCATGTACAGTTTGGCTTTAATCATATTTGTAGTTTCTGAAAAGAAGGCATTTGAACATTTTCCCATAGGGTCCAATGTTAATCTATGTCCTGCGATGGCAGCCATCTTGGATTTCCGATCGGTATAAAAACAGAAACTTGGTAAAGGACATTCCAATGATCATTCATTTACAGTTTGGGTTCAGTCAGTTCATTAGTTTCAGAGAAGAAGATCTTTGAAATTTCAGCCAATCAGAGCATATTATTGGCCCTGGCAGCCATATTGAATATCCGACTGGAACGAAAAACAGTAACTTTGTAGAGGACCATCCAAGGAACATTCCTGCTAAGTTTGGTTCCAATCGGCCAAGTGGTTTCGGAGAAGAAGCTTGAAATGTGAAAAGTTTACAGACGACAGACAACAGACAACAGACGACGGACGACGGATGCCAAGTGATGGCAATAGTTCACATGGACCTTTGGTCCAGGTGAACTAATAAAAACAATACATGTACAGCTTAAAAACAATACATGTACAGTTTAAAAACAATACATGTACAACTTAAAAACAATACATGTACAGCTTAAAAACAATACATGTACAGCTTAAATACAATACATGTACAGCTTAAAAACAATACATGTACAGCTTAAAAACAATACATGTACAGCTTAAAAACAATACATATACAACTTAAAAACAATACATGTACAGCTTAAAAACAATACATGTACAGCTTAAAAACAATACATGTACAGCTTAAAAACAATACATGTACAGCTTAAATACAATACATGTACAGCTTAAAAACAATACATGTACAGCTTAAAAACAATACATGTACAGCTTAAAAACAATACATGTACAGCTTAAAAACAATACATATACAGCTTAAAAACAATACATGTACAGCTTAAAAACAATACATGTACAGCTTAAAAACAATACATGTACAGCTTAAAAACAATACATGTACAGTTTAAAAACAATACATGTACAGTTTAAAAACAATACATGTACAACTTAAAAACAATACATGTACAGCTTAAAAACAATACATGTACAGCTTAAAAACAATACATGTACAGTTTAAAAACAATACATGTACAGCTTAAAAACAATACATGTACAGCTTAAAAACAATACATGTACAACTTAAAAACAATACATGTACAGTTTAAAAACAATACATGTACAGTTTAAAAACAATACATGTACAGTTTAAAAACAATACATGTACAGCTTAAAAACAATACATGTACAGTTTAAAAACAATACATGTACAGCTTAAAAACAATACATGTACAGCTTAAAAACAATACATGTACAACTTAAAAACAATACATGTACAGTTTAAAAACAATACATGTACAGTTTAAAAACAATACATGTACAGTTTAAAAACAATACATGTACAACTTAAAAACAATACATGTACAGCTTAAAAACAATACATGTACAGCTTAAAAACAATACATGTACAGTTTAAAAACAATACATGTACAGCTTAAAAACAATACATGTACAGTTTAAAAACAATACATATACAGCTTAAAAACAATACATGTACAGCTTAAAAACAATACATGTACAGCTTAAAAACAATACATGTACAGTTTAAAAACAATACATGTACAGCTTAAAAACAATACATGTACAGTTTAAAAACAATACATGTACAGCTTAAAAACAATACATGTACAGTTTAAAAACAATACATGTACAGCTTAAAAACAATACATGTACAGCTTAAAAACAATACATGTACAACTTAAAAACAATACATGTACAGTTTAAAAACAATACATGTACAGCTTAAAAACAATACATGTACAGCTTAAAAACAATACATGTACAGTTTAAAAACAATACATGTACAACTTAAAAACAATACATGTACAACTTAAAAACAATACATGTACAGCTTAAAAACAATACATATACCGGTACAGTTTAAAAACATTTCTTACCGTCTGTACAAACATTTCACATCTTATGAAAGATATATTTTGGCCAAATGACATACAAAAATTGTGTATTGTAGAACTTGAAATATCACATAAGAATGTCTCTAATGTTTAGGATTTTAAAATATGGTCTATACTATTGCTTCTGTGACTTCCCAAATAATGATTTCTTTGTGGGTTTGTCTTGTCCTGCCTGCCAAAAAAATTACAATGTGAATATAGTTAACTCATTTATATATATATGATACCTGTCCACTATGAATGAAAGTTTTGTATTAGAGTCTTGTTTTTCATCTATTTCAACATTTAAGACTTCAACTGTGAATGAACTTTTTGTTGTGACTTGTTTTTGATCATCTCCACATTTGAGTCTGTATAAAATGACTACAAGTTTCCCTAACAAATATTAAGCATCAAGTAATCACATGTGGAGCAGGAACTGCTTACCCTTCCAGGACACCTGAGTTCACCACTAGTTTTTAGTGGAGTTTGTTTTGCTCGGTCTTTATTTTTCTGTGTAGTGTTTTGTAGATCATTGTTTGTCCTTTTTCTTTTCGCCGTTGTATTGTTTGTCCTTCTTGATTTACAGTTTCTGATTAAACCTTTTGGTATCTTCAAACTTTTCCTTCTAACTACTACCTCTGCCACTCAAACTTGTTTTGTTTGACTTTCACCAATTTACTCACCAATAGTTTAGCACCAAGTAACATTTTCATTTTATCTTCTTCCTGTTGTACATCAGTCAGAGGAGTTTCCTCTCCTACTCTGGATCTCATGTGAAGTTTTTGTTTTATTGCCTGCGTGGATACAAATAAACATATTACAAATGTATAAAGCAGGCATCCTAAACATGAAGTCGGCAAAACTGAAAGAATGTAAACATCCCTGTCCCCATTACTGGCAATCATCAATGTTCAATAGAATAATCTACTGTTTCCCAATACATCACAAGAATGCTTCTAAAGAATGTAAACATTTGTTTGTCTCCCTTTTATTTTATTTTGATATATGAAAGATCCTAAAATATCTACAACTTGATCTCAAATCAAAAAGTCTTCTGCTTGTTTTAAAGCATATGCAAATCAAATATGACTAAAACAAAAATATCATTTGACCTTGATCTTGAAAAACAAACAATTAATGGTAGTAAGTACATTCTGTATCATGAAGTAAGAAAAAAATAAAAAAGTCAAAAGAATTTGTTCTGAACATTAACATACAGCTAGTTATTACCTGTGATAGAATAACATGTTTACCTGTAAGTTAGTTATTACCTGTGATAGAATAACACACTTACCTGTAAGTTAGTTATTACCTGTGATAGAATAACACGCTTACCTGTAAGTTAGTTATTATCTGTGATAGAATAACACACTTACCAGTAAGTTAGTTATTACTGTGATAGAATAACACGCTTACCTGTAAGTTAGCTAGTACCTGTGATAGAATAACACATCTACCTGTAAGTTAGTTATTACTGTGATAGAATAACATGTTTACCTGTAAGTTAGTTATTACTGTGATAGAATAACACGTTTACCTGTAAGTTAGTTAGTACCTGTGATAGAATAACAGGTTCACCTGTAAGTTAGTTATTACCTGTGATAGAATAACATGTTTACCTGTAAGTTAGTTATTACCTGTGATAGAATAACACGTTTACCTGTAAGTTAGTTATTACCTGTGATAGAATAACACGTTTACCTGTAAGTTAGTTATTACCTGTGATAGAATAACATGTTTACCTGTAAGTTAGATTACCTGTGATAGAATAACACGTTTACCTGTAAGTTAGTTATTACCTGTGATAGAATAACATGTTTACCTGTAAGTTAGTTATTACCTGTGATAGAATAACATGTTTACCTGTAAGTTAGTTATTACCTGTGATAGAATAACACGTTTACCTGTAAGTTAGTTATTACCTGTGATAGAATAACATGTTTACCTGTAAGTTAGTTATTACCTGTGATAGAATAACATGTTTACCTGTAAGTTAGTTATTACCTGTGATATAATAACATGTTTACCTGTAAGTTAGTTATTACCTGTGATAGAATAACATGTTTACCTGTAAGTTAGTTATTACCTATGATAGAATAACATGTTTACCTTAAGTTAGTTATTACTGTGATAGAATAACACGTTTACCTGTAAGTTAGTTATTACTGTGATAGAATAACACGTTTACCTGTAAGTTAGTTATTACCTGTGATAGAATAACACGTTTACCTGTAAGTTAGTTATTACCTGTGATAGAATAACACATTTACCTGTAAGTTAGTTATTACCTGTGATAGAATAACACGTTTACCTGTAAGTTAGTTATTACCTGTGATAGAATAACACGTTTACCTGTAAGTTAGTTATTACCTGTGATAGAATAACACGTTTACCTGTAAGTTAGTTATTACTGTGATAGAATAACACGTTTACCTGTAAGTTAGTTATTACCTGTGATAGAATAACACGTTTACCTGTAAGTTAGTTATTACCTGTGATAGAATAACACGTTTACCTGTAAGTTAGTTATTACCTGTGATAGAATAACACGCTTACCTGTAAGTTAGTTATTACCTGTGATAGAATAACATGTTTACCTGTAAGTTAGTTATTACCTGTGATAGAATAACATGTTTACCTGTAAGTTAGTTAGTACCTGTGATAGAATAACACGTTTACCTGTAAGTTAGTTATTACCTGTGATAGAATAACACGTTTACCTGTAAGTTAGTTATTACCTGTGATAGAATAACACGTTTACCTGTAAGTTAGTTATTACCTGCGATAGAATAACACGTTTACCTGTAAGTTAGTTATTACCTGTGATAGAATAACATGTTTACCTGTAAGCTAGTTATTACTGTGATAGAATAACACGTTTACCTGTAAGTTAGTTATTACTGTGATAGAATAACACGTTTACCTGTAAATTAGTTATTACCTGTGATAAAATAACACGCTTACCTGTAAGCTAGTTATTACCTGTGATAGAATAACATGTTTACCTGTAAGTTAGTTATTAGCTGTGATAGAATAACATGTTTACCTGTAAGTTAGTTATTACTGTGATAGAATAACACGCTTACCTTAAGTTAGTTATTACTGTGAAAGAATAACACGCTTACCTGTAAGTTAGTTATTACTGTGATAGAATAACACGTTTACCTCTAAGTTAGTTATTACCTGTGATAGAATAACACGTTTACCTGTAAGTTAGTTATTACCTGTGATAGAATAACACGTTTACCTGTAAGTTAGTTATTACTGTGATAGAATAACACGTTTACCTGTAAGTTAGTTATTACCTGTGATAGAATAACACGTTTACCTGTAAGTTAGTTATTACCTGTGATAGAATAACATGTTTACCTGTAAGCTAGTTATTACTGTGATAGAATAACACGTTTACCTGTAAGTTAGTTATTACCTGTGATAGAATAACACGTTTACCTGTAAGTTAGTTATTACCTGTGATAAAATAACACGCTTACCTGTAAGCTAGTTATTACCTGTGATAGAATAACATGTTTACCTGTAAGTTAGTTATTAGCTGTGATAGAATAACATGTTTACCTGTAAGTTAGTTATTACCTGTGATAGAATAACACGCTTACCTTAAGTTAGTTATTACTGTGAAAGAATAACACGCTTACCTGTAAGTTAGTTATTACCTGTGATAAAATAACACGTTTACCTCTAAGTTAGTTATTACCTGTGATAGAATAACACGTTTACCTGTAATAGAATAACACGTTTACCTGTAAGTTAGTTATTACCTGTGATAGAATAACACATTTACCTGTAAGTTAGTTATTACCTGTGATAGAATAACATGTTTACCTGTAAGTTAGTTATTACCTGTGATAGAATAACACGTTTACCTGTAAGTTAGTTATTACTGTGATAGAATAACACGTTTACCTGTAAGTTAGTTATTACCTGTGATAGAATAACACGTTTACCTGTAAGTTAGTTATTACCTGTGATAGAATAACACGTTTACCTGTAAGTTAGTTATTACCTGTGATAGAATAACACGCTTACCTGTAAGTTAGTTATTACCTGTGATAGAATAACATGTTTACCTGTAAGTTAGTTATTACCTGTGATAGAATAACATGTTTACCTGTAAGTTAGTTAGTACCTGTGATAGAATAACACGTTTACCTGTAAGTTAGTTATTACCTGTGATAGAATAACATGTTTACCTGTAAGTTAGTTATTACCTGTGATAGAATAACATGTTTACTTGTAAGTTAGTTAGTACCTGTGATAGAATAACACGTTTACTGTCATTTTTCAGTGCCATCAGAATGTCAAACCAAGTCCAGATACGATTGTGGTACTCAAAGGTTGGTAATATTATACTGAAGTCATGAATATCTTCTATATTTTTCTCTTTTTCACCCTGAAGGAAATAAGAATATGTAAAATGTACTCATTATTTATAGTAGACTGATTGATTGATTAATTGAGTGTTGATTAAAATAGTCAACAAGTATTTAAGACAATAACAAATTGACAAACAACAAGATAGATTTAGGGTACTTAACTTGATACCCCTCCATTCTATTTATTCAATTGTCTCAAGGAATAATATATAAAGGTACATCCTTGAAAACCACTGTGAGACGAATCCCCTGCAATCACATGAAATAATCAGCGAGACGAATCCCCTGCAATCAAATAATCAGTCTGAGTCTTCCATAGTTTACCATAGTTGGAATTCAATTGTTATATGTCACAACAATTCTTCTTCTGATTCTAGAAATGTACTTTGCTAGGTTGATGTATGCTAGATATTTTTGTGACTTAGCAAGCAGTAGTTTTGAAGATTTTAAGACTAAAATGCTACAGCCAATCAGAGGCCAAGCCATCCATCTTGGATTTCGAAAACATGTGAGAAAAATTTACATCTTCTACTAATCGTTACACTGCACTCCACTTGGGAAAAGTATGGAATTTCTCACACTCATTGAAGATATCTTCAAATTGGACTCATATAAGTTCCGTGATTAACATCCAGGATTATTGAAACTCACTTTATAACTGACTCTGAGAGAAACTTCTGGAATCTTTACATAGACAAATGTATTATTGTTGGCTGCTCTCTCCTGAAAAAGAATTAATACATTTTTGAAATTTAGAGGCAAATTTAATGAAGTGAGGTAAACAACTCAGAATCCCATTAGAAACAAAGATGGCCAAGATGTAATATCTCTGTAGAGAAAGTCAAGGACATATTCATTGTGGTGGAGTATAGTATTTGATTTTCAATGTAAAAGGGGTAAGGGATGAGCAAAGAAGAAGTTCATGTGACACAGAATATAGAACATTTTGTCCCAATCAATAAATTTATTGCTGTCTTAAAACAAAGAATCTTCATTATCATAATCAGTTCAAAATAAAGATTTGTGCTTCTTACCTTCATTTTGTCTATGTCCTCACTGTCAACATCAATATAAAATGATGATTTAGATTTAGATTTCTTACCTTCATTTTGTCTATGTCCTCACTGTCAACATCAATATAAAATGATGATTTAGATTTAGATTTCTTACCTTCATTTTGTCTCTGTCCTCACTGTCAACATCAATATAAAATGATGATTTAGATTTAGACTTCTTACCTTCATTTTGTCTATGTCCTCACTGTCAACATCAATATAAAATGATGATTTAGATTTAGATTTCTTACCTTCATTTTGTCTATGTCCTCACTGTCAACATCAATATAAAATGATGATTTAGATTTAGACTTCTTACCTTCATTTTGTCTATGTCCTCACTGTCAACATCAATATAAAATGATGATTTAGATTTAGATTTCTTACCTTCATTTTGTCTATGTCCTCACTGTCAACATCAATATAAAATGATGATTTAGATTTAGACTTCTTACCTTCATTTTGTCTATGTCCTCACTGTCAACATCAATATAAAATGATGATTTAGATTTAGACTTCTTACCTTCATTTTGTCTATGTCCTCACTGTCAACATCAATATAAAATGATGATTTAGATTTAGACTTCTTACCTTCATTTTGTCTATGTCCTCACTGTCAACATCAATATAAAATGATGATTTAGATTTAGATTTCTTACCTTCATTTTGTCTATGTCCTCACTGTCAACATCAATATAAAATGATGATTTAGATTTAGATTTCCTACCTTCATTTTGTCTATGTCCTCACTGTCAACATCAATATAAAATGATGATTTAGATTTAGATTTCCTACCTTCATTTTGTCTATGTCCTCACTGTCAACATCAATATAAAATGATGATTTAGATTTAGATTTCTTACCTTCATTTTGTCTATGTCCTCGCTGTCAACATCAATATAAAATGATGATTTAGATTTAGATTTCTTACCTTCCTTTTGTCTATGTCCTCACTGTCAACATCAATATAAAATGATGATTTAGATTTAGATTTCTTACCTTCATTTTGTCTATGTCCTCACTGTCAACATCAATATAAAATGATGATTTAGATTTAGATTTCTTACCTTCATTTTGTCTATGTCCTCACTGTCAACATCAATATAAAATGATGATTTAGATTTAGATTTCTTACCTTCATTTTGTCTATGTCCTTACTGTCAACATCAATATAAAATGATGATTTAGATTTAGATTTCTTACCTTCATTTTGTCTATGTCCTCACTGTCAACATCAATATAAAATGATGATTTAGATTTAGATTTCTTACCTTCATTTTGTCTATGTCCTCACTGTCAACATCAATATAAAATGATGATTTAGATTTAGATTTCTTACCTTCATTTTGTCTATGTCCTCACTGTCAACATCAATATAAAATGATGATTTAGATTTAGATTTCCTACCTTCATTTTGTCTATGTCCTCACTGTCAACATCAATATAAAATGATGATTTAGATTTAGATTTCCTACCTTCATTTTGTCTATGTCCTCACTGTCAACATCAATATAAAATGATGATTTAGATTTAGATTTCTTACCTTCATTTTGTCTATGTCCTCACTGTCAACATCAATATAAAATGATGATTTAGATTTAGACTTCTTACCTTCATTTTGTCTATGTCCTCACTGTCAACATCAATATAAAATGATGATTTAGATTTAGACTTCTTACCTTCATTTTGTCTATGTCCTCACTGTCAACATCAATATAAAATGATGATTTAGATTTAGACTTCTTACCTTCATTTTGTCTATGTCCTCACTGTCAACATCAATATAAAATGATGATTTAGATTTAGATTTCTTACCTTCATTTTGTCTATGTCCTCACTGTCAACATCAATATAAAATGATGATTTAGATTTAGATTTCCTACCTTCATTTTGTCTATGTCCTCACTGTCAACATCAATATAAAATGATGATTTAGATTTAGATTTCCTACCTTCATTTTGTCTATGTCCTCACTGTCAACATCAATATAAAATGATGATTTAGATTTAGATTTCTTACCTTCATTTTGTCTATGTCCTCGCTGTCAACATCAATATAAAATGATGATTTAGATTTAGATTTCTTACCTTCCTTTTGTCTATGTCCTCACTGTCAACATCAATATAAAATGATGATTTAGATTTAGATTTCTTACCTTCATTTTGTCTATGTCCTCACTGTCAACATCAATATAAAATGATGATTTAGATTTAGATTTCTTACCTTCATTTTGTCTATGTCCTCACTGTCAACATCAATATAAAATGATGATTTAGATTTAGATTTCTTACCTTCATTTTGTCTATGTCCTTACTGTCAACATCAATATAAAATGATGATTTAGATTTAGATTTCTTACCTTCATTTTGTCTATGTCCTCACTGTCAACATCAATATAAAATGATGATTTAGATTTAGATTTCTTACCTTCATTTTGTCTATGTCCTCACTGTCAACATCAATATAAAATGATGATTTAGATTTAGATTTCTTACCTTCATTTTGTCTATGTCCTCACTGTCAACATCAATATAAAATGATGATTTAGATTTAGATTTCCTACCTTCATTTTGTCTATGTCCTTACTGTCAACATCAATATAAAATGATGATTTAGATTTAGATTTCTTACCTTCATTTTGTCTCTGTCCTCACTGTCAACATCAATATAAAATGATGATTTAGATTTAGACTTCTTACCTTCATTTTGTCTATGTCCTCACTGTCAACATCAATATAAAATGATGATTTAGATTTAGATTTCCTACCTTCATTTTGTCTATGTCCTCACTGTCAACATCAATATAAAATGATGATTTAGATTTAGATTTCTTACCTTCATTTTGTCTATGTCCTCACTGTCAACATCAATATAAAATGATGATTTAGATTTAGACTTCTTACCTTCATTTTGTCTATGTCCTCACTGTCAACATCAATATAAAATGATGATTTAGATTTAGATTTCCTACCTTCATTTTGTCTATGTCCTCACTGTCAACATCAATATAAAATGATGATTTAGATTTAGATTTCCTACCTTCATTTTGTCTATGTCCTCACTGTCAACATCAATATAAAATGATGATTTAGATTTAGATTTCCTACCTTCATTTTGTCTATGTCCTCGCTGTCAACATCAATATAAAATGATGATTTAGATTTAGATTTCTTACCTTCATTTTGTCTATGTCCTCACTGTCAACATCAATATAAAATGATGATTTAGATTTTAGATTTCTTACCTTCATTTTGTCTATGTCCTCACTGTCAACATCAATATAAAATGATGATTTAGATTTAGATTTCTTACCTTCATTTTGTCTATGTCCTCACTGTCAACATCAATATAAAATGATGATTTAGATTTAGATTTCCTACCTTCATTTTGTCTATGTCCTCACTGTCAACATCAATATAAAATGATGATTTAGATTTAGATTTCTTACCTTCATTTTGTCTATGTCCTCACTGTCAACATCAATATAAAATGATGATTTAGATTTAGATTTCTTACCTTCATTTTGTCTATGTCCTCACTGTCAACATCAATATAAAATGATGATTTAGATTTAGACTTCTTACCTTCATTTTGTCTATGTCCTCACTGTCAACATCAATATAAAATGATGATTTAGATTTAGATTTCCTACCTTCATTTTGTCTATGTCCTCACTGTCAACATCAATATAAAATGATGATTTAGATTTAGATTTCTTACCTTCATTTTGTCTATGTCCTCACTGTCAACATCAATATAAAATGATGATTTAGATTTAGACTTCTTACCTTCATTTTGTCTATGTCCTCACTGTCAACATCAATATAAAATGATGATTTAGATTTAGATTTCCTACCTTCATTTTGTCTATGTCCTCACTGTCAACATCAATATAAAATGATGATTTAGATTTAGATTTCCTACCTTCATTTTGTCTATGTCCTCACTGTCAACATCAATATAAAATGATGATTTAGATTTAGATTTCTTACCTTCATTTTGTCTATGTCCTCACTGTCAACATCAATATAAAATGATGATTTAGATTTAGATTTCTTACCTTCATTTTGTCTCTGTCCTCACTGTCAACATCAATATAAAATGATGATTTAGATTTAGACTTCTTACCTTCATTTTGTCTATGTCCTCACTGTCAACATCAATATAAAATGATGATTTAGATTTAGATTTCCTACCTTCATTTTGTCTATGTCCTCACTGTCAACATCAATATAAAATGATGATTTAGATTTAGATTTCTTACCTTCATTTTGTCTATGTCCTCACTGTCAACATCAATATAAAATGATGATTTAGATTTAGATTTCTTACCTTCATTTTGTCTATGTCCTCACTGTCAACATCAATATAAAATGATGATTTAGATTTAGATTTCTTACCTTCATTTTGTCTATGTCCTCACTGTCAACATCAATATAAAATGATGATTTAGATTTAGATTTCTTACCTTCATTTTGTCTATGTCCTCACTGTCAACATCAATATAAAATGATGATTTAGATTTAGATTTCTTACCTTCATTTTGTCTATGTCCTCACTGTCAACATCAATATAAAATGATGATTTAGATTTAGATTTCCTACCTTCATTTTGTCTATGTCCTCACTGTCAACATCAATATAAAATGATGATTTAGATTTAGATTTCTTACCTTCATTTTGTCTATGTCCTCACTGTCAACATCAATATAAAATGATGATTTAGATTTAGATTTCTTACCTTCATTTTGTCTATGTCCTCACTGTCAACATCAATATAAAATGATGATTTAGATTTAGATTTCTTACCTTCATTTTGTCTATGTCCTCACTGTCAACATCAATATAAAATGATGATTTAGATTTAGATTTCTTACCTTCATTTTGTCTATGTCCTCACTGTCAACATCAATATAAAATGATGATTTAGATTTAGATTTCTTACCTTCATTTTGTCTCTGTCCTCACTGTCAACATCAATATAAAATGATGATTTAGATTTAGACTTCTTACCTTCATTTTGTCTATGTCCTCACTGTCAACATCAATATAAAATGATGATTTAGATTTAGATTTCCTACCTTCATTTTGTCTATGTCCTCACTGTCAACATCAATATAAAATGATGATTTAGATTTAGATTTCTTACCTTCATTTTGTCTATGTCCTCACTGTCAACATCAATATAAAATGATGATTTAGATTTAGATTTCTTACCTTCATTTTGTCTATGTCCTCACTGTCAACATCAATATAAAATGATGATTTAGATTTAGATTTCTTACCTTCATTTTGTCTATGTCCTCACTGTCAACATCAATATAAAATGATGATTTAGATTTAGATTTCTTACCTTCATTTTGTCTATGTCCTCACTGTCAACATCAATATAAAATGATGATTTAGATTTAGATTTCTTACCTTCATTTTGTCTATGTCCTCACTGTCAACATCAATATAAAATGATGATTTAGATTTAGATTTCTTACCTTCATTTTGTCTATGTCCTCACTGTCAACATCAATATAAAATGATGATTTAGATTTAGATTTCTTACCTTCATTTTGTCTATGTCCTCACTGTCAACATCAATATAAAATGATGATTTAGATTTAGATTTCTTACCTTCATTTTGTCTATGTCCTCACTGTCAACATCAATATAAAATGATGATTTAGATTTAGATTTCTTACCTTCATTTTGTCTATGTCCTCACTGTCAACATCAATATAAAATGATGATTTAGATTTAGATTTCTTACCTTCATTTTGTCTATGTCCTCACTGTCAACATCAATATAAAATGATGATTTAGATTTAGATTTCTTACCTTCATTTTGTCTATGTCCTCACTGTCAACATCAATATAAAATGATGATTTAGATTTAGATTTCTTACCTTCATTTTGTCTATGTCCTCACTGTCAACATCAATATAAAATGATGATTTAGATTTAGATTTCTTACCTTCATTTTGTCTATGTCCTCACTGTCAACATCAATATAAAATGATGATTTAGATTTAGATTTCTTACCTTCATTTTGTCTATGTCCTCACTGTCAACATCAATATAAAATGATGATTTAGATTTAGATTTCTTACCTTCATTTTGTCTATGTCCTCACTGTCAACATCAATATAAAATGATGATTTAGATTTAGATTTCCTACCTTCATTTTGTCTATGTCCTCACTGTCAACATCAATATAAAATGATGATTTAGATTTAGATTTCTTACCTTCATTTTGTCTATGTCCTCACTGTCAACATCAATATAAAATGATGATTTAGATTTAGATTTCTTACCTTCATTTTGTCTATGTCCTCACTGTCAACATCAATATAAAATGATGATTTAGATTTAGATTTCTTACCTTCATTTTGTCTATGTCCTCACTGTCAACATCAATATAAAATGATGATTTAGATTTAGATTTCTTACCTTCATTTTGTCTATGTCCTCACTGTCAACATCAATATAAAATGATGATTTAGATTTAGATTTCTTACCTTCATTTTGTCTATGTCCTCACTGTCAACATCAATATAAAATGATGATTTAGATTTAGATTTCTTACCTTCATTTTGTCTATGTCCTCACTGTCAACATCAATATAAAATGATGATTTAGATTTAGATTTCTTACCTTCATTTTGTCTATGTCCTCACTGTCAACATCAATATAAAATGATGATTTAGATTTAGATTTCTTACCTTCATTTTGTCTATGTCCTCACTGTCAACATCAATATAAAATGATGATTTAGATTTAGATTTCTTACCTTCATTTTGTCTATGTCCTCACTGTCAACATCAATATAAAATGATGATTTAGATTTAGATTTCTTACCTTCATTTTGTCTATGTCCTCACTGTCAACATCAATATAAAATGATGATTTAGATTTAGATTTCTTACCTTCATTTTGTCTATGTCCTCACTGTCAACATCAATATAAAATGATGATTTAGATTTAGATTTCTTACCTTCATTTTGTCTATGTCCTCACTGTCAACATCAATATAAAATGATGATTTAGATTTAGATTTCTTACCTTCATTTTGTCTATGTCCTCACTGTCAACATCAATATAAAATGATGATTTAGATTTAGATTTCTTACCTTCATTTTGTCTATGTCCTCACTGTCAACATCAATATAAAATGATGATTTAGATTTAGATTTCTTTGCTTCTTTTTTATCCTTTTTGTCCTTTTCTTTTTTATCTTTCTTTTTACTTTCAACATCATCATCTAAAATACACAGAAATATAAGAAATAAATATTGCCTTGCTAATTTATTTTAATGAAACGAAGATAATGATAATTTCTTTTGTCTTCTCACATCCTTCAATCAATTTCAATATAGGACAAAAACATGTCAAACTTGAACCTGAAAAAAATATGTTAGAAACAAAATGAACAAGATATGATTATAATCTAACGATTATGAAGTCTCCCACACCGGCCACTGACAATCGCTTTAAAAAATAAATTAAAAGCTACCTTTGAAATCGAACAATGTTGAATTTTTGCGGTATTGTGGCAGCCATTTTGAAAATGGAGACCGGTAGAAATTTTTCGATGTCGGGAATCAATTCAGGACGTTGAAATCGAACAATGTTGAATTTGTGCGGTATTGTGGTGGCCATTTTGAAAATGGCGACCGGTAGAAATTTTTCAATGTCGGGAATCAATTCGGGACATCATTATCTACCCACATATCAAATTTTGATAATATCGGACAATGTTGAATTTTTACCTCCCATTTTTTATGCCGTGATTTGGTAGCCATTTTGAAAATGGCAGACATCTCGAAAATTTTGAAAACGCAGAATTGCTCCTCTAATGGTGACCTATCACTATGTCAAATTTTATGTCTCTATCATTATCCAGTTAGAAGTTATCAACATTAATGTACGAAATTTCAACTTTCCCATAGGATTCTATAGTAACCTCCACCCCCTTTGAACCCCTCAAAATATGACTTTGACCCCCTTTACCACAAAGCTGAAAACTTTAGGACCAACTAGAAACATATATCTATAACTCCACCAAGTTTCATGAAATTCTGTCCAGTAGTTCCTGAGATCTGCCGTGGACAAGTTCATGGTCCACGGAAAGAAAGAAAGAAAGAAAGAGGAGGAGGAGAATAATAATAATAAAAATAATAATAATAAGAAATGGAGCAAAAACAATAAGTCTCCAAACGTTGTTTGGGAGACTTAATTATCTCCCTTATCATTTTATTTCTAAAATTGCATAAATTGATAAGGAAACATATTTGAAATTCTACTGAAATTATTTATTTAGAATATTTCATTCATATTCATTGTTCTTCATTTTCTTTTAAAAAAGTATATCAATAAAGTCAAAATGTATATGTTTTTGTTGTAAAATAAAATTTCATATATTTAAATATTTTTTTAGCATAAAGTGGAAATGTGCTATATCTGTGTGCATATATACATTAGACAAACTTGATAACTACTGGTGTGGTGGTAATGCTAGCTTTATGGGTAACATACATAAAGAAAAAAAAAGAAATAACCAGAGGCTCTCAAGAGCCTGTATCGTTCACCTGGTAATAAAAAAAACCAATTGGTCCTATGTAAAAACTATGTCCTGCGTCATCTTGGAATTACGATCAACATAAAAAACACAAAGTTTGTAAAGGACCTTCCAATGATTGATGCACAGTTTAGGTTCAATCAGTGCAATAGCTTCAGAGAAGAATATATTTCTGTATTTTCCCCATATGGTTCTGTGTTAATACTATGACCTGTGGTGGCAGCCATCTTGGATTTCCGATCGGCATAAAAAACAGGACCTTCCAATGATCATTCCTGGGCAGTTTGGTTTCAACTGTCCAAGTGGTTTCAGAGAAGAAGCATTTTGAAACATTTTTCCCATAGGGTCCAATGTTAAACTAAGTCCTGCCGTAGCCGCCATTTTGAATTTCATATCAGAATGAAAAACGTACATTTTGTAGAGGACCATTCAATGAACATTCATGTACAGTTTGGCTTTAATCATATTTGTAGTTTCTGAGAAGAAGGCATTTGAACATTTTCCCATAGGGTCCAATGTTAATCTATGTCCTGCGGTGGTGGCCATCTTGGATTTCCGATAGGCATAAAAAAACAGAAACTTTGTAGAGGACCTTCCAATGATCATTCCTGGGCAGTTTGGATTCAATTGTCCAAGTGGTTTCAGAGAAGAAGCGTTTTGAAACATTTTTCCCATAGGGTCCAATGTTAAACTAAGTCCTGCCGTAGCCGCCATTTTGAATTTCATATCGGAACAAAAAACCTAACGTTTGTTTAGGACCATCCAATGAACATTCATGTACAGTTTAGCTTTAATAATATTTGTAGTTTCTGAGAAGAAGGCATTTGAACATTTTCCCATAGGGTCCAATGTTAATCTATGTATTGTGGTGGCGGCCATCTTGGATTTCCGATCGGCATAAAAAACATAAAATTTGTAGAGGACCTTCCAATGATCATTCCTGGGCAGTTTGGTTTCAACTGTTCTAGTGGTTTCAGAGAAGAAGCGTTTTCAAACATTTCCCCCATAGGGTCCAATGTTAAACTAAGTCCTGCCGTAGCCGCCATTTTGAATTTCATATCGGAACAAAAAACGTAAAGTTTGTAGAGGACCATCCAATGAACATTCATGTACAGTTTGGCTTTAATCATATTTGTAGTTTCTGAGAAGAAGGCATTTGAACATTTTCCCATAGGGTCCAATGTTAATCTATGTCCTGTGGTGGTGGCCATCTTGGATTTCCGATCGGCATAAAAAACACACACCTTGTAGAGGACCTTCCAATGATCATTCCTGGGCAGTTTGGTTTCAATTATCCAAGTGGTTTCAGAGAAGAAGCGTTTTGAAACATTTTTCCCATAGGGTCCAATGTTAAACTAAGTCCTGCCGTAGCCGCCATTTTGAATTTTATATCGGAACAAAAAACGCAAAGTTTGTAGAGGACCATCCAATGAACATTCATGTACAGTTTGGCTTTAATCATATTTGTAGTTTCTGAGTAGAAGGCATTTGAACATTTTCCCATAGGGTCCAATGTTAATCTATGTCCTGCGGTGGTGGCCATCTTGGATTTCCGACCGGCATAAAAAACAGAAAATTTGTAGAGGACCTTCCAATGATCATTCCTGGGCAGTTTGGTTTCAACTGTTCAAGTGGTTTCAGAGAAGAAGCATTTTGAAACATTTTTCCCATAGGGTCCAATGTTAAACTAAGTCCTGCCGTAGCCGCCATTTTGAATTTCATATCGGAACAAAAAACGTACATTTTGTAGAGGACCATCCAATGAACATTCTTGTACAGTTTGGCTTTAATCATATTTGTAGTTTCTGAGAAGAAGGCATTTGAACATTTTCCCATAGGGTCCAATGTTAATCTATGTCCTGCGGTGGTGGCCATCTTGGATTTCCGACCGGCATAAAAAACATAAAATTTGTAGAAGACCTTCCAATGATCATTCCTGGGCAGTTTGGTTTCAACTGTCCAAGTGGTTTCAGAGAAGAAGCATTTTGAAACATTTTCCCCATAGGGTCCAATGTTAAACTAAGTCCTGCCGTAGCCGCCATTTTGAATTTCATATCGGAACAAAAAACGTACATTTTGTAGAGGACCATCCAATGAACATTCTTGTACAGTTTGGCTTTAATCATATTTGTAGTTTCTGAGAAGAAGGCATTTGAACATTTTCCCATAGGGTCCAATGTTAATCTATGTCCTGCGGTGGTGGCCATCTTGGATTTCCGATCGGCATAAAAAACACACACCTTGTAGAGGACCTTCCAATGATCATTCCTGGGCAGTTTGGTTTCAATTATCCAAGTGGTTTCAGAGAAGAAGCGTTTTGAAACATTTTCCCCATAGGGTCCAATGTTAAACTAAGTCCTGCCGTAGCCGCCATTTTGAATTTTATATCGGAACAAAAAACGCAAAGTTTGTAGAGGACCATCCAATGAACATTCATGTACATTTTGGCTTTAATCATATTTGTAGTTTCTGAGAAGAAGGCATTTGAACATTTTCCCATAGGGTCCAATGTTAATCTATGTCCTGCGGTGGTGGCCATCTTGGATTTCCGACCGGCATAAAAAACAGAAAATTTGTAGAGGACCTTCCAATGATCATTCCTGGGCAGTTTGGTTTCAACTGTCCAAGTGGTTTCAGAGAAGAAGCATTTTGAAACATTTTTCCCATAGGGTCCAATGTTAAACTAAGTCCTGCCGTAGCCGCCATTTTGAATTTCATATCGGAACAAAAAACGTATTGTTTGTAGAGAATCATCCAATGAACATTCATGTACAGTTTGGCTTTAATCATATTTGTAGTTTCTGAGAAGAAGGCATTTGAACATTTTCCCATAGGGTCCAATGTTAATCTATGTCCTGCGGTGGCGGCCATCTTGAATTTCCGATCGGCAAAAAAAACCAGAAACTTTGTAGAGGACCTTCCAATGATCATTCCTGGGCAGTTTGGTTTCAATTATCCAAGTGGTTTCAGAGAAGAAGCGTTTTGAAACATTTTTCCCATAGGGTCCAATGTTAAACTAAGTCCTGCCGTAGCCGCCATTTTGAATTTCATACCAGAACAAAAAACGTAAAGTTTGTAGAGAACCATCTAATGAACATTCATGTACAGTTTGGCTTTAATCATATTTGTAGTTTCTGAGTAGAAGGCATTTGAATATTTTCCCATAGGGTCCAATGTTAATCTATGTCCTGCGGTGGCGGCCATCTTGGATTTCCGACCGGCATAAAAAACAAAAAATTTGTAGAGGACCTTCCAATGATCATTCCTGGGCAGTTTAGTTTCAACTGTCCAAGTGGTTTCAGAGAAGAAGCATTTTGAAACATTTTTCCCATAGGGTCCAATGTTAAACTAAGTCCTGCCGTAGCCGCCATTTTGAATTTCATACCAGAACAAAAAACGTAAAGTTTGTAGAGGACCATCTAATGAACATTCGTGTACAGTTTGGCTTTAATCATATTTGTAGTTTCTGAGTAGAAGGCATTTGAACATTTTCCCATAGGGTCCAATGTTAATCTATGTATTGCGGTGGTGGCCATCTTGGATTTCCGATCGGCATAAAAAACATAAAAATTTGTAGAGGACCTTCCAATGATCATTCCTGGGCAGTTTGGTTTCAATTATCCAAGTGGTTTCAGAGAAGAAGCGTTTTGAAACATTTTTCCCATAGGGTCCAATGTTAAACTAAGTCCTGCCGTAGCCGCCATTTTGAATTTCATACCAGAACAAAAAACGTAAAGTTTGTAGAGGACCATCTAATGAACATTCATGTACAGTTTGGCTTTAATCATATTTGTAGTTTCTGAGTAGAAGGCATTTGAATATTTTCCCATAGGGTCCAATGTTAATCTATGTCCTGCGGTGGCGGCCATCTTGGATTTCCGACCGGCATAAAAAACAGAAAATTTGTAGAGGACCTTCCAATGATCATTCCTGGGCAGTTTGGTTTCAACTGTCCAAGTGGTTTCAGAGAAGAAGCATTTTGAAACATTTTTCCCATAGGGTCCAATGTTAAACTAAGTCCTGCCGTAGCCGCCATTTTGAATTTCATACCAGAACAAAAAACGTAAAGTTTGTAGAGGACCATCTAATGAACATTCATGTACAGTTTGGCTTTAATCATATTTGTAGTTTCTGAGTAGAAGGCATTTGAATATTTTCCCATAGGGTCCAATGTTAATCTATGTCCTGCGGTGGCGGCCATCTTGGATTTCTGACTGGCATAAAAAACGGAAAATTTGTAGAGGACCTTCCAATGATCATTCCTGGGCAGTTTGGTTTCAACTGTCCAAGTGGTTTCAGAGAAGAAGCATTTTGAAACATTTTTCCCATAGGGTCCAATGTTAAACTAAGTTCTGCCGTAGCCGCCATTTTGAATTTCATATCGGAACAAAAAACCTTAAGATTGTAGAGGACCATCCAATGAACATTCATGTACAGTTTGGCTTTAATCATATTTGTAGTTTCTGAGAAGAAGGCATTTGAACATTTTCCCATAGGGTCCAATGTTAATCTATGTCCTGCGGTGGCGGCCATCTTGGATTTCCGACCGGCATAAAAAACAGAAAATTTGTAGAGGACCTTCCAATGATCATTCCTGGGCAGTTTGGTTTCAACTGTCCAAGTGGTTTCAGAGAAGAAGCATTTTGAAACATTTTTCCCATAGGGTCCAATGTTAAACTAAGTCCTGCCGTAGCCGCCATTTTGAATTTCATATCGGAACAAAAAACCTTAAGATTGTAGAGGACCATCCAATGAACATTCATGTACAGTTTGGCTTTAATCATATTTGTAGTTTCTGAGAAGAAGGCATTTGAACATTTTCCCATAGGGTCCAATGTTAATCTATGTCCTGCGGTGGCGGCCATCTTGGATTTCCGACCGGCATAAAAAACAGTAACTTGGTAAAGGACATTCCAATGATCATTCCTTTACAGTTTGGGTTCAGTCAGTTCATTAGTTTCGGAGAAGAAGATCTTTGAAATTTCAGCCAATCAGAGCATATTATTGGCCCTGGCAGCCATATTGAATATCCGACTGGAACGAAAAACAGTAACTTTGTAGAGGACCATCCAAGGAACATTCCTGCTAAGTTCGGTTCCAATCGGCCAAGTGGTTTCGGAGAAGAAGCTTGAAATGTGAAAAGTTTACAGACGACAGACGACAGACGACGGACGCCAAGTGATGGCAATAGTTCACATGGACCTTTGGTCCAGGTGAACTAAAAAAGAAAAAAAAGGGGGGTAACATACATTACTGTTGCCAGTTACTAACTACCCTTGGGAAAGTCTGAGACATAGGTAATCAACCCTCTAGCAGGGAGCCCTCCTAATGGAGGAGTGGGTCAACAGAAACTGGCTAAGCTGGGAGAGTGCATGTGATGTCTTGAAGATTGATGCAAAACTCCTAGTTCTAGTTGAAAGAGACCCATTACCAGCTGAAGTAGTACAATTTGCAAGGTGGGCTAAGGGCCATAACTCAATTCAGACTATTCAATCACCACACATTCTTTTTATTATTTGGATACCCAGTTATATGTGAGGGTTGGCATTTGGACATGTGAAAAACCCGGATCATTTCATTGTTTTCATAAAACTAGTTTTACCCTGCCACTTTTTATTTGAAGTGCCTGTACCATGACAGGAAAGTGAACAGTTATACATTTGTGTGTTAGGAGTATCCATTTTGAAAATTTCTATGACTTTTCTTTTGGATTTTTGACCTGTTCTGACAGTGTGGTACTTTAGAACTGTTCTGACAGTGTGGTACTTTAGAACTGTTCCGACAGTGTGGTACTTTAGAACTGTTCTGACAGTGTGGTACTTTAGAACTGTTCTGACAGTGTGGTATTTTAGAACTGTTCTGACAGTGTGGTACTTTTTTTGGAACTGTTCTGACAGTGTGGTACTTTAGAACTGTTCTGACAGTGTGGTATTAGAACTGTTCTGACAGTGTGGTACTTTAGAACTGTTCTGACAGTGTGGTATTAGAACTGTTCTGACAGTGTGGTATTAGAACTGTTCTGACAGTGTGGTACTTTAGAACTGTTCTGACAGTGTGGTATTAGAACTGTTCTGACAGTGTGGTATTAGAACTGTTCTGACAGTGTGGTATTAGAACTGTTCTGACAGTGTGGTACTTTAGAACTGTTCTGACAGTGTGGTACTTTAGAACTGTTCTGACAGTGTGGTACTTTAGAACTGTTCTGACAGTGTGGTACGTTAGAACTGTTCTGACAGTGTGGTACTTTAGAACTGTTCTGACAGTGTGGTACTTTAGAACTGTTCTGACAATGTGGTACTTTAGAACTGTTCTGACAGTGTGGTACTTTTTTTGGAACTGTTCTGACAGTGTGGTACTTTAGAACTGTTCTGACAGTGTGGTACTTTAGAACTGTTCTGACAGTGTGGTACTTTAGAACTGTCCTGACAGTGTGGTACTTTAGAACTGTCCTGACAGTGTGGTACTTTAGAACTGTCCTGACAGTGTGGTACTTTAGAACTGTTCTGACAGTGTGGTACTTTAGAACTGTTCTGACAGTGTGGTACTTTAGAACTGTTCTGACAGTGTGGTATTTTAGAACTGTTCTGACAGTGTGGTACTTTAGAACTGTTCTGACAGTGTGGTACTTTAGAACTGTTCTGACAGTGTGGTATTTTAGAACTGTTCTGACAGTGGGGTACTTTAGATCTGTTCTGACAGTGTGGTACTTTAGAACTGTTCTGACAGTGTGGTACTTTAGAACTGTTCTGACAGTGTGGTATTAGAACTGTTCTGACAGTGTGGTACTTTATAACTGTTCTGACAGTGTGGTATTAGAACTGTTCTGACAGTGTGGTATTAGAACTGTTCTGACAGTGTGGTACTTTAGAACTGTTCTGACAGTGTGGTACTTTAGAACTGTTCTGACAGTGTGGTACTTTAGAACTGTTCTGACAGTGTGGTATTAGAACTGTTCTGACAGTGTGGTACTTTAGAACTGTTCTGACAGTGTGGTACTTTAGAACTGTTCTGACAGTGTGGTACTTTAGAACTGTTCTGACAGTGTGGTATTAGAACTGTTCTGACAGTGTGGTATCAGAACTGTTCTGACAGTGTGGTACTTTAGAACTGTTCTGACAGTGTGGTACTTTAGAACTGTTCTGACAGTGTGGTATTAGAACTGTTCTGACAGTGTGGTATTAGAACTGTTCTGACAGTGTGGTATTAGAACTGTTCTGACAGTGTGGTATTAGAACTGTTCTGACAGTGTGGTATTAGAACTGTTCTGACAGTGTGGTATTAGAACTGTTCTGACAGTGTGGTACTTTAGAACTGTTCTGACAGTGTGGTACTTTAGAACTGTTCTGACAGTGTGGTACTTTAGAACTGTTCTGACAGTGTGGTACGTTAGAACTGTTCTGACAGTGTGGTACTTTAGAACTGTTCTGACAGTGTGGTACTTTAGAACTGTTCTGACAATGTGGTACTTTAGAACTGTTCTGACAGTGTGGTACTTTTTTTGGAACTGTTCTGACAGTGTGGTACTTTAGAACTGTTCTGACAGTGTGGTACTTTAGAACTGTTCTGACAGTGTGGTACTTTAGAACTGTCCTGACAGTGTGGTACTTTAGAACTGTCCTGACAGTGTGGTACTTTAGAACTGTCCTGACAGTGTGGTACTTTAGAACTGTTCTGACAGTGTGGTACTTTAGAACTGTTCTGACAGTGTGGTACTTTAGAACTGTTCTGACAGTGCAGTACTTTAGAACTGTCCTGACAGTGTGGTACTTTAGAACTGTTCTGACAGTGTGGTACTTTAGAACTGTTCTGACAGTGTGGTATTTTAGAACTGTTCTGACAGTGTGGTACTTTAGAACTGTTCTGACAGTGTGGTACTTTAGAACTGTTCTGACAGTGTGGTATTAGAACTGTTCTGACAGTGTGGTACTTTATAACTGTTCTGACAGTGTGGTATTAGAACTCTTCTGACAGTGTGGTATTAGAACTGTTCTGACAGTGTGGTACTTTAGAACTGTTCTGACAGTGTGGTACTTTAGAACTGTTCTGACAGTGTGGTACTTTAGAACTGTTCTGACAGTGTGGTATTAGAACTGTTCTGACAGTGTGGTACTTTAGAACTGTTCTGACAGTGTGGTACTTTAGAACTGTTCTGACAGTGTGGTACTTTAGAACTGTTCTGACAGTGTGGTATTAGAACTGTTCTGACAGTGTGGTATCAGAACTGTTCTGACAGTGTGGTACTTTAGAACTGTTCTGACAGTGTGGTATTAGAACTGTTCTGACAGTGTGGTATTAGAACTGTTCTGACAGTGTGGTATTAGAACTGTTCTGACAGTGTGGTATTAGAACTGTTCTGACAGTGTGGTATTAGAACTGTTCTGACAGTGTGGTATTAGAACTGTTCTGACAGTGTGGTATTAGAACTGTTCTGACAGTGTGGTACTTTAGAACTGTTCTGACAGTGTGGTACTTTAGAACTGTTCTGACAGTGTGGTACTTTAGAACTGTTCTGACAGTGTGGTACGTTAGAACTGTTCTGACAGTGTGGTACTTTAGAACTGTTCTGACAGTGTGGTACTTTAGAACTGTTCTGACAATGTGGTACTTTAGAACTGTTCTGACAGTGTGGTACTTTTTTTGGAACTGTTCTGACAGTGTGGTACTTTAGAACTGTTCTGACAGTGTGGTACTTTAGAACTGTTCTGACAGTGTGGTACTTTAGAACTGTCCTGACAGTGTGGTACTTTAGAACTGTCCTGACAGTGTGGTACTTTAGAACTGTCCTGACAGTGTGGTACTTTAGAACTGTCCTGACAGTGTGGTACTTTAGAACTGTTCTGACAGTGTGGTACTTTAGAACTGTTCTGACAGTGTGGTACTTTAGAACTGTTCTGACAGTGCAGTACTTTAGAACTGTCCTGACAGTGTGGTACTTTAGAACTGTTCTGACAGTGTGGTATTTTAGAACTGTTCTGACAGTGTGGTACTTTAGAACTGTTCTGACAGTGTGGTATTTTAGAACTGTTCTGACAGTGTGGTACTTTAGAACTGTTCTGACAGTGTGGTACTTTAGAACTGTTCTGACAGTGTGGTATTTTAGAACTGTTCTGACAGTGGGGTACTTTAGATCTGTTCTGACAGTGTGGTACTTTAGAACTGTTCTGACAGTGTGGTACTTTAGAACTATTCTGACAGTGTGGTACTTTAGAACTATTCTGACAGTGTGGTACTTTTTTTGGAACTGTTCTGACAGTGTGGTACTTTAGAACTGTTCTGACAGTGTGGTAGTTTTAGAACTGTTCTGACAGTGTGGTATTTTAGAACTGTTCTGACAGTGTGATATTTTAGAACTGTTCTGACAGTGTGGTACTTTAGAATTGTTCTGACAGTGTGGTACTTTAGAATTGTTCTGACAGTGTGGTACTTTAGAATTGTTCTGACAGTGTGGTACTTTAGAATTGTTCTGACAGTGTGGTACTTTAGAATTGTTCTGACAGTGTGGTACTTTAAAACTGTTCTGACAGTGTGGTACTTTAGAACTGTTCTGACAGTGTGGTACTTTAGAACTGTTCTGACAGTGTGGTACTTTAGAATTGTTCTGACAGTGTGGTACTTTAGAATTGTTCTGACAGTGTGGTACTTTAGAATTGTTCTGACAATGTGGTACTTTTTTTGTTTTTCATTTTATGGTTTGCATATTTAAAGTCATTAATGATTTCTTATCCAGAGGGACATCATAATTGACTAATCAATGCTTAGCATTTGTGATATGAAGAAAATGTTTGAAGGTGAAGCCCAGCATAATCCTTAGAACTCTACAAAGACAATACAAATTAAATATTTGATATCTAATCGATAGAAGGGCCCGGGTGGCTCAATGAGTTAAGTAGTTGGATTACTTAACAACTCATACAAGCCTATCACCAATACAGCGTGGGTTCGCACCCAGCTTTGTAAATTACAAAATAGGGTGCACTCGACTCGCAGCCACAAGTGATAAAGTTACCAGTTGCTTGCCCATGGTCGGTGGTTCTCTCCGGGTACACCAGCTTCTTCCACCACTAAAACTGGTCGCCATGATATAGCTGAAATATTGCTGAAAGTGGCATTAAACACCAAAAATCAATCAATCAATCATCTAATTGATAGAATTTAAATATTTAATTAAATTCACCTCTAGTCCTTGTTGACACTAAATCAGATCTCTGTTTTGATTTTCTTCCAACTATATACGACATGTTTATTTTTTCTATAAAGATGAAATCCAAATGCTCCCTTACAATAGAGTTAAAATACAGAGGATACCTTCTGTTGTCACCTCCTTTAATTATCGAATGTCAGGATAAATGAATAAATGCAAGATTTCAACATCCAATCAACAGCTTTTCTTTATTATTTTAACCATACCTTGATCATCTGACTCTCCAGGGAAGAAAAATGCCAGTATATTTTTATAAAACTGGAATGTCATCTGTATTTGTAGGGGTATCAGATTAACTTCAAAATGTTCCTTCACTGCTATACCTCCCACTGTAAGATAATAAAAAAAAGCTTCTTGAATGTAATCAAATAAAAAAATCAGTATTTATTCCTGTGACAATAGGAGGGAGAGACAAAAACACATTTTCCTAGCAAGTTACTGATGAGAGAATAAAGATGGATTTGTATCTTTAGATGGAAAGAAATGTGTTTCATCCAGCATTTAACCTAATTGTACGAAGCTTTAGAAACAGTAGAAAAGCAAGCCTTTTGAGAGCTTATCTGTCCTGTTTCACAGCGAGTGCAAATGAATTATATATTTTTGACAATGTAAACATATACTGTGCTTATCCTGAGAAAAAAATGTCAAAAAGTTCAAAACAATTGCTAAAATGTCTAAAGAGGACAAAAGAAAGTGCTGTTCTAATCAGTTTTTTATGGTATCCTCTGTGATGTCTGTGCTTATACTGTTACCGTTTCCTACCATCACTCAACAGGAATCTGGTACCAGAAAAAATATATCTCGGTCAGTGACCGAATACAACAAAAATTTATCCTGTCAAGAGTAATTTGGCTGCTCAAATAAAACCAGTGCAGGATAAAAATGATTTATAGAACCAGTGCTGGATAAAATGATTTATAGAACCAGTGCAGGATAAAATGATTTATAGAACCAGTGCAGGATTAAATGATTTATAGAACCAGTGCAGGACAAAATGATTTATAGAACCAGTGCAGGCTAAAATGATTTATAGAACCAGTGCAGGCTAAAATGATTTATAGAACCAGTGCAGGATAAAATGATTTATGGAACCAGTGCAGGATAAAATGATTTATAGAACCAGTGCAGGATAAAATGATTTATAGAACCAGTGCAGGATAAATGAATTTTCCCGCGGTTTGGTAGTAAAAGCGGGAAAATGTATGTATTAACGGTATGTTCCGTGAATGTGACCAATCGGGTGGACCCGATTGAGGTATTTAAGTTAGTTTGCACAGGTAGAGTCATTTCTAGCCACCGTTCCATGGTGTACATGTCAAAAATGGACGCCAACATTCAACAACAAATTAGGCATGAAGTTGTTAACGCTGTGGCTCAAAGTCAAAATGCATTAATGTCTCAGTTGAAGGATTTAATTTCTAATGAAATGGGAAAGGTGCAGGACCAGCAACAGAGGATAGCAGAAACGCAAATTACAAAAATTGAAGCGACGCTGTCGGACGGACATAAGTTCAAACGCAGGGGAAATGAGGAACAATTTAAACACAACAACAAAATTTTAAGCAAAATTAAAGAAGCTGATAACGTGTTGGATGCGAACAACCCATCACAGGAGGGAATTTCGAAAGCAAAGGAAAAACTAGCAGAAGGTATGAGTCTTCTTAATTATAGACAGAAAATAATTAAAATCGCCGACTCTTCGGATCTTGGATGGAGAGTGGTACAGGAGTACGAAGCAAACCCGCTCGCAGACGATTCGGATGACAAGAAAAAGTTGTTTAAGGCTGAGGCGAGAGCAGAAAGAAAAGTGAAAGCGGAGAAATCGAAGAAGACGAAACGAACACACCCTTATGTAACACCTGCAACAGATAAATTTACACAAGGACAGAAACCAGGCAGATGCTTCAATTGTGAAGTAAAGGGTCACTGGAAGCAGGAATGTCCTGATCTCAAGAAGAGTGAAAAGATAAGTATTTCAGATAATAATAAGTTCTAATTTGGTTTTAGTAATCAAACGGATACCGGTAATGCATTACAACTAAAATCTGTCATAGTAACTCCTGTCAATAGCTTGAGAAATCATATTGACAAATGGAAAAGCATTGAGGCGAATCAGTACATTTTAAATGTCATAGATCAAGGTTACAGGTTACCATTTAAAACCCTACCTGTAAACATATCGTTAGATAATAACAGGTCAGCTAAGGACAATAAAAGTTTCGTTTCAGATGAAATTGACAAATTATTGATGAAAGGGTGTATTTCTCGGGTAGAATTAAAACCACACGTTGTTAATCCGTTAACTGTAGCAGGAAATAAAACTAAGCTGCGATTGGTATTAGACTGTCGTCATATAAATCCACATTTATATCAATTCAAATATAAATACGAAGATGCTACTGTAGCTAGACAAATGTTTTACAAAGGAGATTTTTTGTTTTCCTATGATCTCAAGTCAGCATATCACATATTATGATGCATCCTATGGATAAAACGTACTTAGGTTTTCAATGGAAATCCAAGTTCTACGTGTTTAATGTTTTATGTTTTGGTTTGGCAACAGCAGGTTTTATTTTTTCAAAGGTTCTTAGGGAAATAATTAAATACTGGAGATCAAAGAGCATTAGAATCATAATGTATCTTGACGATGGACTGGGTGGAGCTGACACATTTGAGAAATGTAAAAATGTCAGTCTGGTGGTAAAAAAAATGATCTCTTTAATTTTGGTTTTATTATTGCCGAGGAAAAGTCTAACTGGAATCCAGTACAAGAGAGTATTTGGCTAGGTTTGATATGGTATACTGTCGAAGGAAAAATTCGGGTTACTCAGGACAGAATAGATAAGATTCTTTCTTGTTTAAGATACATTTGTAGTAATCTGCAAACTACTAGAGTGATCCCTGTTGGGTTACTGGCTTCAGTGATAGGACAGCTTATTTCAACACAAGCTGTGTTGGGTAAGTCGGTAAGGCTAAGGACTAGATATGCTTATGATTGCGTATTGGATAGGTTATCTTGGGATTCACCTATATGGCTTACTCATGAAGCAGAAGGTGAACTTAGATTCTGGTTGGAAAATATAGAAAAGATGAACTTTGAAGGTTCATATTTTAGTCAGTTGACTGTTGAAGCATGTAAGGCAAACATGTTTTCGGACGCTTCTGGGGTTGGCTATGGTGGATATATAGCCAAGGAGGTGGGGAAATCGATGTTAGGTGAAGTATATGGTGCATGGGATGCACCAGAGGTATGTATGAGTTCTACTTGGAGAGAACTAGAAGCAGTAAATCGGGTGTTAAAGAGTAATGCTGAAAGCTTAATAGGAGTAAGCTTGAAAGTATATACAGATAACAAAAACGTAGAAACCATACTAAGGGTAGGAAGTAAGAAAACTTATTTACATGATAAGTGTATGGATATTCATGAGACTTGTGTAGAGAATGATATTTCAATATCATCACAATGGATACCAAGAGAGAGTAACAAAGAGGCTGATAGACTTAGTAGAATGAACGACTGCGATGACTGGGGTATACAGACATGGGTTTTTATGTTATTAGATAAAGAATGGGGTTCGCATACATTCGACCGTTTTGCAACTAACTATAACAGAAAATGCGATAGTTTTAATTCAAAATTTTGGTGTAGCGGAACTAGTGGCATAGATACGTTTAGGTTCAGTTGGTCATCAGATAATAACTGGTTAGTTCCACCGCCATGTCTAGTCATAGAAACTGTAAATAAGTTGATAAGAGAGAACGCTACGGGTACATTAGTAGTTCCGGAATGGAAATCGGCTCCATTTTGGCCAATTATACATACTGGTTTTAAGTTTAGGGCATTTATAAAGAATGTCAAGGTTTTCAAAGGTTATAACATAACACACAGGGGGAGAGGTAGAAACGTCGTATTTGGAACGCCGCATCAGAATTTTAATTTTCTAGCTTTGCGTTTCGAGCCATGAATTCGTTATTTATTATTGTTAAATTTCTGTTTTGTAGGTATCCGTTTGAGTGACCAAATTAAAGATGATGTACAGAAAGCTGGTGTTGCCGAGGTTCCGGAAATCAATGTTTTGATAGAACATATGTCAAGTTACATTATTAACTCTAGATGTGACAATACTGCAAAATCTTATTATTATTCTTTTAACCGTTGGTCTACTTTCGCAAAGAAACATAGCTTCGATGTTTTGCCAGCTCAGCCCGTGCATATTGCTCTTTTTATTACACATTTGCTGGACTCTGGAGCTACACACAATACAATAAACTCTATAATATACAGTATTAAATGGGTACATGGAATGTGTAATAAGAACGATCCAACTAACAATTCTTATATAGTGTCTTTGCAAGAATCAGCCAAGAGGGCTGTTCGTCCATTGAAACAGAAAAAAGATCCTGTTTCAATTGAGATGCTTTTAGAACTTTGTAATATGCACTTAGGTAATAATGATTTGTTGGTTGTAAGAGATCTTACTATGATTTTGTTGAGCTTTGCGGGGTTTTTACGTTTTGATGAAGTCAGTTCTCTTTTATGCAGCGATGTAAAGATTGAGTGCGAGTATTTATTTCTTTTTATTCGCAAAAGTAAGACCGACCAATATCGTAATGGGAACGAGGTTTTGATTGCTAAGGGTGAAACTATCGCTTGTCCATTTTCTATGTTTATCAGATATGTTGAGTTGTCTGGTATGAATTTAGATTCAGACTTTTACATATTTAGGCCTATTTTTCGTTCTAAAGGTACTTGCAAGTTGATTTACAAAAATAAGAAGTTAAGTTATACTGCAGCTAGGGAGAGTATTGTTTCTAGATTGAGATTTGTTTCTAAAGGATTAAAACTCGGTCTGCACTCTATGAGATCGGGTGGAGCGACAGCAGCAGCCAATTCCGATATCAATGACAGGGTATGGAAAAGGCATGGTCGCTGGAAGAGCGACAGTAGTAAAGATGGATATGTTGTCGATTCAGTTGACAAAAGGCTGCAAGTGTCTAAAAACCTTGGTTTGTAGTTTTCTACTCCATCGGTTCCCCCTATATTTGAAAGTTTTCTATCGTACTCGGCGGGCTAGTCGGCAAAATATTATTTTGATTTTAATCTTATTTCATACCAGTGTATGGGCGATGAAGGCATCGCTGGCGTACTGTCACTTATAGGAGTTAAAGTGAATACATGAATTTTCCCGCGGTTCGGTAGTAAAAGCGAGAAAATGTATGTATTAACGGTATGTTCCGTGAATGTGACCAATCGGGTGGACCCGATTGAGGTATTTAAGTTAGTTTGCACAGGTAGAGTCATTTCTAGCTGCCGTTCCATGGTGTACATGTCAAAGTTCATTTTAATTTATGGGTCATTGGAGTTATTCGGTATTTGTTTGTTAGCTTTAGAGAGCATTTTATTTTTTAATCGTATATATAGGAATTATTTTGTAAATAAATTTGGAAGGAAAGCTTCACATATTCAAAATCAACGCAAGTTCTCGCGTTGTCCCTAGCAGACGGTCTGTCGAAAGGTATTTTTGCTCGAGAACACAGGTTTCCAGAGCTTTTTCCTTATAATATTAAGGTTTATCTCTGTTTTTGCCTGAGCGTGCCTTGGCCGTTGGTACGGGGAAGAGCTTTCTTGGTAGACATTGAATGACATGAATTTTGCACTGTGAAAGTTTATTGTATATTTAATAAATCCGGCGTCCATCGTACTCGGCGGGCTAGTCGGCAAAATATTATTTTGATTTTAATCTTATTTCATACCAGTGTATGGGCGATGAAGGCATCGCTGGCGTACTGTCACTTATAGGAGTTAAAGTGAATACAATGATTTATAGAACCAGTGCAGGATAAAATGATTTATAGAACCAGTGCTGGATAAAATGATTTATAGAACCAGTGCAGGATAAAATGATTTATAGAACCAGTGCAGGCTAAAATGATTTATAGTAGTTAATTCTTTGTAATAAAAACAAAGATATCTAATTTAGTGTGCATTACTCTGGAATATCTTTCATCAGGTGACACTCAACATCAAAAGATTATAAAGCCAAATAAGCTGTCTTTTATTTCACTGTATAGTGTATCAAATGCTCTCAAAGCTGGTGTATTGAAAATATAATATTGTGACTTTTATCTTTTAAAAAAAACCTAATTTACCCCACATAACTGAATTTTTTTCTTAAATAAAAATAACACTTTCTAAATAGCTTAAACAACTCTCAGGCTAAATAAGATAGATATTTAATAGTTCATTATATAATTACACTTGATTGTAAAAAAAACCCCCACATTATTTAATATCTGCAATGCTGTCATGACGATCAATAAACCAACAAGTTTGATTAGTATTATCATGTCTGTAGAAATATCACGTTAAAAATAATTTTAAGGATTTAAAAAAAAAATCAATTTTAGATCAAAAGTGATTTGAACATTTTAATGAAATGGCTCAGGACCAATAATGACTGGAGGGATTATGACGAAATTCTGTCCATGGAACTGTATAAACTCCTTGCAAGAAAATGCATACATATTTTGGTACAAATCAGTTATTTCCTCTGTTGAAGTATATAATAAACAGATCATAACATGTAATTTTTCATATCATACCCTTTATCAGCCCTCGTTCATATATCATCCCTCGAACCTATTAGCTCTCAGGCTGATAAAAAGTATGATATGAAAAATGCCATGTAATAATCTATATTTATTTTACCTGGTGATCTTTCACTACATAGAATCCTTAGAGCCATTTGTCTGTCACTCTCTTTCCCGAGAGGATCTCTTGGAACTAAAACATCCTACAATTAAATACAATTGTTATTTCATATTTTTCTACATATAATAAATATTTAGGGGAACCTTTTTTGGAGTAGAAAAGCTAATTTTTTATAATAGAGAAAAGTTCTGACAACAATACTATTATTGTCAAATAATTGGTAAATCTCCTAACATTAAGGTTGAATTAAAGAAACATCCAATATCAAACAGACACTGTAGTGATATGTATACACTGTATGTCTTTAACCTTTTGTATGCCATGGGTCGATTTGTTTTTATTCCATTGAGTACCACTGGCCGATTTTGGGCAGATGTTTATTATCTGACATAGAACAATAGTATGACGTTTATGTGTAGAGCAAGCAATCGGAACACCTTTGACGGCAACGTTATCCAACTCCAAATCAACGTTAGCACCCGAGTTTCAATATATTTCAGAGTAACAAGTGATCACCTGCTTCGAAAGTTAGCTGAAAAATAATATTTTACCCCATCAAATTTCACATTTTAAAAAGACAACTTTGTACATAGTGTTTGGCTGTAGTTATTTATATTTAGAATACCTTGTACATAGTGTTTGGCTGTAGTTATTTATATTTAGAATACCTTGTACATAGTGTTTGGCTGTAGTTATTTATATTTAGAATACCTTGTACATAGTATTTGGCTATAGTTATTTATATTTAGATTACTTTGTACATAGTGTTTGGCTGTAGTTATTTATATTTAGAATACTTTGTATATAGTATTTGGCTGTAGTTATTTATATTTAGAATACTTTGTACATAGTGTTTGGCTGTAGTTATTTATATTTAGAATACCTTGTACATAGTGTTTGGCTGTAGTTATTTATATTTAGAATACCTTGTACATAGTGTTTGTCTGTAGTTATTTATATTTAGAATACCTTGTACATAGTATTTGGCTATAGTTATTTATATTTAGATTACTTTGTACATAGTGTTTGGCTGTAGTTATTTATATTTAGAATACTTTGTATATAGTATTTGGCTGTAGTTATTTATATTTAGAATACCTTGTACATAGTGTTTGGCTGTAGTTATTTATATTTAGAATACCTTGTACATAGTGTTTGGCTGTAGTTATTTATATTTAGAATACCTTGTACAGTGTTTGGCTGTAGTTATTTATATTTAGAATACCTTGTACATAGTATTTGGCTGTAGCTATTTATATTTAGAATACCTTGTACATAGTATTTGGCTGTAGTTATTTATATTTAGAATACCTTGTACATAGTATTTGGCTGTAGTTATTTATATTTAGAATACCTTGTACATAGTGTTTGGCTGTAGTTATTTATATTTAGAATACTTTGTACATAGTATTTGGCTGTAGCTATTTATATTTAGAATACTTTGTTCATAGTATTTGGCTGTAGTTATTTATATTTAGAATACCTTGTACATAGTGTTTGTCTGTAGTTATATATATTTAGAATACTTTGTACATAGTGTTTGTCTGCAGTTATTTATATTTAGAATACCTTGTACATAGTGTTTGGCTGTAGTTATTTATATTTAGAATACCTTGTACATAGTGTTTGGCTGTAGTTATTTATATTTAGAATACCTTGTACATAGTGTTTGGCTGTAGTTATTTATATTTAGAATACCTTGTACATAGTGTTTGACTGTAGTTATTTATATTTAGAATACCTTGTACATAGTGTTTGGCTGTAGTTATTTATATTTAGAATACCTTGTACATAGTGTTTGTCTGCAGTTATTTATATTTAGAATACCTTGTACATAGTGTTTGGCTGTAGTTATTTATATTTAGAATACCTTGTACATAGTGTTTGGCTGTAGTTATTTATATTTAGAATACCTTGTACATAGTGTTTGGCTGTAGTTATTTATATTTAGAATACCTTGTACATAGTATTTGGCTGTAGTTATTTATATTTAGAATACCTTGTACATAGTGTTTGGCTGTAGTTATTTATATTTAGAATACCTTGTACATAGTATTTGGCTGTAGTTATTTATATTTAGAATACCTTGTACATAGTGTTTGGCTGTAGTTATTTATATTTAGAATACCTTGTACATAGTGTTTGGCTGTAGTTATTTATATTTAGAATACCTTGTACATAGTGTTTGGCTGTAGTTATTTATATTTAGAATACCTTGTATATAGTATTTGGCTGTAGTTATTTATATTTAGAATACTTTGTACATATTGTTTGGCTGTAGTTATTTATATTTAGAATACCTTGTACATAGTGTTTGTCTGTAGTTATTTATATTTAGAATACCTTGTACATAGTATTTGGCTATAGTTATTTATATTTAGATTACTTTGTACATAGTGTTTGGCTGTAGTTATTTATATTTAGAATACTTTGTATATAGTATTTGGCTGTAGTTATTTATATTTAGAATACCTTGTACATAGTGTTTGGCTGTAGTTATTTATATTTAGAATACCTTGTACATAGTGTTTGGCTGTAGTTATTTATATTTAGAATACCTTGTACATAGTATTTGGCTGTAGCTATTTATATTTAGAATACTTTGTACATAGTATTTGGCTGTAGTTATTTATATTTAGAATACCTTGTACATAGTATTTGGCTGTAGTTATTTATATTTAGAATACTTTGTACATAGTGTTTGGCTGTAGTTATTTATATTTAGAATACTTTGTACATAGTGTTTGGCTGTAGTTATTTATATTTAGAATACTTTGTACATAGTGTTTGTCTGCAGTTATTTATATTTAGAATACTTTGTACATAGTGTTTGGCTGTAGTTATTTATATTTAGAATACCTTGTACATAGTGTTTGGCTGTAGTTATTTATATTTAGAATACCTTGTACATAGTGTTTGGCTGTAGTTATTTATATTTAGAATACCTTGTACATAGTGTTTGACTGTAGTTATTTATATTTAGAATACCTTGTACATAGTGTTTGGCTGTAGTTATTTATATTTAGAATACCTTGTACATAGTGTTTGACTGCAGTTATTTATATTTAGAATACCTTGTACATAGTGTTTGGCTGTAGTTATTTATATTTAGAATACCTTGTACATAGTGTTTGGCTGTAGTTATTTATATTTAGAATACCTTGTACATAGTGTTTGTCTGCAGTTATTTATATTTAGAATACCTTGTACATAGTATATGGCTGTAGTTATTTATATTTAGAATACCTTGTACATAGTGTTTGGCTGTAGTTATTTATATTTAGAATACCTTGTACATAGTATTTGGCTGTAGTTATTTATATTTAGAATACCTTGTACATAGTGTTTGGCTGTAGTTATTTATATTTAGAATACCTTGTACATAGTGTTTGGCTGTAGTTATTTATATTTAGAATACCTTGTACATAGTGTTTGGCTGTAGTTATTTATATTTAGAATACCTTGTACATAGTGTTTGTCTGCAGTTATTTATATTTAGAATACCTTGTACATAGTATTTGGCTGTAGTTATTTATATTTAGAATACCTTGTACATAGTGTTTGGCTGTAGTTATTTATATTTAGAATACCTTGTACATAGTATTTGGCTGTAGTTATTTATATTTAGAATACCTTGTACATAGTGTTTGGCTGTAGTTATTTATATTTAGAATACCTTGTACATAGTGTTTGGCTGTAGTTATTTATATTTAGAATACCTTGTACATAGTGTTTGGCTGTAGTTATTTATATTTAGAATACCTTATACATAGTGTTTGGCTGTAGTTATTTATATTTAGAATACTTTGTACATAGTGTTTGGCTGTAGTTATTTATATTTAGAATACTTTGTATATAGTGTTTGTCTGAAGTTATTTATATTTAGAATACCTTGTACATAGTATTTGGCTGTAGTTATTTATATTTAGAATACCTTGTACATAGTGTTTGGCTGTAGTTATTTATATTTAGAATACCTTGTACATAGTATTTGGCTGTAGTTATTTATATTTAGAATACCTTGTACATAGTGTTTGGCTGTAGTTATTTATATTTAGAATACCTTGTACATAGTGTTTGGCTGTAGTTATTTATATTTAGAATACTTTGTATATAGTATTTGGCTGTAGTTATTTATATTTAGAATACCTTGTACATAGTATTTGGCTGTAGTTATTTATATTTAGAATACCTTGTACATAGTGTTTGTCTGTAGTTATTTATATTTAGAATACTTTGTACATAGTGTTTGTCTGCAGTTATTTATATTTAGAATACTTTGTACATAGTGTTTGGCTGTAGTTATTTATATTTAGAATACCTTGTACATAGTGTTTGGCTGTAGTTATTTGTATTTAGAATACCTTGTACATAGTATTTGGCTGTAGTTATTTATATTTAGAATACCTTGTACATAGTGTTTGGTTGTAGTTATTTATATTTAGAATACTTTGTACATAGTGTTTGGCTGTAGTTATTTATATTTAGAATACCTTGTACATAGTGTTTGGCTGTAGTTATTTATATTTAGAATACCTTGTACATAGTGTTTGGCTGTAGTTATTTATATTTAGAATACCTTTGTACATAGTGTTTGGCTGTAGTTATTTATATTTAGAATACCTTGTACATAGTATTTGGCTATAGTTATTTATATTTAGATTACTTTGTACATAGTGTTTGGCTGTAGTTATTTATATTTAGAATACCTTGTACATAGTGTTTGGCTGTAGTTATTTAGATTACCTTGTACATAGTGTTTGGCTGTAAGTTGGTAACCTTTACCCATCCAAGTTCTAACTGATGAGTCCATGTCTCATTATCTAAGTTTAGTTTACTATATCTGTAAACAATAGAGTTATAGTCACATGATATGTCATACCAGATATATATGTACTTTGTTTTTAACTTACTTAATTTTCCTATTTTATGCACATTAGTGGTGTAATGTTTAGGGTGCTTGACTCGAGTGCAGTAGATGCCTGATTTGAGCCCCAGTCAGATGAAACCAAAACTATAAAATTGGTAAGTATCAAACATTAAAGAAAAAGAGTAAGACTGGTTGGCTCTGAATCAGAATAATGTGTCCAAATGGAGAGACACGTCTATCCACAGACTGTTGTTTCAGTGAGCTAGCACTATGAAAATCCAACTAAACGTATTAATTTAGTACAAAGCGGGCATCACCATCTCATCGAATGTATCTTATTCTCGCCAAGATATAGCTTTGCTCATTTGGCGATAATTACATTACTTCCGTTTTTCATTGAAATGTTACAATATAATTGGTTATGAAGTGGTCATATGATTATAAAAGAGATGTTTCACATCCCAATGAAACTCAAATCCAAACTTGCACGTGCCTCCATGACGACGTCAGATGTAAACAATCAATGGCGTAGTAATTTCCAACAGCAAATAATCTAACACAAATAAAATTCACAACGAAAAATTCAACTACATTAAATTTTGGTGTGATTTAAATATAATTATAAGAATTGAATGCATACTTTTGAAGTTTCATTGGGGTATGAAAGTGTTGATCGAACTACATTTTCAACATGAAGTGCGGTAAAGTGCTACTGCGCTTCATTGAAAATGTACTTCGGTCAACGCTTTCATACCCTAATGAAACTTCAAAAGAATGCATTCAATTCTTAATTGAACAACAATCACTTACTCCCTCATTTTACTGTATAGCAGGTTATTTTCATAACATACAGTTATTTTCATAGTTCAGTGATTTGTTTAAAAACCAGAGGCTCTCAAGAGCCTGTATCGTTCACCTGGTAATAAAAAAAAACAATTGGTCCTATGTAAAAACTATGTCCTGCAGTGGTAGTCATCTTGGAATTACGATCAACATAAAAAACACAAAGTTTGTAAAGGACCTTCCAATGATTGATGCACAGTTTAGGTTCAATCAGTGCAATAGCTTCAGAGAAGAATATATTTCTGTATTTTCCCCATATGGTTCTGTGTTAATACTATGACCTGTGGTGGCAGCCATCTTGGATTTCCGATCGGCATAAAAAAAACACACCTTGTAGAGGACCTTCCAATGATCATTCCTGGGCAGTTTGGTTTCAACTGTCCAAGTGGTTTCAGAGAAGAAGCATTTTGAAACATTTTTCCCATAGGGTCCAATGTTAAACTAAGTCCTGCCGTAGCCGCCATTTTGAATTTCATATCAGAATAAAAAACGTAAATTTTGTAGAGGACCATTCAATGAACATTCATGTACAGTTTGGCTTTAATCATATTTGTAGTTTCTGAGAAGAAGGCATTTGAACATTTTCCCATAGGGTCCAATGTTAATCTATGTCCTGCGGTGGTGGCCATCTTGGATTTACGATCGGCATAAAAAACACACACCTTGTAAAGGACCTTCCAATGATCATTCCTGGGCAGTTTGGTTTCAATTATCCAAGTGGTTTCAGAGAAGAAGCGTTTTGAAACATTTTTCCCATAGGGTCCAATGTTAAACTAAGTCCTGCCGTAGCCGCCATTTTGAATTTCATATCGGAACAAAAAACGTAAATTTGTAGAGGACCATCCAATGAACGTTCATGTACAGTTTGGCTTTAATCATATTTGTAGTTTCTGAGAAGAAGGCATTTGAACATTTTCCCATAGGGTCCAATGTTAATCTATGTCCTGCGGTGGCGGCCATCTTGGATTTCCGACCGGCATAAAAAACAGAAAATTTGTAGAAGACCTTCCAATGATCATTCCTGGGCAGTTTGGTTTCAACTGTCCTAGTGGTTTCAGAGAAGAAGCATTTTGAAACATTTTTCCCATAGGGTCCAATGTTAAACTAAGTCCTGCCGTAGCCGCCATTTTGAATTTCATATCGGAACAAAAAACCTTAAGATTGTAGAGGACCATCCAATGAACATTCATGTACAGTTTGGCTTTAATCATATTTGTAGTTTCTGAGAAGAAGGCATTTGAACATTTTCCCATAGGGTCCAATGTTAATCTATGTATTGCGGTGGCGGCCATCTTGGATTTCCGATCGGCATAAAAAACATAAAATTTGTAGAGGACCTTCCAATGATCATTCCTAGGCAGTTTGGTTTCAATTATCCAAGTGGTTTCAGAGAAGAAGCGTTTTGAAACATTTTCCCCATAGGGTCCAATGTTAAACTAAGTCCTGCCGTAGCCGCCATTTTGAATTTCATACCGGAACAAAAAACGTAAAGTTTGTAGAGGACCATCTAATGAACATTCATGTACAGTTTGGCTTTAATCATATTTGTAGTTTCTGAGAAGAAGGCATTTGAATATTTTCCCATAGGGTCCAATGTTAATCTATGTATTGCGGTGGCGGCCATCTTGGATTTCCGATCGGCATAAAAAACATAAAATTTGTAGAGGACCTTCCAATGATCATTCCTATGCAGTTTGGTTTCAATTATCCAAGTGGTTTCAGAGAAGAAGCGTTTTGAAACATTTTTCCCATAGGGTCCAATGTTAAACTAAGTCCTGCCGTAGCCGCCATTTTGAATTTCATACCGGAACAAAAAACGTAAAGTTTGTAGAGGACCATCTAATGAACATTCATGTACAGTTTGGCTTTAATCATATTTGTAGTTTCTGAGAAGAAGGCATTTGAATATTTTCCCATAGGGTCCAATGTTAATCTATGTATTGCGGTGGCGGCCATCTTGGATTTCCGATCGGCATAAAAAACATAAAATTTGTAGAGGACCTTCCAATGATCATTCCTATGCAGTTTGGTTTCAATTATCCAAGTGGTTTCAGAGAAGAAGCGTTTTGAAACATTTTTCCCATAGGGTCCAATGTTAAACTAAGTCCTGCCGTAGCCGCCATTTTGAATTTCATACCGGAACAAAAAATGTAAAGTTTGTAGAGGACCATCTAATGAACATTCATGTACAGTTTGGCTTTAATCATATTTGTAGTTTCTGAGAAGAAGGCATTTGAATATTTTCCCATAGGGTCCAATGTTAATCTATGTCCTGCGGTGGCGGCCATCTTGGATTTCCGACCAGCATAAAAAACAGAAAATTTGTAGAGGACCTTCCAATGATCATTCCTGGGCAGTTTGGTTTCAACTGTCCAAGTGGTTTCAGAGAAGAAGCATTTTGAAACATTTTTCCCATAGGGTCCAATGTTAAACTAAGTCCTGCCGTAGCCGCCATTTTGAATTTCATATCGGAACAAAAACCCTTAAGATTGTAGAGGACCATCCAATGAACATTCATGTACAGTTTGGCTTTAATCATATTTGTAGTTTCTGAGAAGAAGGCATTTGAACATTTTCCCATAGGGTCCAATGTTAATCTATGTCCTGCGATGGCGGCCATCTTGGATTTACGATCGGCATAAAAAACAGTAACTTGGTAAAGGACATTCCAATGATCATTCCTTTACAGTTTGGGTTCAGTCAGTTCATTAGTTTCAGAGAAGAAGATCTTTGAAATTTCAGCCAATCAGAGCATATTATTGGCCCTGGCAGCCATATTGAATATCCGACTGGAACGAAAAACAGTAACTTTGTAGAGGACCATCCAAGGAACATTCCTGCTAAGTTCGGTTTCAATCGGCCAAGTGGTTTCGGAGAAGAAGCTTGAAATGTGAAAAGTTTACAGACGACAGACGACAGACGACAGACGACGGACGCCAAGTGATGGCAATAGTTCACATGGACCTTTGGTCCAGGTGAACTAAAAACCAAAAGCAGAGATGTTAAAAGAAATATACAAATAATAATGTAATACAGATTTTGTCAAGTTTTGTAAAATACAAACTACATAATTATATTAATGGGCTAGTGTTTTTTGTCAAATCATAAATATTTTACAACCAACAAAATACCCCCATTAAATGTACATGTATATATGGTATTACGTTGTTGTAAAAGAACGGAAATTCATAGCCATTAATTACATGTAAGGAGTAAAATTCATGGGAACGATGATTCTTGAATTTGTGGTTTGTAAGGTTGTATTACAAACTTACATTTTTATTAAGGTTTTAAATTCATGAAATTAGAGAGTTAAAAAAATCCCCAAATATTTTGACACACACCAAGAACAATAATAATTGTACAGCATGTTAATACATTTCACTTGTACAATTTTTCTAAAATGAAGTCGTTGGTGGGGTAATGGTTAATGTGCTCTTCTTGAGTACATTAGATCTTGAGTTCGAGCCAAGGTCTTGTCAAACCAAAGATTAAATATTTTGGTCTAGTACAAAGCAGACATCATGATTAACTCACCGAAATGTACCTTATACTCTTGTGATGTCCATTACGATTTCCCCACAAAAAACTATTTTCGATTCGTCTTTACCTCCAGTGGCTTGAGTCATTTCTCAATTACTTTATTTGTGTTTGTTTGCACATAGTGGTCTCCAACACATATTGTGTTGTGTTTGTTTTCACATAGTGGTCTCCAACATATTGTGTTGTGTTTGTTTGCACATAGTGGTCTCCAACACATATTGTGTTGTGTTTGTTTTCACATAGTGGTCTCCAACATATTGTGTTGTGTTTGTTTGCACATAGTGGTCTCCAACACATATTGTGTTGTGTTTGTTTGCACATAGTGGTCTCCAACACATATTGTGTTGTGTTTGTTTACACATAGTGGTCTCCAACACATATTGTGTTGTGTTTGTTTTCACATAGTGGTCTCCAACATATTGTGTTGTGTTTGTTTGCACATAGTGGTCTCCAACACATATTGTGTTGTGTTTATTTACACATAGTGGTCTCCAACACATATTGTGTTGTGTTTGTTTTCACATAGTGGTCTCCAACATATTGTGTTGTGTTTGTTTGCACATAGTGGTCTCCAACACATATTGTGTTGTGTTTGTTTTCACATAGTGGTCTCCAACACATATTGTGTTGTGTTTGTTTTCACATAGTGGTCTCCAACACATATTGTGTTGTGTTTGTTTACACATAGTGGTCTCCAACACATATTGTGTTGTGTTTGTTTTCACATAGTGGTCTCCAACACATATTGTGTTGTGTTTGTTTGTACATAGTGGTCTCCAACACATATTGTGTTGTGTTTGTTTTCACATAGTGGTCTCCAACACATATTGTGTTGTGTTTGTTTTCACATAGTGGTCTCCAACATATTGTGTTGTGTTTGTTTTCACATAGTGGTCTCCAACACATATTGTGTTGTGTTTGTTTTCACATAGTGGTCTCCAACACATATTGTGTTGTGTTTGTTTTCACATAGTGGTCTCCAACACATATTGTGTTGTGTTTGTTTTCACATAGTGGTCTCCAACACATATTGTGTTGTGTTTGTTTACACATAGTGGTCTCCAACACATATTGTGTTGTGTTTGTTTTCACATAGTGGTCTCCAACATACTGTGTTGTGTTTGTTTGCACATAGTGGTCTCCAACACATATTGTGTTGTGTTTATTTACACATAGTGGTCTCCAACACATATTGTGTTGTGTTTGTTTTCACATAGTGGTCTCCAACATATTGTGTTGTGTTTGTTTGCACATAGTGGTCTCCAACACATATTGTGTTGTGTTTGTTTACACATAGTGGTCTCCAACACATATTGTGTTGTGTTTGTTTACACATAGTGGTCTCCAACACATATTGTGTTGTGTTTGTTTTCACATAGTGGTCTCCAACACATATTGTGTTGTGTTTGTTTTCACATAGTGGTCTCCAACACATATTGTGTTGTGTTTGTTTGCACATAGTGGTCTCCAACACATATTGTGTTGTGTTTGTTTACACATAGTGGTCTCCAACACATATTGTGTTGTGTTTGTTTTCACATAGTGGTCTCCAACATATTGTGTTGTGTTTGTTTTCACATAGTGGTCTCCAACACATATTGTGTTGTGTTTGTTTTCACATAGTGGTCTCCAACATATTGTGTTGTGTTTGTTTGCACATAGTGGTCTCCAACACATATTGTGTTGTGTTTGTTTTCACATAGTGGTCTCCAACACATATTGTGTTGTGTTTGTTTACACATAGTGGTCTCCAACACATATTGTGTTGTGTTTGTTTTCACATAGTGGTCTCCAACACATATTGTGTTGTGTTTGTTTGTACATAGTGGTCTCCAACACATATTGTGTTGTGTTTGTTTTCACATAGTGGTCTCCAACACATATTGTGTTGTGTTTGTTTTCACATAGTGGTCTCCAACATATTGTGTTGTGTTTGTTTTCACATAGTGGTCTCCAACACATATTGTGTTGTGTTTGTTTTCACATAGTGGTCTCCAACACATATTGTGTTGTGTTTGTTTTCACATAGTGGTCTCCAACACATATTGTGTTGTGTTTGTTTTCACATAGTGGTCTCCAACACATATTGTGTTGTGTTTGTTTACACATAGTGGTCTCCAACACATATTGTGTTGTGTTTGTTTTCACATAGTGGTCTCCAACATATTGTGTTGTTTGTTTGCACATAGTGGTCTCCAACACATATTGTGTTGTGTTTATTTACACATAGTGGTCTCCAACACATATTGTGTTGTGTTTGTTTACACATAGTGGTCTCCAACACATATTGTGTTGTGTTTGTTTTCACATAGTGGTCTCCAACATATTGTGTTGTGTTTGTTTGCACATAGTGGTCTCCTACACATATTGTGTTGTGTTTGTTTTCACATAGTGGTCTCCAACACATATTGTGTTGTGTTTGTTTACACATAGTGGTCTCCAACACATATTGTGTTGTGTTTGTTTACACATAGTGGTCTCCAACACATATTGTGTTGTGTTTGTTTTCACATAGTGGTCTCCAACATATTGTGTTGTGTTTGTTTTCACATAGTGGTCTCCAACACATATTGTGTTGTGTTTGTTTTCACATAGTGGTCTCCAACATATTGTGTTGTGTTTGTTTGCACATAGTGGTCTCCAACACATATTGTGTTGTGTTTGTTTTCACATAGTGGTCTCCAACACATATTGTGTTGTGTTTGTTTGCACATAGTGGTCTCCAACACATATTGTGTTGTGTTTGTTTTCACATAGTGGTCTCCAACACATATTGTGTTGTGTTTGTTTACACATAGTGGTCTCCAACATATTGTGTTGTGTTTGTTTTCACATAGTGGTCTCCAACACATATTGTGTTGTGTTTGTTTTCACATAGTGGTCTCCAACACATATTGTGTTGTGTTTGTTTTCACATAGTGGTCTCCAACACATATTGTGTTGTGTTTGTTTACACATAGTGGTCTCCAACACATATTGTGTTGTGTTTGTTTTCACATAGTGGTCTCCAACATATTGTGTTGTGTTTGTTTACACATAGTGGTCTCCAACACATATTGTGTTGTGTTTGTTTACACATAGTGGTCTCCAACACATATTGTGTTGTGTTTGTTTACACATAGTGGTCTCCAACATATTGTGTTGTGTTTGTTTTCACATAGTGGTCTCCAACACATATTGTGTTGTGTTTGTTTACACATAGTGGTCTCCAACACATATTGTGTTGTGTTTGTTTACACATAGTGGTCTCCAACACATATTGTGTTGTGTTTGTTTGTTTTGATTATCTTCGTCTTTAGTGCCCAATGTTGACAGTTTCTTTGGATTGTCCATTCTTGATTGCCCCTTCGGTTTCTCTAACATTTATATAATTTATACTCGCCACAATAAGGCTGAATAATTGCTCATTTGGCATTAAACAACAATGACTCACTATTCTACAATGCCGGTTATATGTCCTTACATATTAAATGTTTTATTCTCATTGTTTTTAGGGCATTCATGGACGTGATCGTAGGGTAATTTGATTTATATTCTACCTATACAATCAATATCTATCACTGCTAATGTTATCACTTCTATTTCCCGTCGATACTCGATACAATTTTTTGTGATAAAATTTGTCAAAAACGTATGGTAATGGTTTTCTCCAAGTACACTGGTTTACTATGCCAATAACACCTGACCTGCACCACTAAATAATTGTCAGTGGCATTAAACTATTCAATTTAAACAACCAATCCCAATCTCATTGGTTTTATTTCAATAATGCTGTTGTGTATCCTATTCTCTTTTTTACTTTCCTAATTTTTTTGCTGAAGCGATTTTAAAATTACAAGACTTATTTCTAAAGCCAATGTTTTCAGCATTGAGAATGTGCTTTATATCATTTCTCACTAGAAAAGATCATTTCAATTTACAGTTAAGATGACAATGTAAAAGTATGAGAACATCTATACTTAGCATTGTCACAAAAGGAGAACAGTGCTTTAGAAGTATTGGTCTTTTACTGGTCTTTCAATATACATAATACAATTGAACTAGAGGCTCAGTTCGTTTGGCTAAGGGGTTTCAGAGAAGATTAAAATGTGAAAAGTTAACGGACGACAGACGACAGACCACGGATGCCAAGTGATGGCAAAAGTTCACATTGCCTTTGGTAAGGGTAATATTTATACCACGGTTTTCCGAGTTAAATAAAACTACAGCCCAGATTGTGTGCACTATCACGTATCTGCAGATTTAAAGTGTGCACTATGACGTATCTGCAGATTTAAAGTGTGCACTATGACGTATCTGCAGATTTAAAGTGTGCACTATGACGTATCTGCAGATTTAAAGTGTGCATTATGACGTATCTGCAGATTTAAAGTGTGCACTATGACGTATCTGCAGATTTAAAGTGTGCACTATCACGTATCTGCAGATTTAAAGTGTGCACTATGACGTATCTGCAGATTTAAAGTGTGCACTATCACGTATCTGCAGATTTAAAGTGTGCACTATCACGTATCTGCAGATTTAAAGTGTGCACTATGACGTATCTGCAGATTTAAAGTGTTCACTATGACGTATCTGCAGATTTAAAGTGTGCACTATGACGTATCTGCAGATTTAAAGTGTGCACTATGATGTATCTGCAGATTTAAAGTGTGCACTATGACGTATCTGCAGATTTAAAGTGTGCACTATGACGTATCTGCAGATTTAAAGTGTGCACTATCACGTATCTGCAGATTTAAAGTGTGCACTATGACGTATCTACAGATTTAAAGTGTGCACTATGACGTATCTGCAGATTTAAAGTGTGCACTATGACGTATCTGCAGATTTAAAGTGTGCACTATGACGTATCTGCAGATTTAAAGTGTGCACTATGACGTATCTGCAGATTTAAAGTGTGCACTATGACGTATCTGTGTGTATTATTTTAGCTGTTACTTACATTCTGGTTTATAAACCATAAACAGATCAAAGGATCATGTTACAACACATCTTGTATCCAAGTAACTAATCTACGTAAAGAAACAATATTTTGGTTGCTATTCTTCATCTGATAATCATTGTAAGGTCTTCTATAGTGAGTGTGAAATGACCCATTTATGTGATACATAACCTAGAGTAAAATGGGTTACACTTACACAAAATTTCTTAGAACTAAGTCAGCTATTCCTAACTGTCCATCTTTTTCTGTTAACCTCCAATGAGCAAATTTAAAACAAACTTCATTGATCTTCTCCACCTGTGCTTGTTTCTCTGAAGTAGGTTACAAAAGAATCAATAAAAATATAACTAGCAAATAAATAGCAGCAAAAACATATGTACATGTATATATAGAATAACAGCAGCTTTGAAGGTCGAGACACACCTTATCACTAGTATCACAGCGAGTCCAATAGTGGTAAGGTGGTAGATAATGTCATAATGTGTTTGAGGTCACACTGACTGATAATTTCCACTATCTGAGTCAGTTTGCTGATATTGACAATATCACTCCGTGGGATCAAAGGAAACATATCCAAATTTCTGGACATATGACACATGTGTCAGTAGTCTACTAGAGATGTAACACATGTATCAGTAGTCTACTAGAGATGTAACACATGTATCAGTAGTCTACTAGAGATGTAACACATGTATCAGTAGTCTACTAGAGATGTAGCACATGTATCAGTAGAACACATGTGTCAGTAGTCTACTAGAGATGTAACACATGTATCAGTGGTCTACTAGAGATGTAACACATGTATCAGTAGTCTATTAGAGATGTAACACATGTATCAGTAGTCTACTAGAGATGTAACACATGTATCAGTAGTCTACTAGAGATGTAGCACATGTATCAGTAGTCTACTAGAGATGTAACACATGTATCAGTAGTCTAATAGAGATGTAACACATGTATCAGTAGTCTACTAGAGATGTAACACATGTATCAGTGGTCTACTAGAGATGTAACACATGTATCAGTGGTCTACTAGAGATGTAACACATGTATCAGTAGTCTACTAGAGATGTAACACATGTATCAGTAGTCTACTAGAGATGTAACACATGTATCAGTAGTCTACTAGAGATGTAACACATGTATCAGTAGTCTACTAGAGATGTACAACTGTAACAGTAGTCTACTAGAGATGTAACACATGTATCAGTAGTCTACTAGAGATGTAACACATGTATCAGTAGTCTACTAGAGATGTAACACATGTATCAGTGGTCTACTAGAGATGTAACACATGTATCAGTAGTCTACTAGAGATGTAACACATGTATCAGTGGTCTACTAGAGATGTAACACATGTATCAGTGGTCTACTAGAGATGTAACACATGTATCAGTGGTCTACTAGAGATGTAACACATGTATCAGTAGTCTACTAGAGATGTAACACATGTATCAGTAGTCTACTAGAGATGTAACACATGTATCAGTGGTCTACTAGAGATGTAACACATGTATCAGTGGTCTACTAGAGATATAACACATGTATCAGTGGTCTACTAGAGATGTAACACATGTATCAGTAGTCTACTAGAGATGTAACACATGTATCAGTAGTGTACTAGAGAAGTAACACATGTATCAGTAGTCTACTAGAGAAGTAACACATGTATCAGTAGTCTACTAGAGATGTAACACATGTATCAGTAGTCTACTAGAGAAGTAACACATGTATCAGTAGTCTACTAGAGATGTAACACATGTATCAGTAGTCTACTAGAGATGTAACACATGTATCAGTAGTCTACTAGAGAAGTAACACATGTATCAGTAGTCTACTAGAGATGTAACACATGTATCGGTGGTCTACTAGAGATGTAACACATGTATCAGTGGTCTACTAGAGATGTAACACATGTATCAGTAGTCTACTAGAGATGTAACACATGTGTCAGTAGTCTACTAGAGATGTAACACATGTATCAGTAGTCTACTAGAGATGTAACACATGTGTCAGTAGTCTACTAGAGATGTAACACATGTGTCAGTAGTCTACTAGAGATGTAACACATGTGTCAGTAGTCTACTAGAGATGTAACACATGTATCAGTAGTCTACTAGAGATGTAACACATGTATCAGTAGTCTACTAGAGATGTAACACATGTATCAGTAGTCTACTAGAGATGTAGCACATGTATCAGTAGTCTACTAGAGATGTAACACATGTATCAGTAGTCTACTAGAGATGTAACACATGTATCAGTAGTCTACTAGAGATGTAACACATGTATCAGTAGTCTACTAGAGATGTAACACATGTATCAGTGGTCTACTAGAGATGTAACACATGTATCAGTGGTCTACTAGAGATGTAACACATGTATCAGTGGTCTACTAGAGATGTAACACATGTATCAGTGGTCTACTAGAGATGTAACACATGTATCAGTGGTCTACTAGAGATGTAACACATGTATCAGTGGTCTACTAGAGATGTAACACATGTATCAGTGGTCTACTAGAGATGTAATACATGTATCAGTGGTCTACTAGAGATGTAACACATGTATCAGTGGTCTACTAGAGATGTAACACATGTATCAGTGGTCTACTAGAGATGTAACACATGTATCAGTAGTCTACTAGAGATGTAACACATGTATCAGTAGTCTACTAGAGATGTAACACATGTATCAGTAGTCTACTAGAGATGTAACACATGTATCAGTAGTCTACTAGAGATGTAAAACATGTATCAGTAGTCTACTAGAGATGTAACACATGTATCAGTAGTCTACTAGAGACGTAACACATGTATCAGTAGTCTACTAGAGATGTAACACATGTATCAGTAGTCTACTAGAGATGTAACACATGTATCAGTAGTCTACTAGAGATGTAACACATGTATCAGTAGTCTACTAGAGATGTAACACATGTGTCAGTAGTCTACTAGAGATGTAACACATGTATCAGTAGTCTACTAGAGATGTAACACATGTATCAGTAGTCTACTAGAGATGCAACACATGTATCAGTAGTCTACTAGAGATGTAACACATGTATCAGTAGTCTACTAGAGATGTAGCACATGTGTCAGTAGTCTACTAGAGATGTAACACATGTGTCAGTAGTCTACTAGAGATGTAACACATGTATCAGTAGTCTACTAGAGATGTAACACATGTGTCAGTAGTCTACTAGAGATGTAACACATGTATCAGTAGTCTACTAGAGATGTAACACATGTATCAGTAGTCTACTAGAGATGTAACACATGTATCAGTAGTCTACTAGAGATGTAACACATGTATCAGTAGTCTACTAGAGATGTAACACATGTATCAGTAGTCTACTAGAGATGTAACACATGTATCAGTGGTCTACTAGAGATGTAACACATGTATCAGTGGTCTACTAGAGATGTAACACATGTATCAGTGGTCTACTAGAGATGTAACACATGTGTCAGTGGTCTACTAGAGATGTAACACATGTATCAGTGGTCTACTAGAGATGTAACACATGTATCAGTGGTCTACTAGAGATGTAACACATGTATCAGTGGTCTACTAGAGATGTAACACAAGTATCAGTGGTCTACTAGAGATGTAACACATGTATCAGTGGTCTACTAGAGATGTAACACATGTATCAGTGGTCTACTAGAGATGTAACACATGTATCAGTGGTCTACTAGAGATGTAACACATGTATCAGTGGTCTACTAGAGATGTAACACATGTATCAGTAGTCTACTAGAGATGTAACACATGTGTCAGTAGTCTACTAGAGATGTAACACATGTATCAGTAGTCTACTAGAGATGTAACACATGTATCAGTAGTCTACTAGAGATGTAACACATGTATCAGTGGTCTACTAGAGATGTAACACATGTATCAGTAGTCTACTAGAGATGTAACACATGTATCAGTGGTCTACTAGAGATGTAACACATGTATCAGTGGTCTACTAGAGATGTAACACATGTATCAGTGGTCTACTAGAGATGTAACACATGTATCAGTAGTCTACTAGAGATGTAACACATGTATCAGTAGTCTACTAGAGATGTAACACATGTATCAGTGGTCTACTAGAGATGTAACACATGTATCAGTGGTCTACTAGAGATATAACACATGTATCAGTGGTCTACTAGAGATGTAACACATGTATCAGTAGTCTACTAGAGATGTAACACATGTATCAGTAGTGTACTAGAGAAGTAACACATGTATCAGTAGTCTACTAGAGAAGTAACACATGTATCAGTAGTCTACTAGAGATGTAACACATGTATCAGTAGTCTACTAGAGAAGTAACACATGTATCAGTAGTCTACTAGAGATGTAACACATGTATCAGTAGTCTACTAGAGATGTAACACATGTATCAGTAGTCTACTAGAGAAGTAACACATGTATCAGTAGTCTACTAGAGATGTAACACATGTATCGGTGGTCTACTAGAGATGTAACACATGTATCAGTGGTCTACTAGAGATGTAACACATGTATCAGTAGTCTACTAGAGATGTAACACATGTGTCAGTAGTCTACTAGAGATGTAACACATGTGTCAGTAGTCTACTAGAGATGTAACACATGTGTCAGTAGTCTACTAGAGATGTAACACATGTGTCAGTAGTCTACTAGAGATGTAACACATGTGTCAGTAGTCTACTAGAGATGTAACACATGTATCAGTAGTCTACTAGAGATGTAACACATGTATCAGTAGTCTACTAGAGATGTAACACATGTATCAGTAGTCTACTAGAGATGTAGCACATGTATCAGTAGTCTACTAGAGATGTAACACATGTATCAGTAGTCTACTAGAGATGTAACACATGTATCAGTAGTCTACTAGAGATGTAACACATGTATCAGTAGTCTACTAGAGATGTAACACATGTATCAGTGGTCTACTAGAGATGTAACACATGTATCAGTGGTCTACTAGAGATGTAACACATGTATCAGTGGTCTACTAGAGATGTAACACATGTATCAGTGGTCTACTAGAGATGTAACACATGTATCAGTGGTCTACTAGAGATGTAACACATGTATCAGTGGTCTACTAGAGATGTAACACATGTATCAGTGGTCTACTAGAGATGTAATACATGTATCAGTGGTCTACTAGAGATGTAACACATGTATCAGTGGTCTACTAGAGATGTAACACATGTATCAGTGGTCTACTAGAGATGTAACACATGTATCAGTAGTCTACTAGAGATGTAACACATGTATCAGTAGTCTACTAGAGATGTAACACATGTATCAGTAGTCTACTAGAGATGTAACACATGTATCAGTAGTCTACTAGAGATGTAAAACATGTATCAGTAGTCTACTAGAGATGTAACACATGTATCAGTAGTCTACTAGAGATGTAACACATGTATCAGTAGTCTACTAGAGATGTAACACATGTATCAGTAGTCTACTAGAGATGTAACACATGTATCAGTAGTCTACTAGAGATGTAACACATGTATCAGTAGTCTACTAGAGATGTAACACATGTATCAGTAGTCTACTAGAGATGTAACACATGTGTCAGTAGTCTACTAGAGATGTAACACATGTATCAGTAGTCTACTAGAGATGTAACACATGTATCAGTAGTCTACTAGAGATGCAACACATGTATCAGTAGTCTACTAGAGATGTAACACATGTATCAGTAGTCTACTAGAGATGTAGCACATGTGTCAGTAGTCTACTAGAGATGTAACACATGTGTCAGTAGTCTACTAGAGATGTAACACATGTATCAGTAGTCTACTAGAGATGTAACACATGTGTCAGTAGTCTACTAGAGATGTAACACATGTATCAGTAGTCTACTAGAGATGTAACACATGTATCAGTAGTCTACTAGAGATGTAACACATGTATCAGTAGTCTACTAGAGATGTAACACATGTATCAGTAGTCTACTAGAGATGTAACACATGTATCAGTAGTCTACTAGAGATGTAACACATGTATCAGTGGTCTACTAGAGATGTAACACATGTATCAGTGGTCTACTAGAGATGTAACACATGTATCAGTGGTCTACTAGAGATGTAACACATGTGTCAGTGGTCTACTAGAGATGTAACACATGTATCAGTGGTCTACTAGAGATGTAACACATGTATCAGTGGTCTACTAGAGATGTAACACATGTATCAGTGGTCTACTAGAGATGTAACACAAGTATCAGTGGTCTACTAGAGATGTAACACATGTATCAGTGGTCTACTAGAGATGTAACACATGTATCAGTGGTCTACTAGAGATGTAACACATGTATCAGTGGTCTACTAGAGATGTAACACATGTATCAGTGGTCTACTAGAGATGTAACACATGTATCAGTAGTCTACTAGAGATGTAACACATGTATCAGTAGTCCACTAGAGATGTAACACATGTATCAGTAGTCTACTAGAGATGTAACACATGTATCAGTAGTCTACTAGAAATGTAACACATGTATCAGTAGTCTACTAGAGATGTAACACATGTATCAGTAGTCTGCTAGAGATGTAACACATGTATCAGTAGTCTACTAGAGATGTAACACATGTATCAGTAGTCTACTAGAGATGTAACACATGTATCAATAGTCTACTAGAGATGTAACACATGTATCAGTAGTCTACTAGAGATGTAACACATGTATCAGTGGTCTACTAGAGATGTAACACATGTATCAGTGGTCTACTAGAGATGTAACACATGTATCAGTGGTCTACTAGAGATGTAACACATGTATCAGTGGTCTACTAGAGATGTAACACATGTATCAGTGGTCTACTAGAGATGTAACACATGTATCAGTGGTCTACTAGAGATGTAACACATGTATCAGTGGTCTACTAGAGATGTAACACATGTATCAGTGGTCTACTAGAGATGTAACACATGTATCAGTGGTCTACTAGAGATGTAACACATGTATCAGTGGTCTACTAGAGATGTAGCACATGTATCAGTAGTCTACTAGAGATGTAACACATGTATCAGTGGTCTACTAGAGATGTAACACATGTATCAGTAGTCTACTAGAGATGCAACACATGTATCAATAGTCTACTAGAGATGTAACACATGTATCAGTAGTCTACTAGAGAAGTGACACATGTATCAGTAGTCTACTAGAGAAGTAACACATGTATCAGTAGTCTACTAGAGAAGTGACACATGTATCAGTAGTCTACTAGAGAAGTAACACATGTATCAGTAGTCTACTAGAGATGTAACACATGTGTCAGTAGTCTACTAGAGAAGTAACACATGTATCAGTAGTCTACTAGAGAAGTAACACATGTGTCAGTAGTCTACTAGAGATGTAACACATGTATCAGTAGTCTACTAGAGATGTAACACATGTGTCAGTAGTCTACTAAAGAAGTAACACATGTATCAGTAGTCTACTAGAGAAGTAACACATGTATCAGTAGTCTACTAGAGATGTAACACATGTATCAGTAGTCTACTAGAGATGTAACACATGTATCAGTGGTCTACTAGAGATGTAACACATGTATCAGTGGTCTACTAGAGATGTAACACATGTATCAGTGGTCTACTAGAGATGTAACACATGTATCAGTGGTCTACTAGAGATGTAACACATGTATCAGTGGTCTACTAGAGATGTAACACATGTATCAGTGGTCTACTAGAGATGTAACACATGTATCAGTGGTCTACTAGAGATGTAACACATGTATCAGTGGTCTACTAGAGATGTAGCACATGTATCAGTGGTCTACTAGAGATGTAACACATGTATCAGTGGTCTACTAGAGATGTAGCACATGTATCAGTAGTCTACTAGAGATGTAACACATGTATCAGTGGTCTACTAGAGATGTAACACATGTATCAGTAGTCTACTAGAGATGCAACACATGTATCAGTAGTCTACTAGAGAAGTAACACATGTATCAGTAGTCTACTAGAGAAGTAACACATGTATCAGTAGTCTACTAGAGAAGTAACACATGTATCAGTAGTCTACTAGAGATGTAACACATGTATCAGTAGTCTACTAGAGAAGTAACACATGTATCAGTAGTCTACTAGAGAAGTAACACATGTGTCAGTAGTCTACTAGAGATGTAACACATGTATCAGTAGTCTACTAGAGATGTAACACATGTGTCAGTAGTCTACTAGAGAAGTAACACATGTATCAGTAGTCTACTAGAGAAGTAACACATGTATCAGTGGTCTACTAGAGATGTAACACATGTATCAGTGGTCTACTAGAGATGTAACACATGTATCAGTGGTCTACTAGAGATGTAACACATGTGTCAGTGGTCTACTAGAGATGTAACACATGTATCAGTAGTCTACTAGAGATGTAACACATGTGTCAGTAGTCTACTAGAGATGTAACACATGTATCAGTAGTCTACTAGAGATGTAACACATGTGTCAGTAGTCTACTAGAGATGTAACACATGTATCAGTAGTCTACTAGAGATGTAACACATGTGTCAGTTGTCTACTAGAGATGTAACACATGTATCAGTAGTCTACTAGAGATGTAACACATGTATCAGTAGTCTGCTAGAGATGTAACACATGTATCAGTAGTCTACTAGAGATGTAACACATGTATCAGTAGTCTGCTAGAGATGTAACACATGTATCAGTGGTCTACTAGAGATGTAACACATGTATCAGTAGTCTACTAGAGATGTAACACATGTATCAGTGGTCTACTAGAGATGTAACACATGTATCAGTGGTCTACTAGAGATGTAACACATGTATCAGTGGTCTACTAGAGATGTAACACATGTATCAGTGGTCTACTAGAGATGTAACACATGTATCAGTAGTCTACTAGAGATGTAAAACATGTATCAGTGGTCTACTAGAGATGTAACACATGTATCAGTGGTCTACTAGAGATGTAACACATGTATCAGTAGTCTACTAGAGATGTAACACATGTATCAGTGGTCTACTAGAGAAGTAACACATGTATCAGTAGTCTACTAGAGATGTAACACATGTATCAGTAGTCTACTAGAGAAGTAACACATGTATCAGTAGTCTACTAGAGAAGTAACACATGTGTCAGTAGTCTACTAGAGATGTAACACATGTATCAGTAGTCTACTAGAGATGTAACACATGTGTCAGTAGTCTACTAGAGAAGTAACACATGTATCAGTAGTCTACTAGAGAAGTAACACATGTATCAGTAGTCTACTAGAGATGTAACACATGTATCAGTAGTCTACTAGAGATGTAACACATGTATCAGTGGTCTACTAGAGATGTAACACATGTATCAGTGGTCTACTAGAGATGTAACACATGTATCAGTAGTCTACTAGAGATGTAACACATGTGTCAGTAGTCTACTAGAGATGTAACACATGTATCAGTAGTCTACTAGAGATGTAACACATGTGTCAGTAGTCTACTAGAGATGTAACACATGTGTCAGTAGTCTACTAGAGATGTAAAACATGTATCAGTGGTCTACTAGAGATGTAACACATGTATCAGTGGTCTACTAGAGATGTAACACATGTATCAGTGGTCTACTAGAGATGTAACACATGTATCAGTAGTCTACTAGAGATGTAACACATGTATCAGTGGTCTACTAGAGATGTAACACATGTATCAGTAGTCTACTAGAGATGTAACACATGTATCAGTAGTCTACTAGAGATGTAACACATGTATCAGTAGTCTACTAGAGATGTAACACATGTATCAGTAGTCTACTAGAGAAGTAACACATGTATCAGTAGTCTACTAGAGATGTAACACATGTATCAGTAGTCTACTAGAGAAGTAACACATGTATCAGTAGTCTACTAGAGAAGTAACACATGTGTCAGTAGTCTACTAGAGATGTAACACATGTATCAGTAGTCTACTAGAGATGTAACACATGTGTCAGTAGTCTACTAGAGAAGTAACATATGTATCAGTAGTCTACTAGAGAAGTAACACATGTATCAGTAGTCTACTAGAGATGTAACACATGTGTCAGTAGTCTACTAGAGATGTAACACATGTATCAGTGGTCTACTATAGATGTAACACATGTATCAGTAGTCTACTAGAGATGTAACACATGTATCAGTAGTCTACTAGAGATGTAACACATGTATCAGTGGTCTACTAGAGATGTAACACATGTATCAGTGGTCTACTAGAGATGTAACACATGTATCAGTAGTCTACTAGAGATGTAACACATGTGTCAGTAGTCTACTAGAGATGTAACACATGTATCAGTAGTCTGCTAGAGATGTAACACATGTGTCAGTAGTCTACTAGAGATGTAACACATGTGTCAGTAGTCTACTAGAGATGTAACACATGTATCAGTGGTCTACTATAGATGTAACACATGCATCAGTAGTCTACTAGAGATGTAACACATGTGTCAGTAATCTACTAGAGAAGTAACACATGTATCAGTAGTCTACTAGAGATGTAACACATGTATCAGTAATCTACTACAGATGTAACACATGTGTCAGTAGGTAATTAATGTTTGAGGTGTCCTCAATACACACTAGTATTAAAGGTGTCCTCAATACACACTAGTATTAAAGGTGTCCTCAATACACACTAGTATTAAAGGTGTCCTCAATACACACTAGTATTAAAGGTGTCCTCAATACACACTAGTATTAAATAAACTGTCAAATCATTGCATGATGAATTAATTAAATGTAAATTGTTACAAAAACACTGCAGCATTACAAAGCAACCTCCATTTTTTCCAAATTATTATCTCCCGGTAGCAGTAAGTCAAAAATCATTACAGACATGGACTGACAATCCGGATCGACAGATCTTTAATAAGTGTAATTTTTCTGTGCCCCAAAGTTACATACAAATTTGACTGCATCAGTAATTTAATGAAAATGCTACACATATATATCAGTAATTTATTGAAAATGCTACACACATCAGTAATTTAATGAAAATGCTACACACATATCAGTAATTTAATTAAAATGCTACACACATATCAGTAATACACTAAAAGATGTTACTGATTCCATATCTTACCTTTGGCCATTTTCATTTGAGCTTTCATCTTTAATAACTGACTTTCTTTGAAGCAACTATAAAAAAAAATACAAAGCAATACATACTAAGTAGTAAGTCAGTTATAATAATCTAAGCTTTTAATCTAAGGCTTAGAACTAGATATCATGGAGATGGAATCCATCTCTGTGGGCCCTGCCATAAATAACTTGTGGTAAAAAATTTGTAAGGACAGACTGATGTTAACTTCAGTAATAAAACACTTTTGGAGATAATTGATTCATTTGAAAAGTATAAAGTTCAAGATCAATAGTTGATTTTTTCCCTGTATCGCCTAGCTTTGCCCTGCTGGATTTAGTGTTGTATTTATGAATCAAGTAATACCAATTCATCAAGTGGTTTCAGAGAAGAAGATGAAAATGTGAAAAGTTAACAGACTGACAGAAAACGGATGTTTTTGATTTGCCACATGTCCTTGAACTTGCACCAAATGCTCATTTTTCATGATAAAAGTGAATTGAATACAGTAAAATCTGTAGCTGTCCTACAAGATGACAGTTTGTTACGGTAAAATCACTAATTTGACCTTGAGGTGAAAGTTCAAGGTCAAAGGTCACCAACAATGGTACGCGACACATCGTCTGGAGGTGGTCTACCTATATGTCAAATATGAAAAGTCTGTCTTGAACGACAAATAAGTTACAGCCCGGACACGATTTGTTATGGACGCACGGACCAGTTTGACCTTGAGGTTAAAGGTCACCAACAATATGGAACGCTACAAATCGTCTGGAGGTAGTCTACCTACATGCCAAATATGCAAAGCCTGTCTTGAACGATAAAAAAGTTACAGCCCAGACACGATTTGTTACAGACGCACGGACTGATCACTATAGGGCGTCCGTCACAAAGTGGCGAGGCCCTAATGAATCCACAGATACTTCAATATTGAATAGTATTAATTTATTCACTTTAACAAGGATTGACTCCCACACTTCATCCATGCAGCCCCTTTCTTGCACCTCTCCACTCATCATTCCCCAGTCTCTCAGATACTTCACTCTCTCTATATATACAGTAGAACTTCACTGGCTTGAACTCGAAGGGACTGTCAAAAATAACTCGAATTGGAAGTTCGAGCCACCGTGATTGTGTAATTTTTTGGTATTTAGATGAACCTTGAGATCATGCAGATTGATATTATTCGATTCCAGCAGCTATAGAAATTAAAAAAAAACTACTCTCAGTAATACTAATTCATGTAATACCAATTTTAAATTATTGTTTTAATAAACTTTATTACGATTGTAAACATTTGATTGTTTTAATTATTGTCGAGGATAGGCTTTGCTTGGTACAATCAGCTGACATGTGTCTCTGATTCAATAATCGTTCTTCATTAATCGTAAGTTAATAATCAAGTCACAGTTGAATTTAATGATTAAATAACACAAATGATGACAAGTTTATGCCTCTACCTGTAATCGTTAAGTAAACAATTATCTGTCGGTAATCTGACATTCATCACACCTTGTTGTTAGCACATTCAACCGCAACATACACCTGTCAATTAAATTGTGATGTTCGAGTTTGGCATTGCTAAAACTTGTGATAATTTTATTGACAGGACCATTTATTGAGTTTGACTATTCGAGGTATCGGTGTTCGAGCGAAAGTTTTTTTTTAACTTAGAGGAAAAGACCAGTCAGTTGAACAATTGTTATAATTCAATACATTGTAACTTTTTATTTGTAAATAACTAATTTTTAACAAAAACCACCTTTATTAACATTAATATGCCCAATTAAAAATATGAATATTTGGAATTTCCTGTCGTAGTGTAAGCGGCCATGACACCTCTTCATGTGACGTCACACAGTCCGTTCATATTATTTGAATAATAATCTATCTGACTCTTCCCAACATCGTGCCCTTTTTGTTATGTTTTAATATCAGATCAACTGCAATACAATGTTTACAATTGTATATCGTCCTAAATTTTTTCTTAATATTCCCATCCCATGTTACATTTTCATAAAACAAATGAGTTTATTTGTGTAGTTGGGGGCGGGTATCTACGTATAATTTCATGTTTTACGTAAATGTCCGTAGGTTAACAACTGTCAGTTTTAGCTTATTTTATGCGTACACATGCTTTTTTCTTTTTTGTCGCCAATGCTATCGTACTTTCCCGTGTTTTTCGTGGTCGTTGGTCGATGTGTTGACAAGGATAGTCCTGACCGGTAATTAACGTTTCCCACGATATGAGGTACCTATATGAAGCTTGTGACGAAATATCAGATTTCTGCCATCAATAGTTGCTGAGAAAAATGCGACGAAAAATGAGCATATATGTTCAATGTGTATAAAAATCAACAAAGTCGGCAAACAGGAAGTAGGAATCTGATGGGTCCCAAAATGCATCCCACCATATGGGGTACCGATATGAAGCTTGTGACCAAATATCAGATTTCTGCCATCAATAGTCGCAGAAATATATTCGACGAAAAATGTGCCTATATGTTCACTGTGTATAAAAACCAACTAAGATTCTGACGGGTCCAAAAACGCTACCCACAATATGGCATACCTATATGAAGCTTGTGACCAAATATCAGATTTCTGCCATCGATAGTTGCTGAGAAAAATGCGACGAAAAATTAGCACATATGTTCAATGTGTATAAAAATCAACAAAGTCGGCAAACAGGAAGTAGGAATCTGATGGGTCCCAAAACGTTTCCCACCATACGGGGTACCGATATGAAGCTTGTGACCAAATATCAGATTTGTATCATCAATAGTTGCTGAGAAAAATGCTACGAAAAATGTGCATATATGTTCAATGTGTATAAAAACCAACTAAGTCGACAAACAGGAAGTAGGAATCTGACGGATCCAAAAACGCTACCCACAATATCAGATTTCTGCCATTGATAGTTGCTGAGAAAAATGCGACGAAAAATATCTTGGAAGGACGGAAGGATGGACAGACGGACAGAGGTAAAACAGTATACCCCCCTCCCCCTCCGGGGAGCGGGGGTATAAAAAAATCGGCCATTCAGAAACAAGAATTGCCTGTGGTGGCCATGTTTGTTAACGGATCGGGACGGAATGAGCAATCTTTATAGAGGACCTTCCATAGATGCTTCCTACCAAATTTCAGATCAATTGGCTTGGCAGTTTCAGAGAAGATTAAAATGTGAAAAGTTAACGGACGACGGACGCCAAGTGATGGCAAAAGCTCACATTGCCTTTGGCAAAGTGAGCTAAAAATTGATGGGACTTTCAATTTAGTTCGAGTCATCCATAGTGTTCGACAGATCCGAGTTCGACCTAGCGAAGTTTGACCGTATAACATACATTAAAAATATATAATTTACCTTATTCTAACAGACAGTTCTATATATAACATTAACACTATATAATTTACCTTATTCTAATTGATAGTTCTTCATTTAATGTATTAATCTGTTCTTTACATTCATACAATAATTTCTCCAGATGGTCAGCATTGTTTGATAAACTTTCTTCTCTATACAAAGAAAATGTATTTCAATAGTTAAAGTTGTTTGGTAAATATTTGGTTATTCATACAATTTAGGGTTCATTGTTGACAACATACCTTTCTTTTATAATTGGCTATCTACATATATACAATATAACAAAATCTTAATGTTAATACAAGTTGATGCAGCTTTAAAATGAGTTCAAGATTATGTGACTTTGATTGGCTGACATCTACATTCCATGATAAATCTGTTGATCATTAGTGTATGGATACTTAAGAGAGAAAACATAATAATGAATACTACATACAATTTACATGATAGATAATTAACATGAGGTCAAAATCAGCCGACCTCTTTAAGTTCTTTCCTTCATGTGCTCATTTATGATGTATTCTAGTCTATAGGTATTTAACACAACTTTCAACGTTATTTCAGTTAAATTTGGTGTGAGAAATCAGAGTACTGGTATTAAACCCCCGACCTGTCCTAACTCATTTACAAACATAAAGTTCTATTGAGTATACCTCACCATGGGTTAGAACCAAAATCCTAACTTTCCATTGATTGTAAATACAACTACCATACTATCACAACTACAATGACCCCTAAGCTTTTATACGTTACTAAGAGATAATTCTAATCACAAAAAAGTTTTGAAATTGTTAACAACATCTCAGCCATCATAAAAAACAAGATTTAACTCTCCAAATTAAACATAAAAAACCCTTACTCTTCTGGTTCATGACAGGCATCTCCAAAGTCAACATAAAAAAAACCTTACTCTTCTGGTTCATGAGAGGCATCTCTAAAGTAAATATAAAAAACCCTTACTCTTCTGGTTCATGACAGGCATCTCTAAAGTAAACATAAAAAACCCTTACTCTTCTGGTTCATGACAGGCATCTCCAAAGTAAACATAAAAAACCCTTACTCTTCTGGTTCATGACAGACATCTCTAAAGTAAACATAAAAAACCCTTACTCTTCTGGTTCATGACAGGCATCTCCAAATTAAACATAAAAAACCCTTACTCTTCTGGTTCATGACAGGCATCTCTAAAGTCAACATAAAAAACCCTTACTCTTCTGGTTCATGACAGGCATCTCTAAAGTAAACATAAAAAACCCTTACTCTTCTGGTTCATGACAGGCATCTCTAAAGTAAACATAAAATACCCTTACTCTTCTGGTTCATGACAGGCATCTCCAAAGTCAACATAAAAAACCCTTACTCTTCTGGTTCATGACAGGCATCTCCAAAGTCAACATAAAAAACCCTTACTCTTCTGGTTCATGACAGGCATCTCCAAAGTAAACATAAAAAACCCTTACTCTTCTGGTTCATGACAGACATCTCCAAAGTCAACATAAAAAACCCTTACTCTTCTGGTTCATGACAGGCATCTCCAAATTAAATATAAAAAACCCTTACTCTTCTGGTTCATGACAGGCATCTCCAAAGTCAACATAAAAAACCCTTACTCTTCTGGTTCATGACAGGCATCTCCAAAGTCAACATAAAAAACCCTTACACTTCTGGTTCATGAAAGACATCTCCAAAGTCAACATAAAAAACCCTTACTCTTCTGGTTCATGACAGGCATCTCCAAATTAAATATAAAAAACCCTTACTCTTCTGGTTCATGACAGGCATCTCCAAAGTCAACATAAAAAACCCTTACTCTTCTGGTTCATGACAGGCATCTCCAAATTAAATATAAAAAACCCTTACTCTATTGGTACATGACAAGCATCTCCAAAGTAAACATAAAAACCCTTACTCTTCTGGTTCATGACAGGTGTCGTCAAAGTAAACACAAAAAACCCTTACTCTTCTGGTTCATGACAGGTGTCGTCAAAGTAAACACAAAAAACCCTTACTCTTCTGGTTCATGACAGGCATCTCCAAAGTCAACATAAAAAACCCTTACTCTTCTGGTTCATGACAGGCATCTCCAAAGTAAACATAAACCAGAGGCTCTCAAGAGCCTGTATCGTTCACCTGGTTATAAAAAAAACCAATTGGTCCTATGTAAAAACTATGTCCTGTAGTGGTAGTCATCTTGGAATTACGATCAACATAAAAAACACAAAGTTTGTAAAGGACCTTCCAATGATTGATGCACAGTTTAGGTTCAATCAGTGCAATAGCTTCAGAGAAGAATATATTTCTGTATTTTCCCCATATGGTCCTGTGTTAATACTATGACCTGTGGTGGCAGCCATCTTGGATTTCCGATCGGCATAAAAAACAGAAAATTTGTAGAGGACCTTCCAATGATCATTCCTGGGCAGTTTGGTTTCAACTGTCCTAGTGGTTTCAGAGAAGAAGCGTTTTGAAACATTTTCCCCATAGGGTCCAATGTTAAACTAAGTCCTGCCGTAGCCGCCATTTTGAATTTCATATCAGAACAAAAAACGTAAAGTTTGTAGAGGACCATCCAATGAACATTTATGTACAGTTTGGCTTTAATCTTATTTGTAGTTTCTGAGTAGAAGGCATTTGAACATTTTTCCATAGGGTCCAATGTTAATCTATGTATTGCGGTGTTGACCATCTTGGATTTCCGATCGGCATAAAAAACACACACTATGTAGAGGACCTTCCAATGATCATTCCTGGGCAGTTTGGTTTCAATTACCCAAGTGGTTTGAGAAGAAGCGTTTTGAAACATTTTTCCCATAGGGTCCAATGTTAAACTAAGTCCTGCCGTAGCCGCCATTTTGAATTTCATATCGGAATAAAAAACGTAAAGTTTGTAGAGGACCATTCAATGAACATTCATGTACAGTTTTGCTTTAATCATATTTGTAGTTTCTGAGAATAAGGCATTTGAACATTTTCCCATAGGGTCCAATGTTAATCTATGTCCTGCGGTGGCTACCATCTTGAATTTTCGATTGGCATAAAAAAACAGAAACTTTGTAGAGGACCTTCCAATGATCATTCCTGGGCAGTTTGGTTTCAATTGTCCAAGTGGTTTCAGAGAAGAAGCGTTTTGAAACATTTTTCCCATAGGGTCCAATGTTAAACTAAGTCCTGCCGTAGCCGCCATTTTGAATTTCATATCGGAACAAAAAACGTAAAGTTTGTAGAGGACCATCCAATGAACATTCATGTACAGTTTGGCTTTAATAATATTTGTAGTTTCTGAGAAGAAGGCATTTGAATATTTTCCCATAGGGTCCAATGTTAATCTATGTATTGCGGTGGCAGCCATCTTGGATTTCCAATCGGCATAAAAAACAGAAAATTTGTAGAGGACCTTCCAATGATCATTCCTGGGCAGTTTGGTTTCAACTGTCCTAGTGGTTTCAGAGAAGAAGCGTTTTGAAACATTTTTCCCATAGGGTCCAATGTTAAACTAGGTCCTGCCGTAGCCGCCATTTTGAATTTCATATCGGAACAAAAAACCTTAAGATTGTAGAGGACCATCCAATGAACATTCATGTACAGTTTGGCTTTAATCATATTTGTAGTTTCTGAGAAGAAGGCATTTGAATATTTTCCCATAGGGTCCAATGTTAATCTATGTCCTGCGGTGGCGGCCATCTTGGATTTCCGATCGGCATAAAAAACAAAAAATTTGTAGAGGACCTTCCAATGATCATTCCTGGGCAGTTTGGTTTCAACTGTCCAAGTGGTTTCAGAGAAGAAGCATTTTGAAACATTTTTCCCATAGGGTCCAATGTTAAACTAAGTCCTGCGGTAGCCGCCATTTTGAATTTCATATCGGAACAAAAAATGTAAAGTTTATAGAGGACCATCTAATGAACATTCATGTACAGTTTGGCTTTAATCATATTTGTAGTTTCTGAGAAGAAGGCATTTGAATATTTTCCCATAGGGTCCAATGTTAATCTATGTCCTGCGGTGGCAGCCATCTTGGATTTCCGATCGGCATAAAAAACAAATATTTTGTAGAGGACCTTCCAATGATCATTCCTGGGCAGTTTGGTTTCAACTGTCCAAGTGGTTTCAGAGAAGAAGCATTTTGAAACATTTTCCCCATAGGGTCCAATGTTAAACTAAGTCCTGCCGTAGCCGCCATTTTGAATTTCATATCGGAACAAAAAACCTTAAGATTGTAGAGGACCATCCAATGAACATTCATGTACAGTTTTGCTTTAATCATATTTGTAGTTTCTGAGAAGAAGGCATTTGAATATTTTCCCATAGGGTCCAATGTTAATCTATGTCCTGCGGTGGCAGCCATCTTGGATTTCAGATCGGCATAAAAAACAAAAATTTTGTAGAGGACCTTCCAATGATCATTCCTGGGCAGTTTGGTTTCAACTGTCCAAGTGGTTTCAGAGAAGAAGCATTTTGAAACATTTTTCCCATAGGGTCCAATGTTAAACTAAGTCCTGCCGTAGCCGCCATTTTGAATTTCATATCGGAACAAAAAACCTTAAGATTGTAGAGGACCATCCAATGAACATTCATGTACAGTTTGGCTTTAATCATATTTGTAGTTTCTGAGAAGAAGGCATTTGAATATTTTCCCATAGGGTCCAATGTTAATCTATGTCCTGTGGTGGCGGCCATCTTGGATTTCCGATCGGCATAAAAAACATAAATTTTGTAGAGGATCTTCTAATGATCATTCCTGGGCAGTTTGGTTTCAACTGTCCAAGTGGTTTCAGAGAAGAAGCATTTTGAAACATTTTTCCCATAGGGTCCAATGTTAAACTAAGTCCTGCCGTAGCCGCCATTTTGAATTTCATATCGGAACAAAAAATGTAAAGTTTGTAGAGGACCATCTAATGAACATTCATGTACAGTTTGGCTTTAATCATATTTGTAGTTTCTGAGAAGAAGGCATTTGAATATTTTCCCATAGGGTCCAATGTTAATCTATGTCCTGCGGTGGCAGCCATCTTGGATTTCCGATCGGCATAAAAAACATAAATTTTGTAGAGGACCTTCCAATGATCATTCCTGGGCAGTTTGGTTTCAATTGTCCAAGTGGTTTCAGAGAAGAAGCATTTTGAAACATTTTTCCCATAGGGTCCAATGTTAAACTAAGTCCTGCCGTAGCCGCCATTTTGAATTTCATATCGGAACAAAAAACCTTAAGATTGTAGAGGACCATCCAATGAACATTCATGTACAGTTTTGCTTTAATCATATTTGTAGTTTCTGAGAAGAAGGCATTTGAATATTTTCCCATAGGGTCCAATGTTAATCTATGTCCTGCGGTGGCAGCCATCTTGGATTTCAGATCGGCATAAAAAACAAAAATTGTGTAGAGGACCTTCCAATGATCATTCCTGGGCAGTTTGGTTTCAACTGTCCAAGTGGTTTCAGAGAAGAAGCATTTTGAAACATTTTTCCCATAGGGTCCAATGTTAAACTAAGTTCTGCCGTAGCCGCCATTTTGAATTTCATACCGGAACAAAAAACCTATAGTTTGTAGAGGGCCATATAATGAACATTCATGTACAGTTTGGCTTTAATCATATTTGTAGTTTCTGAGAAGAAGGCATTTGAATATTTTCCCATAGGGTCCAATGTTAATCTATGTCCTGCGGTGGCGGCCATCTTGGATTTCCGATCGGCATAAAAAACAAAAATTTTGTAGAGGATCTTCCAATGATCATTCCTGGGCAGTTTGGTTTCAACTGTCCAAGTGGTTTCAGAGAAGAAGCATTTTGAAACATTTTTCCCATAGGGTCCAATGTTAAACTAAGTCCTGCCGTAGCCGCCATTTTGAATTTCATATCGGAACAAAAAACCTTAAGATTGTAGAGGACCATCCAATGAACATTCATGTACAGTTTGGCTTTAATCATATTTGTAGTTTCTGAGAAGAAGGCATTTGAATATTTCCCCATAGGGTCCAATGTTAATCTATGTCCTGTGGTGGCGGCCATCTTGGATTTCCGATCGGCATAAAAAACAGACACTTTGTAGAGGACCTTCCAATGATCATTCCTGAGCAGTTTGGTTTCAACTGTCCAAGTGGTTTCAGAGAAGAAGCATTTTGAAACATTTTTCCCATAGGGTCCAATGTTAAACTAAGTTCTGCCGTAGCCGCCATTTTGAATTTCATACCGGAACAAAAAACCTATAGTTTGTAGAGGGCCATCTAATGAACATTCATGTACAGTTTGGCTTTAATCATATTTGTAGTTTCTGAGAAGAAGGCATTTGAATATTTTCCCATAGGGTCCAATGTTAATCTATGTCCTGCGGTGGCGGCCATCTTGGATTTCCGATCGGCATAAAAAACATATATTTTGTAGAGGATCTTCCAATGACCATTCCTGGGCAGTTTGGTTTCAACTGTCCAAGTGGTTTCAAAGAAAAAGCATTTTGAAACATTTTCCCCATAGGGTCCAATGTTAAACTAAGTCCTGCCGTAGCCGCCATTTTGAATTTCATATCGGAACAAAAAACCTTAAGATTGTAGAGGACCATCCAATGAACATTCATGTACAGTTAGGCTTTAATCATATTTGTGGTTTCTGAGAAGAAGGTATTTGAATATTTTCCCTTAGGGTCCAATGTTAATCTATGTATTGCGGTGGTGGCCATCTTGGATTTCCGATCGGCATAAAAAACAAATATTTTGTAGAGGACCTTCCAATGATCATTCCTGGGCAGTTTGGTTTCAACTGTCCAAGTGGTTTCAGAGAAGAAGCATTTTGAAACATTTTTCCCATAGGGTCCAATGTTAAACTAAGTCCTGCCGTAGCCGCCATTTTGAATTTCATACCGGAACAAAAAACGTAAAGTTTGTAGAGGACCATCTAATGAACATTCATGTACAGTTTGGCTTTAACCATATTTGTAGTTTCTGAGAAGAAGGCATTTGAATATTTTCCCATAGGGTCCAATGTTAATCTATGTCCTGCGGTGGCAGCCATCTTGGATTTCCGATCGGCATAAAAAACAAATATTTTGTAGAGGACCTTCCAATGATCATTCCTGGGCAGTTTGGTTTCAACTGTCCAAGTGGTTTCAGAGAAGAAGCATTTTGAAACATTTTCCCCATAGGGTCCAATGTTAAACTAAGTCCTGCCGTAGCCGCCATTTTGAATTTCATACCGGAACAAAAAACCTAAAGTTTGTAGAGGACCATCTAATGAACATTCATGTACAGTTTGGCTTTAATCATATTTGTAGTTTCTGAGAAGAAGGCATTTGAATATTTTCCCATAGGGTCCAATGTTAATCTATGTCCTGTGGTGGCAGCCATCTTGGATTTCCGATCGGCATAAAAAACAGTAACTTGGTAAAGGACATTCCAATGATCATTCATGTACAGTTTAGGTTCAGTCAGTTCATTAGTTTCAGAGAAGAAGATCTTTGAAATTTCAGCCAATCAGAGCATATTATTGGCCTTGGCAGCCATATTGAATATCCGACTGGAACGAAAAACAGTAACTTTGTAGAGGACCATCCAAGGAACATTCCTGCTAAGTTTGGTTCCAATCGGCCCAGTGGTTTCGGAGAAGAAGCTTGAAATGGGAAAAGTTTACAGACGACAGACGACGGACGCCAAGTGATGGCAATAGTTCACATGGACCTTTGGTCCAGGTGAACTAAAAACCCTTACTCTTCTGGTTCATGACAGGCATCTCCAAAGTCAACATAAAAAACCCTTACTCTTCTGGTTCATGACAGGCATCTCCAAAGTCAACATAAAAAACCCTTACTCTTCTGGTTCATGACAGGCATCTCCAAAGTCAACATAAAAAACCCTTACTCTTCTGGTTCATGACAGGCATCTCCAAAGTCAACATAAAAAACCCTTACTCTTCTGGTTCATGACAGGCATCTCCAAAGTCAACATAAAAAACCCTTACTCTTCTGGTTCATGACAGGCATCTCCAAAGTCAACATAAAAAACCCTTACTCTTCTGGTTCATGACAGGCATCTCCAAAGTAAACATAAAAAACCCTTACTCTTCTGGTTCATGACAGGCATCTCTAAAGTCAACATAAAAAACCCTTACTCTTCTGGTTCATGACAGGCATATCTAAAGTAAACATAAAAAACCCTTACTCTTCTGGTTCATGACAGGCATCTCTAAAGTAAACATAAAAAACCCTTACTCTTCTGGTTCATGACAGGCATCTCTAAAGTAAACATAAAATACCCTTACTCTTCTGGTTCATGACAGGCATATCCAAAGTAAACATAAAAAACCCTTACTCTTCTGGTTCATGACAGACATCTCCAAAGTAAACATAAAAAACCCTTACTCTTCTGGTTCATGACAGGCATCTCCAAAGTAAACATAAAAAATCCTTACTCTTTTGGTTCATGACAGGCATCTCTAAAGTCAACATAAAAAACCCTTACTCTTCTGGTTCATGACAGACATCTCCAAAGTAAACATAAAAAACCCTTACTCTTCTGGTTCATGACAGGCATCTCTAAAGTAAACATAAAAAACCCTTACTCTTTTGGTTCATGACAGGCATCTTCATCATTAAGTATTTTATGGATCAGATAAATTTCTTTCTCCAATCTTCTCTGTTTCTGAACTTCCTCTCTGTAAAACATATATTATAGGAGTTATGATAAATAATAATTAACTTCCTTTCTGTAAAACATATATAATAATATGACAACAGATGATGTACATAAACTTGAATAAACTTCAAATAGTAGGATAAATAGACTGACATATATATCTATATACAATATACTCAAGGTATAAACATACTTGCTTTATATGGCAGGTTACCACATGATTATCACAATAACACCTTCTTACAAGGACAGTATATCACATTTACAGTAACACCTTCATACAAGGACAGTATATCACATGATAATTACAGTAACACCTTCTTACAAGGACAGTATATCACATGATAATTACAGTAACACCTTCATACAAGGACAGTATATCACATGATAATTACAGTAACACCTTCATACAAGGACAGTATATCACATGATAATTACAGTAACACCTTCTTACAAGGACAGTATATCACATAATAATTACAGTAACACCTTCTTACAAGGACAGTATATCACATGATAATTACAGTAACACTTTCATACAAGGACAGTATATCACATGATAATTACAGTAACACCTTCATACAAGGACAGTATATCACATGATAATTACAGTAACACCTTCATACAAGGACAGTATATCACATGATAATTACAGTAACACCTTCTTACAAGGACAGTATATCACATGATAATTACAGTAACACATTCATACAAGGACAGTATATCACATGATAATTACAGTAACACCTTCTTACAAGGACAGTATATCACATGATAATTACAGTAACACTTTCATACAAGGACAGTATATCACATGGTAATTACAGTAACACCTTCATACAAGGACAGTATATCACATGATAATTACAGTAACACCTTCTTACAAGGACAGTATATCACATGATAATTACAGTAACACCTTCTTACAAGGACAGTATATCACATGATAGTTACAGTAACACTTTCATACAAGGACAGTATATCACATGATAATTACAGTAACACCTTCATACAAGGACAGTATATCACATGATAATTACAGTAACACCTTCTTACAAGGACAGTATATCACATGATAATTACAGTAACACCTTCATACAAGGACAGTATATCACATGATAATTACAGTTACACCTTCATACAAGGACAGTATATCACATGATAATCACAGTAACGACTTCTTACAAGGACAGTATATCACATGATAATTACAGTAACACCTTCATACAAGGACAGTATATCACATGATAATTACAGTTACACCTTCATACAAGGACAGTATATCACATGATAATCACAGTAACGACTTCTTACAAGGACAGTATATCACATGATAATTACAGTAACACCTTCATACAAGGACAGTATATCACATGATAATTACAGTAACACCTTCATACAAGGACAGTATATCACATGATAATTACAGTAACACCTTCTTACAAGGACAGTATATCACATGATAATCACAGTAACACTTTCATACAAGGACAGTATATCACATGATAATTACAGTAACACCTTCATACAAGGACAGTATATCACATGATAATTACAGTAACACCTTCTTACAAGGACAGTATATCACATGATAATTACAGTAACACCTTCTTACAAGGATAGTATATCACATGATAATTACAGTAACACCTTCATACAAGGACAGTATATCACATGATAATTACAGTAACACCTTCATACAAGGACAGTATATCACATGATAATTACAGTAACACCTTCTTACAAGGACAGTATATCACATGATAATTACAGTAACACCTTCATACAAGGACAGTATATCACATGATAATTACAGTAACACCTTCATACAAGGACAGTATATCACATGATAATTACAGTAACACTTTCTTACAAGGACAGTATATCACATAATAATTACAGTAACACCTTCTTACAAGGACAGTATATCACATGATAATTACAGTAACACTTTCATACAAGGACAGTATATCACATGATAATTACAGTAACACCTTCATACAAGGACAGTATATCACATGATAATTACAGTAACACCTTCTTACAAGGACAGTATATCACATGATAATTACAGTAACATCTTCTTACAAGGACAGTATATCACATGATAATTACAGTAACACCTTCTTACAAGGACAGTATATCACATGATAATTACAGTAACACCTTCATACAAGGACAGTATATCACATGATAATTACAGTAACACCTTCATACAAGGACAATATATCACATGATAATTACAGTAACACTTTCATACAAGGACAGTATATCACATGATAATTACAGTAACACCTTCTTACAAGGACAGTATATCACATGATAATTACAGTAACACTTTCATACAAGGACAGTATATCACATGATAATTACAGTAACACCTTCTTACAAGGACAGTATATCACATTTACAGTAACACCTTCTTACAAGGACAGTATATCACATGATAATTACAGTAACACCTTCATACAAGGACAGTATATCACATGATAATTACAGTAACACCTTCTTACAAGGACAGTATATCACATGATAATTACAGTAACACCTTCATACAAGGACAGTATATCACATGATAATTACAGTAACACCTTCATACAAGGACAGTATATCACATGATAATTACAGTAACACCTTCATACAAGGACAGTATATCACATGATAATTACAGTAACACCTTCATACAAGGACAGCATGTCTTTCATTATACTACATATAAATGTTTTATGATTTAGAAGTTCATTGTGTGTGTGGCTTCAGAATTTTTCTTTTAAGCTGTCATCTTGCTACGACAATAGTTGAAATATACATTGTAGAAACTGTCAGAGTGGATGTAAAGGTTTTCTCAATCAGCATAATTTAATGATTGATCTATGTGTGCTGTATCTTCATGCTATATCACCTGTTGTTATGTGTGTGTGTGTAAGACTTGCATGAAATTTATCACACGTTGAAAACAATAGTTAGGAGATTATAAGAGTAACAGAAAATTAACAAATGAAATGATTAGATCACGATAGAAAGTTACATAAAGTATAATAATACATCTAATGTTTGAACCTAAAAGTTTATATTATTAACTACCTGACTCGTTCCTGTAGCAACTGAATTGGTGTTTTCTGATCTTCCATGGGAGATAACTGTAACTGAAATCTCATACTCTGTAATTTCTCTGTTGTTTCCTGGTGATAAAACAGATGCTTGTTTTTAAATTTCTCAAGGATAGAAGACCAAATACAATGATAATTATACTGGATGTTTGTTGGTACTGATAGTATTGACATTGACAGTATCTGTTCTAGAACAAAATGTTTTATTTCTCTTTTATTGTGCAGATGGCCAAATTTAAAGGAAAAGGTCAATTTCATACTGACATAATTTGAGATTTCATATTTTCTATCTTGCATCAGAAAATTGGTAAAGAAAGTATGGGATATAACCTTTCCATCACAGTTTTCCTGACATTTTGTTTAGAAATAAATTAAGGATATATGTATATAAGAAAATGAAACAAGTTCTATGATATATCTATAATTCATTTCCAAGTTCAATAAATAAACAAAAGTTGTGGTTACCTTTTTGCTCTGTTCTGTATGCAACAGTAAATTATTGACTATATCTAGAATCATCAAATACTGCAACTGAAAAACAAATCAAATATAACTACAGGTAATTGAGAAAAAACAAGATGTTGCACGCTAGGTCGTGCTAAGAATACCCCCACTCATTCATTTGTAAGTCGCACGGTAAACAGGAAGTAGATGTGTGGTAAACCTGGAAAGGCGAGACACGGTACAAGTCACCATGCCAAAGCCATATATCAAATATAAAATCATTTCTTCCAGTAGAAGCTAACATAACTGTTACGAAAGTTTTCATTACAGCAAACATGAAAAATTCTAAGTTGCACTGTAAACAGGAAGTAGATGTGCGGTAAACCTGGAAAGGGGAGACATGGTACAAGTCACCATGCCAAAGCCATATATCAAATATAAAATCATTTCTTCCAGTAGAAGCTGAGAAATCTGTTACGAAAGTGTGAACGGACGGACGGACAAACGGACGGACGGACGGACAAGGTGATTGCAATATAGCCCCCACTCTATGAGTGGGGGTATAATATCTTGGCTAAGGTGTCACATGTGGATCAGGAACTGCTTTCCCTTCTGGAGCACCTGAGCCCATCTCCAGTTTATAGTAGGGTTCGTATTGCCCGATCTTTATTTGTACTTTTGTCCTTTATTCTATTGGCCATTGTATTGTCTGTCCTTCTTTGATTTACAGTTTCTGTTTACTCCTTTGGTATCTTCAAACTTTTCTTTACTATAATACTACAAACAGATGCACGTAGTATGTCAATCATGACATTTTAATAGCTATTTGTAACAGAAGTAGAACAAACCTGATATCACTTGTATAATACTCATCTAAGTCTGATATAACTGTTTTTCTGAATATTTATAATTCCCCTTAAAAATTCATATTTATCATATACTTGGCATTAATATGATAGTTTTTGCATATGTGTAACGACCGGAAGTAAACTAGCCATAATTTCACTCCCACGTTGATAACCCATATCAGAGACGTCTCGTGCAAAAAACCCATAATAGTGCGTCTCGTGCAAAAAACCCATAATAGTGCGTCTCGTGCAAAAAACCCATAATAGTGGGTCTCGTGCAAGTTACTGCCGGTATTTCCGGTGACGTCTGTTTATAAACATTACCCGACACACAACGTTGAGTGGGGGATATAGTCTCATCATGGTTCACGAAAAATACTGTTTACTAATCACATTTCACGGTAAGTAAATTATGATGATCACACTTCTTGAAGAATATGAAACCGAACGTAAATTGTTAAAAGTACGTTCCTATCCTTGTTACTTCCCTACTAATCGTGTCAACAAGAATCGATGGAAGTGACCAGTGTGACAGTAAGGATGTCTGTAATATTAACAAATCGAGTTGAGAGGGGAAAATTGTCGTCAAGAAGACCACATTAAATAAAAATCACAGAAACGTTAGATGATAGATGATTATATCACGGAGAACGTAAAATGATTTTGAATGAAAAAGATTCACAGGCAATTTCCTTGTCATAATTCACGATAAATTTAAAAAAAACAACACTAAAGAATCGCATCTATATTTTCTATGTTTCAAAATACCTTCATATGAAATGTTGCCATTAATATTTATGGGGGTAGAAATGATCGTGTTTGAGAATAGCGTTCTGAAAATGTATCTGTTGAATACACACTTAAGCTTTCATATAAATTCATTTAATTATTTCATTTTGTTTATTTGTTTTTTAGAACAATTTGTCAGAAGTATATGATAAAAAGATTAATACATGACCTTTTCCATATCACCCCGGCCATCATCCCTCGACTGTGTCTCGGGCTGATATGGAAAAGGTCATGTATTAATCTCTATTTAATTTGAGGATTTTTTTTAAATACCAGCAAAAAGCTATAAATGCATATTACCTTTATACCTATTTTGATATTTTGAAGAAAAGTTTGAAGATACCAAAGGGGTAATCAGAAACTGTAAATCAAAGAGGGGACAGACAATAACAATGACCAAAAGAAAAAGGACAAAAAATGATCTACAAAACATTACACAGAAAACTAAAAATCGAGTAACAGGAACCCCACTTAAAACCTGGGGTGTACTTAGGTGCTCTGGATGGATAGCAGTTCCTGCTCCACATGTGTCACTCTTTCAATTGAAATAACTGCTAAGAGCTAGAGTATCTAAAAAGAAAACATTACTTTCTATGAACACTTTGATATAAAGTAGTAACTATAGGCTCATGGTCTCATCTGAGCATGTATCATTCACCTCATTATAAATTACAAGTTTTTTTTATCCAATTGTCATTTTTAAGGTTTAATGCTTCTGAGAAAATAAAATATAATTCTCTGATCTGACGACCTACATAGTAATAATTCCCTTCCGGTGAGTAGGGATACAAGCAATGTCTGTTGTCATGTGCAGTGATAAAAGGAAGGTTAGAAAAATAATCATATGACTTTTAATACCTACAGAATTTGTACAAATGTTGAGATCATGATGTAACAGTGTAAAACTGTCAACTCCTTTCTCTCTGGACATCATATCAGAGTCATCTGAAGGCTGAAATAGACAAATATCAATAAATATATGAGGAACAATAGGCAGTAGGCAGAGATCACATTCTCCATAAGATGTAACGAAAATCTAACATAAAACTTACTGGAGGGGGAACTTCTGGCAGTAAGCTGAGATCACATTCTCCATAAGATGTAAAGAAAATCTAACATAAAACTTACTGGAGGGGAAACTTCTGGCAGTAAGCAGAGATCACATTCTCCATAAGATGTAAAGAAAATCTAACATAAAACTTAATGGAGGGGGAACTTCTGGCAGTAAGCTGAGATCACATTCTCCATAAGATGTAAAGAAAATCTAACATAAAACTTACTGGAGGGGAAACTTCTGGCAGTAAGCAGAGATCACATTCTCTATAAGATGTAACGAAAATCTAACATAAAACTTACTGGAGGGGAAACTTCTGGCAGTAAGCAGAGATCACATTCTCCATAAGATGTAACAAAAATCTAACATAAAACTTACTGGAGGGGGAACTTCTGGCAGTAAGCTGAGATCACATTCTCCATAAGATGTAAAGAAAATCTAACATAAAACTTACTGGAGGGGAAACTTCTGGCAGTAAGCTGAGATCACATTCTCCATAAGATGTAAAGAAAATCTAACATAAAACTTACTGGAGGGGGAACTTCTGGCAGTAAGCTGAGATCACATTCTCCATAAGATGTAAAGAAAATCTAACATAAAACTTACTGGAGGGGGAACTTCTGGCAGTAAGCTGAGATCACATTCTCCATAAGATGTAAAGAAAATCTAACATAAAACTTACTGGAGGGGAAACTTCTGGCAGTAAGCTGAGATCACATTCTCCATAAGATGTAAAGAAAATCTAACATAAAACTTACTGGAGGGGGAACTTCTGGCAGTAAGCTGAGATCACATTCTCCATAAGATGTAAAGAAAATCTAATAAAACTTACTGGAGGGGAAACTTCTGGCAGTAAGCAGAGATCACATTCTCTATAAGATGTAACGAAAATCTAACATAAAACTTACTGGAGGGGAAACTTCTGGCAGTAAGCAGAGATCACATTCTCCATAAGATGTAAAGAAAATCTAACATAAAACTTACTGGAGGGGGAACTTCTGGCAGTAAGCTGAGATCACATTCTCCATAAGATGTAAAGAAAATCTAACATAAAACTTACTGGAGGGGAAACTTCTGGCAGTAAGCAGAGATCACATTCTCTATAAGATGTAACAAAAATCTAACATAAAACTTACTGGAGGGGAAACTTCTGGCAGTAAGCAGAGATCACATTCTCTATAAGATGTAAAGAAAATCTAATAAAACTTACTGGAGGGGGAACTTCTGGCAGTAAGCAGATATCACATTCTCCATAAGATGTAAAGAAAATCTAATAAAACTTACTGGAGGGGGAACTTCTGGCAGTAAGCTGAGATCACATTCTCCATAAGATGTAAAGAAAATCTAACATAAAACTTACTGGAGGGGAAACTTCTGGCAGTAAGCAGAGATCACATTCTCTATAAGATGTAACAAAAATCTAACATAAAACTTACTGGAGGGGAAACTTCTGGCAGTAAGCAGAGATCACATTCTCTATAAGATGTAAAGAAAATCTAACATAAAACTTACTGGAGGGGAAACTTCTGGCAGTAAGCAGAGATCACATTCTCTATAAGATGTAACGAAAATCTAACATAAAACTTACTGGAGGGGAAACTTCTGGCAGTAAGCAGAGATCACATTCTCCATAAGATGTAACAAAAATCTAACATAAAACTTACTGGAGGGGGAACTTCTGGCAGCAAGCTGAGATCACATTCTCCATAAGATGTAAAGAAAATCTAACATAAAACTTACTGGAGGGGAAACTTCTGGCAGTAAGCAGAGATCACATTCTCTATAAGATGTAAAGAAAATCTAATAAAACTTACTGGAGGGGGAACTTCTGGCAGTAAGCAGATATCACATTCTCCATAAGATGTAAAGAAAATCTAATAAAACTTACTGGAGGGGGAACTTCTGGCAGTAAGCTGAGATCACATTCTCCATAAGAGGTAAAGAAAATCTAACATAAAACTTACTGGAGGGGAAACTTCTGGCAGTAAGCAGAGATCACATTCTCTATAAGATGTAAAGAAAATCTAATAAAACTTACTGGAGGGGGAACTTCTGGCAGTAAGCAGATATCACATTCTCCATAAGATGTAAAGAAAATCTAATAAAACTTACTGGAGGGGGAACTTCTGGCAGTAAGCTGAGATCACATTCTCCATAAGATGTAAAGAAAATCTAACATAAAACTTACTGGAGGGGGAACTTCTGGCAGTAAGCTGAGATCACATTCTCCATAAGATGTAAAGAAAATCTAACATAAAACTTACTGGAGGGGAAACTTCTGGCAGTAAGCTGAGATCACATTCTCCATAAGATGTAAAGAAAATCTAACATAAAACTTACTGGAGGGGGAACTTCTGGCAGTAAGCTGAGATCACATTCTCCATAAGATGTAACGAAAATCTAATAAAACTTACTGGAGGGGGAACTTCTGGCAGTAAGCTGAGATCACATTCTCCATAAGATGTAAAGAAAATCTAACATAAAACTTACTGGAGGGGGAACTTCTGGCAGTAAGCTGAGATCACATTCTCCATAAGATGTAAAGAAAATCTAACATAAAACTTACTGGAGGGGAAACTTCTGGCAGTAAGCTGAGATCACATTCTCCATAAGATGTAAAGAAAATCTAACATAAAACTTACTGGAGGGGGAACTTCTGGCAGTAAGCTGAGATCACATTCTCCATAAGATGTAACGAAAATCTAATAAAACTTACTGGAGGGGAAACTTCTGGCAGTAAGCAGAGATCACATTCTCTATAAGATGTAACGAAAATCTAACATAAAACTTACTGGAGGGGAAACTTCTGGCAGTAAGCAGAGATCACATTCTCCATAAGATGTAACAAAAATCTAACATAAAACTTACTGGAGGGGGAACTTCTGGCAGTAAGCTGAGATCACATTCTCCATAAGATGTAAAGAAAATCTAACATAAAACTTACTGGAGGGGAAACTTCTGGCAGTAAGCTGAGATCACATTCTCCATAAGATGTAAAGAAAATCTAACATAAAACTTACTGGAGGGGGAACTTCTGGCAGTAAGCTGAGATCACATTCTCCATAAGATGTAAAGAAAATCTAACATAAAACTTACTGGAGGGGGAACTTCTGGCAGTAAGCTGAGATCACATTCTCCATAAGATGTAAAGAAAATCTAACATAAAACTTACTGGAGGGGAAACTTCTGGCAGTAAGCTGAGATCACATTCTCCATAAGATGTAAAGAAAATCTAACATAAAACTTACTGGAGGGGGAACTTCTGGCAGTAAGCTGAGATCACATTCTCCATAAGATGTAAAGAAAATCTAATAAAACTTACTGGAGGGGAAACTTCTGGCAGTAAGCAGAGATCACATTCTCTATAAGATGTAACGAAAATCTAACATAAAACTTACTGGAGGGGAAACTTCTGGCAGTAAGCAGAGATCACATTCTCCATAAGATGTAAAGAAAATCTAACATAAAACTTACTGGAGGGGGAACTTCTGGCAGTAAGCTGAGATCACATTCTCCATAAGATGTAAAGAAAATCTAACATAAAACTTACTGGAGGGGAAACTTCTGGCAGTAAGCAGAGATCACATTCTCTATAAGATGTAACAAAAATCTAACATAAAACTTACTGGAGGGGAAACTTCTGGCAGTAAGCAGAGATCACATTCTCTATAAGATGTAAAGAAAATCTAATAAAACTTACTGGAGGGGGAACTTCTGGCAGTAAGCAGATATCACATTCTCCATAAGATGTAAAGAAAATCTAATAAAACTTACTGGAGGGGGAACTTCTGGCAGTAAGCTGAGATCACATTCTCCATAAGATGTAAAGAAAATCTAACATAAAACTTACTGGAGGGGAAACTTCTGGCAGTAAGCAGAGATCACATTCTCTATAAGATGTAACAAAAATCTAACATAAAACTTACTGGAGGGGAAACTTCTGGCAGTAAGCAGAGATCACATTCTCTATAAGATGTAAAGAAAATCTAACATAAAACTTACTGGAGGGGAAACTTCTGGCAGTAAGCAGAGATCACATTCTCTATAAGATGTAACGAAAATCTAACATAAAACTTACTGGAGGGGAAACTTCTGGCAGTAAGCAGAGATCACATTCTCCATAAGATGTAACAAAAATCTAACATAAAACTTACTGGAGGGGGAACTTCTGGCAGCAAGCTGAGATCACATTCTCCATAAGATGTAAAGAAAATCTAACATAAAACTTACTGGAGGGGAAACTTCTGGCAGTAAGCAGAGATCACATTCTCTATAAGATGTAAAGAAAATCTAATAAAACTTACTGGAGGGGGAACTTCTGGCAGTAAGCAGATATCACATTCTCCATAAGATGTAAAGAAAATCTAATAAAACTTACTGGAGGGGGAACTTCTGGCAGTAAGCTGAGATCACATTCTCCATAAGAGGTAAAGAAAATCTAACATAAAACTTACTGGAGGGGAAACTTCTGGCAGTAAGCAGAGATCACATTCTCTATAAGATGTAAAGAAAATCTAATAAAACTTACTGGAGGGGGAACTTCTGGCAGTAAGCAGATATCACATTCTCCATAAGATGTAAAGAAAATCTAATAAAACTTACTGGAGGGGGAACTTCTGGCAGTAAGCTGAGATCACATTCTCCATAAGATGTAAAGAAAATCTAACATAAAACTTACTGGAGGGGGAACTTCTGGCAGTAAGCTGAGATCACATTCTCCATAAGATGTAAAGAAAATCTAACATAAAACTTACTGGAGGGGAAACTTCTGGCAGTAAGCTGAGATCACATTCTCCATAAGATGTAAAGAAAATCTAACATAAAACTTACTGGAGGGGGAACTTCTGGCAGTAAGCTGAGATCACATTCTCCATAAGATGTAACGAAAATCTAATAAAACTTACTGGAGGGGGAACTTCTGGCAGTAAGCTGAGATCACATTCTCCATAAGATGTAAAGAAAATCTAACATAAAACTTACTGGAGGGGGAACTTCTGGCAGTAAGCTGAGATCACATTCTCCATAAGATGTAAAGAAAATCTAACATAAAACTTACTGGAGGGGAAACTTCTGGCAGTAAGCTGAGATCACATTCTCCATAAGATGTAAAGAAAATCTAACATAAAACTTACTGGAGGGGGAACTTCTGGCAGTAAGCTGAGATCACATTCTCCATAAGATGTAACGAAAATCTAATAAAACTTACTGGAGGGGAAACTTCTGGCAGTAAGCAGAGATCACATTCTCTATAAGATGTAACGAAAATCTAACATAAAACTTACTGGAGGGGAAACTTCTGGCAGTAAGCAGAGATCACATTCTCCATAAGATGTAAAGAAAATCTAACATAAAACTTACTGGAGGGGGAACTTCTGGCAGTAAGCTGAGATCACATTCTCCATAAGATGTAAAGAAAATCTAACATAAAACTTACTGGAGGGGAAACTTCTGGCAGTAAGCAGAGATCACATTCTCTATAAGATGTAACAAAAATCTAACATAAAACTTACTGGAGGGGAAACTTCTGGCAGTAAGCAGAGATCACATTCTCTATAAGATGTAAAGAAAATCTAATAAAACTTACTGGAGGGGGAACTTCTGGCAGTAAGCAGATATCACATTCTCCATAAGATGTAAAGAAAATCTAATAAAACTTACTGGAGGGGGAACTTCTGGCAGTAAGCAGAGATCACATTCTCCATAAGATGTAAAGAAAATCTAACATAAAACTTACTGGAGGGGGAACTTCTGGCAGTAAGCTGAGATCACATTCTCCATAAGATGTAAAGAAAATCTAACATAAAACTTACTGGAGGGGGAACTTCTGGCAGTAAGCTGAGATTACATTCTCCATAAGATGTAAAGAAAATCTAACATAAAACTTACTGGAGGGGAAACTTCTGGCAGTAAGCAGAGATCACATTCTCCATAAGAGGTAAAGAAAATCTAACATAAAACTTACTGGAGGGGAAACTTCTGGCAGTAAGCAGAGATCACATTTTCTATAAGATGTAAAGAAAATCTAATAAAACTTACTGGAGGGGGAACTTCTGGCAGTAAGCAGATATCACATTCTCCATAAGATGTAAAGAAAATCTAATAAAACTTACTGGAGGGGGAACTTCTGGCAGTAAGCTGAGATCACATTCTCCATAAGATGTAACGAAAATCTAATAAAACTTACTGGAGGGGAAACTTCTGGCAGTAAGCAGAGATCACATTCTCTATAAGATGTAACGAAAATCTAACATAAAACTTACTGGAGGGGAAACTTCTGGCAGTAAGCAGAGATCACATTCTCCATAAGATGTAAAGAAAATCTAACATAAAACTTAATGGAGGGGGAACTTCTGGCAGTAAGCTGAGATCACATTCTCCATAAGATGTAAAGAAAATCTAACATAAAACTTACTGGAGGGGAAACTTCTGGCAGTAAGCAGAGATCACATTCTCTATAAGATGTAACGAAAATCTAACATAAAACTTACTGGAGGGGAAACTTCTGGCAGTAAGCAGAGATCACATTCTCTATAAGATGTAACGAAAATCTAACATAAAACTTACTGGAGGGGAAACTTCTGGCAGTAAGCAGAGATCACATTCTCTATAAGATGTAAAGAAAATCTAACATAAAACTTACTGGAGGGGAAACTTCTGGCAGTAAGCAGAGATCACATTCTCCATAAGATGTAAAGAAAATCTAACATAAAACTTACTGGAGGGGAAACTTCTGGCAGTAAGCAGAGATCACATTCTCCATAAGATGTAAAGAAAATCTAACATAAAACTTACTGGAGGGGAAACTTCTGGCAGTAAGCAGAGATCACATTCTCTATAAGATGTAATGAAAATCTAACATAAAACTTACTGGAGGGGAAACTTCTGGCAGTAAGCTGAGATCACATTCTCCATAAGATGTAAAGAAAATCTGACATAAAACTTACTGGAGGGGGAACTTCTGGCAGTAAGCAGAGATCACATTCTCCATAAGATGTAAAGAAAATCTAACATAAAACTTACTGGAGGGGGAACTTCTGGCAGTAAGCAGAGATCACATTCTCCACAAGATGTAAAGAAAATCTAACATAAAACTTACTGGAGGGGGAACTTCTGGCAGTAAGCAGAGATCACATTCTCCATAAGATGTAAAGAAAATCTAATAAAACTTACTGGAGGGGGAACTTCTGGCAGTAAGCAGATATCACATTCTCCATAAGATGTAAAGAAAATCTAATAAAACTTACTGGAGGGGGAACTTCTGGCAGTAAGCAGAGATCACATTCTCCATAAGATGTAAAGAAAATCTAACATAAAACTTACTGGAGGGGGAACTTCTGGCAGTAAGCTGAGATCACATTCTCCATAAGATGTAAAGAAAATCTAACATAAAACTTACTGGAGGGGGAACTTCTGGCAGTAAGCTGAGATTACATTCTCCATAAGATGTAAAGAAAATCTAACATAAAACTTACTGGAGGGGAAACTTCTGGCAGTAAGCAGAGATCACATTCTCCATAAGAGGTAAAGAAAATCTAACATAAAACTTACTGGAGGGGAAACTTCTGGCAGTAAGCAGAGATCACATTTTCTATAAGATGTAAAGAAAATCTAATAAAACTTACTGGAGGGGGAACTTCTGGCAGTAAGCAGATATCACATTCTCCATAAGATGTAAAGAAAATCTAATAAAACTTACTGGAGGGGGAACTTCTGGCAGTAAGCTGAGATCACATTCTCCATAAGATGTAACGAAAATCTAATAAAACTTACTGGAGGGGAAACTTCTGGCAGTAAGCAGAGATCACATTCTCTATAAGATGTAACGAAAATCTAACATAAAACTTACTGGAGGGGAAACTTCTGGCAGTAAGCAGAGATCACATTCTCCATAAGATGTAAAGAAAATCTAACATAAAACTTAATGGAGGGGGAACTTCTGGCAGTAAGCTGAGATCACATTCTCCATAAGATGTAAAGAAAATCTAACATAAAACTTACTGGAGGGGAAACTTCTGGCAGTAAGCAGAGATCACATTTTCTATAAGATGTAAAGAAAATCTAATAAAACTTACTGGAGGGGGAACTTCTGGCAGTAAGCAGATATCACATTCTCCATAAGATGTAAAGAAAATCTAATAAAACTTACTGGAGGGGGAACTTCTGGCAGTAAGCTGAGATCACATTCTCCATAAGATGTAACGAAAATCTAATAAAACTTACTGGAGGGGAAACTTCTGGCAGTAAGCAGAGATCACATTCTCTATAAGATGTAACGAAAATCTAACATAAAACTTACTGGAGGGGAAACTTCTGGCAGTAAGCAGAGATCACATTCTCCATAAGATGTAAAGAAAATCTAACATAAAACTTAATGGAGGGGGAACTTCTGGCAGTAAGCTGAGATCACATTCTCCATAAGATGTAAAGAAAATCTAACATAAAACTTACTGGAGGGGAAACTTCTGGCAGTAAGCAGAGATCACATTCTCTATAAGATGTAACGAAAATCTAACATAAAACTTACTGGAGGGGAAACTTCTGGCAGTAAGCAGAGATCACATTCTCTATAAGATGTAACGAAAATCTAACATAAAACTTACTGGAGGGGAAACTTCTGGCAGTAAGCAGAGATCACATTCTCTATAAGATGTAAAGAAAATCTAACATAAAACTTACTGGAGGGGAAACTTCTGGCAGTAAGCAGAGATCACATTCTCCATAAGATGTAAAGAAAATCTAACATAAAACTTACTGGAGGGGAAACTTCTGGCAGTAAGCAGAGATCACATTCTCCATAAGATGTAAAGAAAATCTAACATAAAACTTACTGGAGGGGAAACTTCTGGCAGTAAGCAGAGATCACATTCTCTATAAGATGTAATGAAAATCTAACATAAAACTTACTGGAGGGGAAACTTCTGGCAGTAAGCTGAGATCACATTCTCCATAAGATGTAAAGAAAATCTGACATAAAACTTACTGGAGGGGGAACTTCTGGCAGTAAGCAGAGATCACATTCTCCATAAGATGTAAAGAAAATCTAACATAAAACTTACTGGAGGGGGAACTTCTGGCAGTAAGCAGAGATCACATTCTCCACAAGATGTAAAGAAAATCTAACATAAAACTTACTGGAGGGGGAACTTCTGGCAGTAAGCAGAGATCACATTCTCCATAAGATGTAAAGAAAATCTAATAAAACTTACTGGAGGGGGAACTTCTGGCAGTAAGCAGATATCACATTCTCCATAAGATGTAAAGAAAATCTAATAAAACTTACTGGAGGGGGAACTTCTGGCAGTAAGCAGAGATCACATTCTCCATAAGATGTAAAGAAAATCTAACATAAAACTTACTGGAGGGGGAACTTCTGGCAGTAAGCTGAGATCACATTCTCCATAAGATGTAAAGAAAATCTAACATAAAACTTACTGGAGGGGGAACTTCTGGCAGTAAGCTGAGATTACATTCTCCATAAGATGTAAAGAAAATCTAACATAAAACTTACTGGAGGGGAAACTTCTGGCAGTAAGCAGAGATCACATTCTCCATAAGAGGTAAAGAAAATCTAACATAAAACTTACTGGAGGGGAAACTTCTGGCAGTAAGCAGAGATCACATTTTCTATAAGATGTAAAGAAAATCTAATAAAACTTACTGGAGGGGGAACTTCTGGCAGTAAGCAGATATCACATTCTCCATAAGATGTAAAGAAAATCTAATAAAACTTACTGGAGGGGGAACTTCTGGCAGTAAGCTGAGATCACATTCTCCATAAGATGTAACGAAAATCTAATAAAACTTACTGGAGGGGAAACTTCTGGCAGTAAGCAGAGATCACATTCTCTATAAGATGTAACGAAAATCTAACATAAAACTTACTGGAGGGGAAACTTCTGGCAGTAAGCAGAGATCACATTCTCCATAAGATGTAAAGAAAATCTAACATAAAACTTAATGGAGGGGGAACTTCTGGCAGTAAGCTGAGATCACATTCTCCATAAGATGTAAAGAAAATCTAACATAAAACTTACTGGAGGGGAAACTTCTGGCAGTAAGCAGAGATCACATTCTCTATAAGATGTAACGAAAATCTAACATAAAACTTACTGGAGGGGAAACTTCTGGCAGTAAGCAGAGATCACATTCTCTATAAGATGTAACGAAAATCTAACATAAAACTTACTGGAGGGGAAACTTCTGGCAGTAAGCAGAGATCACATTCTCTATAAGATGTAAAGAAAATCTAACATAAAACTTACTGGAGGGGAAACTTCTGGCAGTAAGCAGAGATCACATTCTCCATAAGATGTAAAGAAAATCTAACATAAAACTTACTGGAGGGGAAACTTCTGGCAGTAAGCAGAGATCACATTCTCCATAAGATGTAAAGAAAATCTAACATAAAACTTACTGGAGGGGAAACTTCTGGCAGTAAGCAGAGATCACATTCTCTATAAGATGTAATGAAAATCTAACATAAAACTTACTGGAGGGGAAACTTCTGGCAGTAAGCTGAGATCACATTCTCCATAAGATGTAAAGAAAATCTGACATAAAACTTACTGGAGGGGGAACTTCTGGCAGTAAGCAGAGATCACATTCTCCATAAGATGTAAAGAAAATCTAACATAAAACTTACTGGAGGGGGAACTTCTGGCAGTAAGCAGAGATCACATTCTCCACAAGATGTAAAGAAAATCTAACATAAAACTTACTGGAGGGGGAACTTCTGGCAGTAAGCAGAGATCACATTCTCCATAAGATGTAAAGAAAATCTAACATAAAACTTACTGGAGGGGGAACTTCTGGCAGTAAGCTGAGATCACATTCTCCATAAGATGTAACGAAAATCTAACAAAACTTACTGGGGGGGGGGGGGGGGGGGGGGAACTTCTGGCAGTAAGCAGAGATCACATTCTCCATAAGATGTAACGAAAATCTAACATAAAACTTACTGGAGGGGGAACTTCTGGCAGTAAGCTGAGATCACATTCTCTATAAGATGTAACGAAAATCTAACATAAAACTTACTGGAGGGGAAACTTCTGGCAGTAAGCTGATCCATAAGATGTAAAGAAAATCTAATAAAACTTACTGGAGGGGGAACTTCTGGCAGTAAGCAGAGATCACATTCTCCATAAGATGTAAAGAAAATCTAACATAAAACTTACTGGAGGGGGAACTTCTGGCAGTAAGCAGAGATCACATTCTCCATAAGATGTAAAGAAAATCTAATAAAACTTACTGGAGGGGGAACTTCTGGCAGTAAGCAGAGATCACATTCTCCATAAGATGTAAAGAAAATCTAATAAAACTTACTGGAGGGGGAACTTCTGGCAGTAAGCAGAGATCACATTCTCCACAAAATGTAAAGAAAATCTAACATAAAACTTACTGGAGGGGGAACTTCTGGCAGTAAGCAGAGATCACATTCTCCATAAGATGTAAAGAAAATCTAACATAAAACTTACTGGAGGGGGAACTTCTGGCAGTAAGCTGAGATCACATTCTCCATAAGATGCAAAGAAAATCTAACAAAACTTACTGGGGGGGGGGGGGGGGGGGGGAACTTCTGGCAGTAAGCAGAGATCACATTCTCCATAAGATGTAACGAAAATCTAACATAAAACTTACTGGAGGGGGAACTTCTGGCAGTAAGCTGAGATCACATTCTCTATAAGATGTAACGAAAATCTAACATAAAACTTACTGGAGGGGAAACTTCTGGCAGTAAGCTGAGATCACATTCTCCATAAGATGTAAAGAAAATCTAATAAAACTTACTGGAGGGGGAACTTCTGGCAGTAAGCAGAGATCACATTCTCCATAAGATGTAAAGAAAATCTATCATAAAACTTACTGGAGGGGGAACTTCTGGCAGTAAGCAGAGATCACATTCTCCATAAGATGTAAAGAAAATCTAATAAAACTTACTGGAGGGGGAACTTCTGGCAGTAAGCAGAGATCACATTCTCCATAAGATGTAAAGAAAATCTAATAAAACTTACTGGAGGGGGAACTTCTGGCAGTAAGCAGAGATCACATTCTCCATAAGATGTAAAGAAAATCTAACATAAAACTTACTGGAGGGGGAACTTCTGGCAGTAAGCAGAGATCACATTCTCCATAAGAGGTAAAGAAAATCTAATAAAACTTACTGGAGGGGGAACTTCTGGCAGTAAGCAGAGATCACATTCTCCATAAGATGTAAAGAAAATCTAACATAAAACTTACTGGAGGGGGAACTTCTGGCAGCAAGCAGAGATCACATTCTCCATAAGATGTAAAGAAAATCTAACATAAAACTTACTGGAGGGGGAACTTCTGGCAGCAAGCAGAGATCACATTCTCCATAAGATGTAAAGAAAATCTAACATAAAACTTACTGGAGGGGGAACTTCTGGCAGCAAGCAGAGATCACATTCTCCATAAGATGTAAAGAAAATCTAACATAAAACTTACTGGAGAGGGAACTTCTGGCAGAAAGCAGATATCACATTCTCCATAAGATGTAATGAAAATCTAACATAAAACTTACTGGAGGGGGAACTTCTGGCAGTAAGCAGAGATCACATTCTCCATAAGATGTAAAGAAAATCTAACATAAAACTTACTGGAGGGGAAACTTCTGGCAGTAAGCAGAGATCACATTCTCCATAAGATGTAAAGAAAATCTAACATAAAACTTACTGGAGGGGGAACTTCTGGCAGTAAGTAGAGATCACATTCTCCATAAGATGTAAAGAAAATCTAACATAAAACTTACTGGAGGGGGAACTTCTGGCAGTAAGCAGATATCACATTCTCTATAAGATGTAACGAAAATCTAACATAAAACTTACTGGAGGGGGAACTTCTGGCAGTAAGCAGAGATCACATTCTCCATAAGATGTAAAGAAAATCTAACATAAAACTTACTGGAGGGGGAAACTTCTGGCAGTAAGCTGAGATCACATTCTCCATAAGATGTAAAGAAAATCTAACATTAAACTTACTGGAGGGGGAACTTCTGGCAGTAAGCAGAGATCACATTCTCCATAAGATGTAAAGAAAATCTAACATAAAACTTACTGGAGGGGGAACTTCTGGCAGTAAGCAGAGATCACATTCTCCATAAGATGTAAAGAAAATCTAATAAAACTTACTGGAGGGGGAACTTCTGGCAGTAAGCAGATATCACATTCTCCATAAGATGTAAAGAAAATCTAACATAAAACTTACTGGAGGGGGAACTTCTGGCAGAAAGCAGAGATCACATTCTCCATAAGATGTAAAGAAAATCTAATAAAACTTACTGGAGGGGGAACTTCTGGCAGAAAGCAGAGATCACATTCTCCATAAGATGTAAAGAAAATCTAATAAAACTTACTGGAGGGGGAACTTCTGGCAGTAAGTAGAGATCACATTCTCCATAAGATGTAAAGAAAATCTAACATAAAACTTATTGGAGGGGGAACTTCTGGCAGTAAGCAGAGATCACATTCTCCATAAGATGTAAAGAAAATCTAACATAAAACTTACTGGAGGGGGAACTTCTGGCAGTAAGCAGAGATCACATTCTCCATAAGAGGTAAAGAAAATCTAACATAAAACTTACTGGAGGGGAAACTTCTGGCAGTAAGCAGAGATCACATTCTCTATAAGATGTAACGAAAATCTAACATAAAACTTACTGGAGGGGGAACTTCTGGCAGTAAGCAGAGATCACATTCTCCATAAGATGTAAAGAAAATCTAACATAAAACTTACTGGAGGGGGAACTTCTGGCAGTAAGCAGAGATCACATTCTCCATAAGAGGTAAAGAAAATCTAATAAAACTTACTGGAGGGGGAACTTCTGGCAGTAAGCAGAGATCACATTCTCCATAAGATGTAAAGAAAATCTAACATAAAACTTACTGGAGGGGGAACTTCTGGCAGCAAGCAGAGATCACATTCTCCATAAGATGTAAAGAAAATCTAACATAAAACTTACTGGAGGGGGAACTTCTGGCAGCAAGCAGAGATCACATTCTCCATAAGATGTAAAGAAAATCTAACATAAAACTTACTGGAGGGGGAACTTCTGGCAGCAAGCAGAGATCACATTCTCCATAAGATGTAAAGAAAATCTAACATAAAACTTACTGGAGAGGGAACTTCTGGCAGAAAGCAGATATCACATTCTCCATAAGATGTAATGAAAATCTAACATAAAACTTACTGGAGGGGGAACTTCTGGCAGTAAGCAGAGATCACATTCTCCATAAGATGTAAAGAAAATCTAACATAAAACTTACTGGAGGGGAAACTTCTGGCAGTAAGCAGAGATCACATTCTCCATAAGATGTAAAGAAAATCTAACATAAAACTTACTGGAGGGGGAACTTCTGGCAGCAAGTAGAGATCACATTCTCCATAAGATGTAAAGAAAATCTAACATAAAACTTACTGGAGGGGGAACTTCTGGCAGTAAGCAGATATCACATTCTCCATAAGATGTAACGAAAATCTAACATAAAACTTACTGGAGGGGGAACTTCTGGCAGTAAGCAGAGATCACATTCTCCATAAGATGTAAAGAAAATCTAACATAAAACTTACTGGAGGGGGAAACTTCTGGCAGTAAGCTGAGATCACATTCTCCATAAGATGTAAAGAAAATCTAACATTAAACTTACTGGAGGGGGAACTTCTGGCAGTAAGCAGCGATCACATTCTCCATAAGATGTAAAGAAAATCTAACATAAAACTTACTGGAGGGGGAACTTCTGGCAGTAAGCAGAGATCACATTCTCCATAAGATGTAAAGAAAATCTAATAAAACTTACTGGAGGGGGAACTTCTGGCAGTAAGCAGATATCACATTCTCCATAAGATGTAAAGAAAATCTAACATAAAATTTACTGGAGGGGGAACTTCTGGCAGTAAGCAGAGATCACATTCTCCATAAGATGTAAAGAAAATCTAATAAAACTTACTGGAGGGGGAACTTCTGGCAGTAAGCAGAGATCACATTCTCCATAAGATGTAAAGAAAATCTAATAAAACTTACTGGAGGGGGAACTTCTGGCAGAAAGCAGAGATCACATTCTCCATAAGATGTAAAGAAAATCTAATAAAACTTACTGGAGGGGGAACTTCTGGCAGTAAGTAGAGATCACATTCTCCATAAGATGTAAAGAAAATCTAACATAAAACTTACTGGAGAGGGAACTTCAGGCAGTAAGCTGAGATCACATTCTCCATAAGATGTAAAGAAAATCTAACATAAAACTTACTGGAGAGGGAACTTCAGGCAGTAAGTAGAGATCACATTCTCCATAAGATGTAAAGAAAATCTAACATAAAACTTACTGGAGGGGGAACTTCTGGCAGTAAGCAGAGATCACATTCTCCATAAGATGTAAAGAAAATCTAACATAAAACTTACTGGAGGGGGAACTTCTGGCAGTAAGCAGAGATCACATTCTCCATAAGATGTAAAGAAAATCTAACATAAAACTTACTGGAGGGGGAACTTCTGGCAGTAAGCAGAGATCACATTCTCCATAAGAGGTAAAGAAAATCTAACATAAAACTTACTGGAGGGGAAACTTCTGGCAGTAAGCAGAGATCACATTCTCTATAAGATGTAACGAAAATCTAACATAAAACTTACTGGAGGGGGAATTTCTGGCAGTAAGCAGAGATCACATTCTCCATAAGATGTAAAGAAAATCTAATAAAACTTACTGGAGGGGGAACTTCTGGCAGTAAGTAGAGATCACATTCTCCATAAGATGTAAAGAAAATCTAACATAAAACTTACTGGAGAGGGAACTTCAGGCAGTAAGTAGAGATCACATTCTCCATAAGATGTAAAGAAAATCTAACATAAAACTTACTGGAGGGGGAACTTCTGGCAGTAAGCAGAGATCACATTCTCCATAAGATGTAAAGAAAATCTAACATTAAACTTACTGGAGGGGGAACTTCTGGCAGTAAGCAGAGATCACATTCTCCATAAGAGGTAAAGAACATCTAACATAAAACTTACTGGAGGGGAAACTTCTGGCAGTAAGCAGAGATCACATTCTCCATAAGATGTAACGAAAATCTAACATAAAACTTACTGGAGGGGGAACTTCTGGCAGTAAGCAGAGATCACATTCTCCATAAGATGTAAAGAAAATCTAACACAAAACTTACTGGAGAGGGAACTTCTGGCAGCAAGCAGAGATCACATTCTCCATAAGATGTAAAGAAAATCTAACACAAAACTTACTGGAGGGGGAACTTCTGGCAGCAAGCAGAGATCACATTCTCCATAAGATGTAAAGAAAATCTAATAAAACTTACTGGAGGGGGAACTTCTGGCAGTAAGCAGATATCACATTCTCCATAAGATGTAAAGAAAATCTAACATAAAACTTACTGGAGAGGGAACTTCAGGCAGTAAGCAGAGATCACATTCTCCATAAGATGTAACGAAAATCTGACATAAAACTTACTGGAGGGGGAACTTCTGGCAGTAAGTAGAGATCACATTCTCCATAATATGTAACGAAAATCTAACATAAAACTTACTGGAGGGGGAACTTCTGGCAGTAAGCAGATATCACATTCTCCATAAGATGTAACGAAAATCTAACATGAAATTTACTAGAGAGGGAACTTCAGGCAGTAAGTAGAGATCACATTCTCCATAAGATGTAAAGAAAATCTAACATAAAACTTACTGGAGGGGGAACTTCTGGCAGCAAGCAGAGATCACATTCTCCATAAGATGTAAAGAAAATCTAACATAAAACTTACTGGAGGGGGAACTTCTGGCAGTAAGCTGAGATCTCATTCTCTATAAGATGTAAAGAAAATCTAACATAAAACTTACTGGAGGGGGAACTTCTGGCAGTAAGCAGATATCACATTCTCCATAAGATGTAAAGAAAATCTAACATAAAACTTACTGGAGGGGGAACTTCTGGCAGTAAGCAGAGATCACATTCTCCATAAGAGGTAAAGAAAATCTAACATAAAACTTACTGGAGGGGAAACTTCTGGCAGCAAGCAGAGATCACATTCTCCATATGATGTAAAGAAAATCTAATAAAACTTACTGGAGGGGGAACTTCTGGCAGTAAGCTGAGATCACATTCTCCATAAGATGTAAAGAAAATCTAACATAAAACTTACTGGAGGGGGAACTTCTGGCAGAAAGCAAAGATCACATTCTCCATAAGATGTAAAGAAAATCTGACATAAAACTTACTGGAGGGGGAACTTCTGGCAGTAAGTAGAGATCACATTCTCCATAAGATGTAACGAAAATCTAACATAAAACTTACTGGAGGGGGAACTTCTGGCAGTAAGCAGATATCACATTCTCCATAAGATGTAACGAAAATCTAACATAAAATTTACTGGAGAGGGAACTTCAGGCAGTAAGTAGAGATCACATTCTCCATAAGATGTAAAGAAAATCTAACATAAAACTTACTGGAGGGGGAACTTCTGGCAGCAAGCAGAGATCACATTCTCCATAAGATGTAAAGAAAATCTAACATAAAACTTACTGGAGGGGGAACTTCTGGCAGTAAGCTGAGATCTCATTCTCTATAAGATGTAAAGAAAATCTAACATAAAACTTACTGGAGGGGGAACTTCTGGCAGTAAGCAGATATCACATTCTCCATAAGATGTAAAGAAAATCTAATAAAACTTACTGGAGGGGGAACTTCTGGCAGTAAGCTGAGATCACATTCTCCATAAGATGTAAAGAAAATCTAACATAAAACTTACTGGAGGGGGAACTTCTGGCAGTAAGCTGAGATCACATTCTCCATAAGATGTAACGAAAATCTGACATAAAACTTACTGGAGGGGAAACTTCTGGCAGTAAGCAGAGATCACATTCTCCATAAGAGGTAAAGAAAATCTAACATAAAACTTACTGGAGGGGGAACTTCTGGCAGAAAGCAGAGATCACATTCTCCATAAGAGGTAAAGAAAATCTAACATAAAACTTACTGGAGGGGGAACTTCAGGCAGTAAGTTGAGATCACATTCTCCATATGATGCGAAAAAAATCTGACATTTACATCGAGATATTATCCTCTGTAACTGTATACTATCCTTCATCTTGGATTTCTGTAAAATAAATTCAATTTAATCTATCTTATGTCAATTAGATACCGTCATCATGATATTATTAAACAATAATTTATTTGTCATTCAGATACCGTCATCATGATATTATAAAACAATAGTTTTTTTGTCATTCAGATACTGGCATTAAGATGCTACATAATGTACAAAAATTATTTTGTCATACAGATTCCACCATTAGATACCATAAAACTAATAATATTTGTGCATTAATGTTCTGGATTTGTAGCAAGAGAAATACATGTTACCCATCAGAGAACCTGAGCTAACCACTAGTTTTTAGAGGGGTTTGTGTTGCTCGATCTTTAGTTTTCTGTGTAGTGTTTTGTACATCATTGTTTTTCCTTTTGTCCTTCTGTCTTTTGGCCATTGTATTGTCTGTCCTTCTGTCTTTTGGCCATTGTATTGTCTGTCCTTCTGTCTTTTGGCCATTGTATTGTCTGTCCTTCTGTCTTTTGGCCATTGTATTGTCTGTCCTTCTGTCTTTTGGCCATTGTATTGTCTGTCCTTCAGTCTTTTGGCCATTGTATTGTCTGTCCTTCTGTCTTTTGACCATTGTATTGTCTGTCCTTCTGTCTTTTGGCCATTGTATTGTCTGTCCTTCTGTCTTTTGGCCATTGTATTGTCTGTCCTTCTGTCTTTTGGCCATTGTAGTGTCTGTCCTTCTGTCTTTTGGCCATTGTATTGTCTGTCCTTCTGTCTTTTGGCCATTGTATTGTCTGTTCTTCTGTCTTTTGGCCATTGTATTGTCTGTCCTTCTGTCTTTTGGCCATTGTATTGTCTGTCCTTCTGTGTTTTGGCCATTGTATTGTCTGTTCTTCTGTCTTTTGGCCATTGTATTGTCTGTCCTTCTGTCTTTTGGCCATTGTATTGTCTGTCCTTCTGTCTTTTGGCCATTGTATTGTCTGTCCTTCTGTCTTTTGGCCATTGTATTGTCTGTTCTTCTGTCTTTTGGCCATTGTATTGTCTGTCCTTTGATTTACAGATTCTGATTATCATGTTGTATATCAAAATTAATTTATCTAAAAATTGCAATTCTAAATTAGTCAAGCATTAAATAATCTATAAAATAAAAGATTTTGTATATACATACTACTTAACAAGAAGCAAAACTCAAAAGATTATTGGCAAAAAATAAAATGATTTACAGAAAGTGTTTTAAATTACCACTTAGCTTCTACAGTGAAACCTGTCTAAACTGAACTCCCTTGAGACCAGCGTTTGTGTTCGGAATAGACAGGTGTTCAGTTTATGCAGGTTAAATAAACAAAGATTTCCCACATTTGGGATTTTGCTTAAAGTTCAGTTGATACTGGATTCCGTTTTATTCAGGGTCGGTTTAGAGAGGTTTCCAGAGCTGGAAGTTAAAGAGACCACCGATACAGCTTCGTCCGCATCATTTTTGGACTTATACCTCGAATTTGACGACAGTGGTCAACTCAGTACTAAAATTTATGATAAGAGGGACGACTTCAATTTTAAAATCATAAATTTTCCAAATATGTGCAGCAATATACCAGCTTCTCCTGCATATGGTGTTTACATCTCGCAATTGATTCGCTATGCAAGGGGCAGTAGCAATTATTCTGATTTCCTGAAACGTCATCTTCATCTGAGAAACAGGCTACTGGACCAGGGCTATAAAAAGATTCGCCTTATTCGATCTCTTAAAAAGTTTATATTCCGATACCAATATCTTGTCGAAATATATTCCGTCTCTGCAGAAAAAATTATAAGCGATGCATTTTCATATAGTGAAAATGTATAAAGATAAAGAGTCAAATATGTCAAGAATTTTTTTTGTCAATGTGTGACGTAAAAGTATTTTTGACATTTACGTCACCAAATATGGTACTGCTTTGACAACTATTTTACCTATTTTGTTCCTGTATTTAAATACTGTTACAGTGACAGCCGGAACCTTTGAACCGTAATGAGAGCGGGAGGTTTGGCGCCTTGGGGTCTGATTCGGCCCACCATTTCTTTGGAGGTGCCTGTGCCGGGTCGGGGTCATTGCGGTTTTCGCAGTTTTCCGGTTGTTGACTGATTTTGTCTGTTTATATAATTATGAGTTTTGACTTTCCCTTTGTAAGATTGTTCGGAGTTCGGTAATTTTGTTATTACCTTTATTAACTGTATATAAGGTCCCTGATTTTTTTTTCATCAATATCTCTGTTTCTAATTCTATCATTATTTCTATATAGGGCCCATGTGATTCAACTATATTCCTTACTATAGTGCAGCCTGTATAAATCAAACACCTTTGGGTCAACTTCTTTGTTCAGAATAAAAATGTTTCAGATGTTTGGAGGAAATTTGAAGTGTAGTTAACACATGATTTCTCTTTATTAATGGTCCTGTTGATATAGGTTTCACTGTGTTCTAGTAGCAGGAGAAAGGTAGCATTCTCAATTATTTATTACTCTTTTGCTTTTTTACAAATTTCTGCTTAAAACTTTAACAAAATGCAAAATGTATGAAAATGTCCAATTACAATTGTATCAAAAACCACTATGTAATACCTGTTTTGAATGTGGAAAATAACTAAAGACGACACCTCCAACACTGTGACCACTAGAAACCATTTCTGTCAAACCAGATAATTCTGGTTCTGAACGATCCTCCACATTCTCAGCAGACAACCAGGCCATCTTGTCATTATCAAATTCAGAACCAGAATCAACTGTGGCATAATACTGTCAACAAAAATAATATACAATTTCTTAAACAAATTCAACCTCTGTATTAGAATCTACCATTTCTTTTTGGCATCACTACAGTACATGTTATGAGTGTGGACACACAATCTTGTCTGCTATGGACACTGAATTCACAACTTATTTTATAATGTGACACTTGGCTGACACAGGATGTGTAAATGAGATTATGCTTACTTCATGTTTAATTTATAAATATACAACTAGAAAATCTATTGTATCTGTAGTGCTCACCTGGATAAGCAACACATTGTTTGGCTTTAAACAAGTTTGTAGCTTTCGAGAAAAGGATTTTTATTCATATTCCCATCACAGCCAACTTGCATTACCAATACACACAAAAAACATATACATTGTAAGAGACCATCCAATAATTATTCATGTACCATTAGGATTCAATCTATTTTCTAGTATCTGAGAAAAACTATTTTTTCATTTTCCCATATTATAAGTTTGTCCCACAGTGGCAACCATTTTGGAATCCTACCATAACATATTTCAGTTACATAAAGCTTTACTATAAATTGATAATAAATCTCTCTGAGTTCTCCATGATAATAAAAACTTTTCAGAGTTAGAGATTAGAATGTGACTTTTACTGTAATAAAATCTAAAATAAAGCTACCTACCTGCATACATTCAACAGAACAAACCCATGTTGTCTTACTTCGGAGTTGATTGTCTTTCCAGATTGGCACATGATTACATGACAACACCTGGGCATTGGCAGCACTAACTATCACATGACCTGGTGTCTCACAACCTTTCACGATCACCTGACTATTATGTAACTCAACTGTCAATAAAAAAAATTACTTGAGAATTAGCATAAATGAATAAACACATTCTGAATAGAATTGTACATGTGTGAGTTCTGGAAACATATAGACATTATTTATATACATCTATATAGTTTGGAGGGGGTAAGGAATGGATGTGTAACATCACTTTCAACAAAAATGTGGCAGCCATTTATATTGATGGAGCAAATCTGAGTGTCCAGAAAAAATCACTGACCTGCCGTAAATTGCTGACAATCTCATATTGTATTAGGTAAACCTCACAAGGGGAATACAAACTTCAGTGGTTAAAGGAATGGGCAGTAAGATTTGAATTGCTTCACAAATGTATAGTTATTAGTTAAACATACAGATCAATCCTCACACATGATGGCCTCACCAAATCATCACACATGATGGCCTCACCAAATCATCACATAATATGGCTTCACCAAATCATCACATATGATGGCCTCACCAAATCATCACACATGATGGCCTCACCAAATCATCACACATGATGGCCTCACCAAATCATCACACATGATGGCCTCACCAAATCATCACACATGATGGCCTCACCAAATTGTCACATATGATGGCCTCAACAAATCGTCACACATGATGGCCTCACCAAATCATCACACATGATGGCCTCACCAAATCGTCACACATGATGGCCTCACCAAATCATCACACATGATGGCCTCACCAAATCATCACACATGATGGCCTCACCAAATCATCACACATGATGGCCTCACCAAATCATCACACATGATGGCCTCACCAAATCGTCACACATGATGGCCTCACCAAATCATCACACATGATGGCCTCACCAAATCATCACACATGATGGCCTCACCAAATCGTCACATATGATGGCCTCAACAAATCATCACACATGATGGCCTCACCAAATCGTCACACATGATGGCCTCACCAAATCATCACACATGATGGCCTCACCAAATCATCACACATGATGGTCTCACCAAATCATCACACATGATGGTCTCACCAAATCGTCACACATGATATCCTCACCAAATCATCACACATGATGGCCTCACCAAATCATCACACATGATGGCCTCACCAAATCGTCACATATGATGGCCTCACCAAATCATCACACATGATGGCCTCACCAAATTGTCACACATGATGGCCTCACCAAATTGTCACACATGATGGCCTCACCAAATTGTCACACATGATGGCCTCACCAAATTGCTATACATGACCGCCTCCCTCATTAAGCATCACACATGTTTGCCTCACTCATGTAATCATCAATCATGATTGCCTTACTCACTAAATGGTCACAAATGATTGCCTTACTCACTCAATCGTAACACATGATCCCCTCACTCACTAAATCATCACACATGTCCACCTCACTCACTCAAATCATAAATCATGAGTGCCTCACTCATTCAATGGTCACCAATGATTGTCTCACTCGCCCAAATGTCACACATGACCCCTTCACTTACTCGATCACCACACATGACCCCCTCACACACACAATCATTACACATATATGTTAAGAAATCTGTTTCCATTCAATAAATAGCAACTATAATATATTGAGTATGTACTTTAAGCCAGTGTTACTGTAGACTTACTTAGCCAGTTTTTCTGAGTAACATCATCTGTCTGACAGGCTGATACTCCTTGTAATTGATCCATATTTACACTGGATGGCTGAAATAATCATTTTACATTAATAATTGCAGCTAAAACAGTTAATGAAAGCCAAAGAAATCTAAACATGAAGAAAGTAGTTACATTTAGATAATACCTTGGTAAGTAACGGTAAATCATGGAATGGTTAAACAGGTCAATTACTTTACCTTGGTAAGTAGCAGTAAATCATAGAGTGGTTAAACAGGTCAATTACTTTACCTTGGTAAGTAACGGTAAATCATGGAATGGTTAAACATGTCAATTACTTTACCTTGGTAAGTAACGGTAAATCATGGAATGGTTAAACAGGTCAATTACTTTACCTTGGTAAGTAACGGTAAATCCTGGAGTGGTTAAACAGGTCAATTACTTTACCTTGGTAAGTAACAGTAAATCATGGAGTGGTTAAACAGGTCAATTACTTTACCTTGGTAAGTAGCAGTAAATCATGGAATGGTTAAACAGGTCAATTACTTTACCTTGGTAAGTAGCAGTAAATCATAGAGTGGTTAAACAGGTCAATTACTTTACCTTGGTAAGTAACGGTAAATCATGGAGTGGTTACACAGGTCAATTACTTTACCTTGGTAAGTAACGGTAAATCATGGAGTGGTTAAACAGGTCAATTACTTTACCTTGGTAAGTAACGGTAAATCCTGGAGTGGTTAAACAGGTCAATTGCTTTACCTTGGTAAGTAACGGTAAATCATGGAATGGTTAAACAGGTCAATTACTTTACCTTGGTAGGTAACGGTAAATCATGGAATGGTTAAACAGGTCAATTACTTTACCTTGGTAAGTTGCAGTAAATCATGGAGTGGTTAAACAGGTCAATTACTTTACCTTGGTAAGTTGCAGTAAATCATGGAGTGGTTAAACAGGTCAATTACTTTACCTTGGTAAGTTGCAGTAAATCATGGAGTGGTTAAACAGGTCAATTACTTTACCTTGGTTAGTAATAGAAAATCATGGAGTGGTTAAACAGGTCAATTACTTTACCTTGGTAAGTAAAGGTAAATCCTGGAGTGGTTAAACAGGTCAATTACTTTACCTTGGTAAGTAATGGTAAATCATGGAGTGGTTAAACAGGTCAATTACTTTAGCAATCAATACAATATTGTCATAAAAAGTTGTTGATCTAAATCATATCAGATCATTTTCACTCGTCATCTGTAAATATTAACATGTATGTAATATGTCATATAACTACATATACAGTGCTCCCTCGGTCTATCGCCCCCTGTTTTATCGCCAAAATTCTCGTCTGTCCCGATTTCCCCCATTAAAAATACCCCGTTATACTGCCAAACTCAGCTACCGTCATCCGCCACAGGTTTTCAGACACAAAAGTGGTAAAACCAATTTAAATTCCCCCGTTAGTACCGCCCACAACTACCTTTTGACAGCTGTGTATTGATCGGTAATTATGGAATGTTAAAACTGGTCATCGGACACGGTCATTGATCTCATAGTTGAGGGTCGGAACAGGTGATCAGTTGTTTTGATTAGAATAATTACCTGTATTTACTTTTCTAGTGATTATCATTACATTTGTACTTTTAATCCTGAGTAAAATTTGTTATTTAATTAGTTGTTATAAAAATGTCGTGTTTGAAGAGAAAGTGTAATTAATTAGACGACAAACAAACACGTGCAATTATAAGTTATGCAAAGGAAAATCCAAAATTAACATAACAATAAATTGCCGATAATTTGACAATTAAATGGGATCTTCCAATAACCCCACAAATGAAGATGAACTATTGCTGTCACGTGTTTATAATGACCTTGATGTCCCGAGCTACAAATGACGGTTCAAGAATTGTCAACATTGACAAAGATCTGCAAACTGTACAGGACATTTCCGATGTGAATATAATTATTCTAATTTATTTATTAAATATGTATTATTTATACTTATGTATTTGTACAAGTGCAAAATGCATGTCAGTCGAGTTGAAAGTTTATCTTTTCATACGATCACATAACTTCCGGTTTTCAATGTCCCTCAGTTTATCGCCAAACTCTTTATACCGCCAAACTACCGACTGCACAGAAGGTGGCGGTTTAACGAGGGAGCACTGTATATCTATTTCTGGGGGAGGTTGGAGTTGTACTTCATAAACTTTCTAGCTTAATGTAAAAGTCCAGTATGAATATATACTTTGCTGATAAAAGAGCAGTACATGGCTACTCTGTATAGACCATGGCATCATCTTAAGACTACAAACAGCCTCTAATACATATTGTAGAGTCAACACATGTTTTGAATTAAAATACCAACGTCAGCAATGTTTTATTTTATTAACATCAGCAATAGGAGATGGCTTAACTCAAACTGAACTATTTATTTTTTATTCAAGTATAAGTGAATTCAAATGTAAGAGTAGACAAAGTAATCTGGAGGTGTAGTACAAAAAATAAATTTGATTGACAACATTAATGCCAGAAAATACAATAGCATTACATTATTGTTTAACAGTAACACAACGTGTATCACTAAGTGGAGCAGTTCACCCCAGTTTTCTGTGTAGTGTTATATAGATCATTGTTTGTATGTTGTCCTTTTTCTCCTGGCCATTACATTGTCTGCCCTTTGATTTACAGCTTCTGGTTACCACTTTGGTATTTTCAAACTTTTTATACATAGATTAGAAGCATTAACAGTATCACACAAAGGCAGGATAGGGGCTATTTAACACATCACTTCAGATTTTGAGCTGTGCACATTGTTGAAGACCCTATTGTGGCTGTTACATAAGTAAAAAGATATCTTATCACTTTACTTTTTTAACCCAATGTATATTTTCTCCTATGTTCATTTACATTCCTTTTTGTGTTATTTATAGAATAGGGAGCTGTAGTGGTCGTGATTGTATGGTAGTTGGATTTACAACTACCTATACCCTAAGTGCCTATCACCACTAAAGTTGTGAGTTTGAATCCCAATCATGGCGAGATAAACTCGATACAGCATTATGTGATAATTTTTTGTCAGTGACTTAAGTCAGCTTGGTGGTTTTCTCCGTGTACTCCAGTTTTCTCCACCAATAAAATTAATTGCCACGATATAACTGAAATATTGCTGAAAGTGGCGTTAAACACCATAATCCTTCCAAACCCTTTTAATAGAATATTTACCTCCTCTGTAATGTTATTAATAGAATATTTACCTTCCCTGAGATGTTATTTATAGAATATTTACCTTCTCTGAGATGTTATTTATAAAATATTTACCTCCTCTGTAATGTTATTTATAGAATATTTACCTTCTCTGAGATGTTATTTATAGAATATTTACCTTCTCTGTGATGTTATTTATAAAATATTTACCTTCTCTGTAATGTTATTTATAGAATATTTACCACTGCAATGTTATTTATAGAATATTTACCTCCTCTGTGATGTTATTTATAGAATATTTACCTTCTCTGAGATGTTATTTATAAAATATTTACCTCCTCTCTGATGTTATTTATAGAATATTTACCTTCTATGTGATGTTATTAATAGAATAGTTACCTTCTCTGTAATGTTATTTATAGAATATTTACCTCCTCTGTAATGTTATTTATAGCATATTTACCTCCTCTATGATGTCATTTATAGAATATTTACCTTCTCTGTAATGTTATTTATAGAATATTTACATCCTCTGTAATATTATTTATAGAATTTTACCTTCTCTGACGTTATTAATAGAATATTTACCTCCTCTGTGATGTTATTTATAGAATATTTACCTCCTCTGTAATGTTATTTATAGAATATTTACCTCCTTTGTGATGTTATTTATAAAATATTTACCACTGCAATGTTATTTATAGAATATTTACCTCCTCTGTGATGTTATTTATAGAATATTTACCTCCTCTGTAATGTTATTTATAGAATATTTACCTCCTCTGTGATGTTATTTATAGAATATTTACCTCCTCTGTAATGTTATTTATAGAATATTTACCTCCTTTGTGATGTTATTTATAGAATATTTACCACTGCAATGTTATTTATAGAATATTTACCTCCTCTGTGATGTTATTTATAGAATATTTACCTCCTCTGTAATGTTATTTATAGAATATTTACCTCCTCTGTGATGTTATTTATAGAATATTTACCCCCTCTACGATGTTATTTATAGAATATTTACCTCCTCTGTAATGTTATTTATAGAATATTTACCTCCTCTGTAATGTTATTTATAGAATATTTACCTCCTCTGTAATGTTATTTATAGAATATTTACCTCCTCTGTAATGTTATTTATAGAATATTTACCTCCTCTAATGTTATTTATAGAATATTTACCTTCTGTGATGTTATTTATAGAATATTTACCTCCTATGTGATGTTATTTATAGAATATTTATCTCCTCTGTAATGTTATTTATAGAATATTTACCTCCTCTGTGATGTTATTTATAGAATATTTACCTCCTCTGTAATGTTATTTATAGAATATTTACCTTCTCTGTGATGTTATTTATAGAATATTTACCTCCTCTGTGATGTTATTTATAGAATATTTATCTCCTCTGTAATGTTATTTATAGAATATTTACCTCCTCTGTAATGTTATTTATAGAATATTTACCTCCTCTGTAATAATATTTATAGAATATTTACCTTCTCTGTGATGTTATTTATAGAATATCTACCTCCTCTAATGTTATTTATAGAATATTTACCTCCTCTGTAATGTTATTTATAGACAATTTACCTCCTCTGTAATGTTATTTATAGAATATTTACCTTCTCTGTGATGTTAGTTATATAATATTTATCTCCTCTGTAATGTTATTTATAGAATATTTACCTCCTCTAATGTTATTTATAGAATATTTACTTTCTCTGTGGTGTTATTTATAGAATATTTACATCCTCTGTAATGTTATTTATAGAATATGTACCTCCTCTGTAATGTTATTTATAGAATATTTACTTTCTCTGTGATGTTATTTATAGAATATTTACCTCCTCTGTGATGTTATTTATAGAATATTTACCTCCTCTGTGATGTTATTTATAGAATATTTACCTCCTCTGTAATGTTATTTATAGAATATTTACCTCCTCTGTAATGTTATTTATAGAATATTTACCTCCTCTGTAATGTTATTTATAGAATATTTACCTCCTCTGTAATGTTATTTATAGAATATTTAAATTCTCTGTAATGTTATTTATAGAATATTTACCTCCTCTGTAATGTTATTTATAGAATATTTACCTTCTCTGTGATGTTATTCATAGAATATTTACCTCCTCTGTGATGTTATTTATAGAATATTTACCTCCTCTGTAATGTTATTTATAGAATATTTACCTCCTCTGTAATGTTATTTATAGAATATTTACCTCCTCTGTGATGTTATTTATAGAATATTTACCTCCTCTGTAATGTTATTTATAGAATATTTACCTCCTCTGTGATGTTATTTATAGAATATTTACCTCCTCTGTAATGTTATTTATAGAATATTTACCTCCTCTGTAATGTTATTTATAGAATATTTACCTCCTCTGTGATGTTATTTATAGAATATTTACCTCATCTGTAATGTTATTTATAGAATATTTACCTTCTCTGTGATGTTATTTATAGAATATTTACCTCCTCTGTAAAAGCTATAGATTTACTGTCTGACTCTGCTACTAGTTTCATTAACATTGAATATGCTTTACCACCATGTAATTTTGAGAATGGATCAGATTTTTCTGCTGTTGGTGAACTGGCACGGTCTTGGAAAGAAGAGGTCCTGTTTCTCTGTAAAATCAAAAGACTTATATAATGTATGTACTGCTAACATAAATTGAATTTCATTTAACATAAAAATCATTTAATAATTTTGTACATGTCTATCCAACAAATAAATATACAATATACATTATATATATATTGTTGGAAAATATTATACAATTAAGGACTTTCCATGAGGTGAATACAAGGATTTATCAACCCATGGAACATGATATTCACCGAGGTCGCTTCGGCCGAGGTGAATATCATGTTCCATGGGTTGATCAATCCTTGTATTCACCGAAATTGAAAGTCATTAACTGTTTTATTATATGACATTAAATCAAATTTGAATTTACTGTTGCAAAGCGCTGACTTTGTTCCCCAGATACCCTTGTCTGCCATTATTAATTAAATGGTGTACCGAAAGTAATTAGTAAGAATGCATCTGATTAGTCGATTACAAAACTTAACCCAATGATGATTGGCTACTACTTTTAAGATAATTGGGAAACGCCATTTCTATTTTAAGGTGTCAGGAGAAGCTATGGAATATTATGTTCACCTCTCGTGACTTTTTGCACAGTTATTATAACGTTTTATCAAAGAACGTTACTACGGACGTCAGCCAATCAGAAAAGACATTATCTGAAGTCATATAATAAACATATTTATTTGAACCATTTTTAACATTATGCAGAAAAAGTGATCCTTTGACAATATTTTCTAACCTATTTTGCTCTGAGTACTAATAAATTTGATTTTTGTCCAAATTGTTTGTATATTGTGTTTCTCCTGCAATGTCAAAAAGTCTAAAAACACTGCCAAATTTTACTGAAATAATATGACAATGACAAGAGACCTGTTGTTCTGTCCATACTTATTGCCTTGGCAACAAGTTCTATTTAAAGATTGTCAGTTTATATTACAGACAGCCGATCATAGTATGCAATATGCTTGGAGTGTGCCATACCCTCTGCATGTTAAAGACCTGTTTTGTAGATTTTGAAAACAAGTAGGCATATTGTAGCTGCTACAAAGACTAAATTGTTGGTCCCTACCCAATTTCTCCTTACCTTTCCAATGGCAGTCAAAAGTTGTTTCCCCAGTTCACACATCCCTCCCTCATTTGTGTATAGTTTTTTTTTAAATATTTTGTTTAACTTGTTCACTCCAACAAGATAGCTGAAATACTGCTCACTGGACGATAAGGAATAATCAATCAATCTAGTTTTAAGACATTTGGAATATAAAAACTGTTAGAATGCTAATTAGATTTTGCATTACAATCTAAAATTACTAACATTACAATTTCTTCCTTCGTCAACTTTGAGAGTTTTGAGTGCATCTGATGACAAGTTCCTGCGTAACGACTGTGCTTTCTGATAACTGTCATACAGACCAATCAGAACAGTCCTATTACTCTTGTTCCACGCTCCCTTCATGTCATAAACATTAACACAATGTGTTGGTTTTGTCTGAAATACAATATGTGTCTCTTTACATAATATTGAATAGCTGTTATTGTAAAATTTTTCAGATATATTGTGACTTCCAAACTTATTTGGAGAGGAAAGTGCACACAGTTATAACAATCTGACCAGTGAAACTCACAGCCCTGGGTTAGTGTAAGGAAACATAAATACTTGATAAGTGTAACAGGGCTCTAACTCATATCTGTGGTGTATGACAACAACCTAAACCACTCTGTCATTGAGGCCCCTCTTACGCTGGGGAATAAATGTTTATGCCTAACAATTTTATATCTGAACTATATAAGCAAATAAAAATGTAAATACATGTACACTGCTATTCCAAATCAAACAACAACCAAAAAAAAACCCAGCTAAAATATTTGTCTGTACATCTATCTGTATGAGATCAGTTGATATACTAAAATGATTTAAATTTTCCCTTGCCAGCTGGTCTGAATTAAAATCATTTCCATTCTAAATCCATTGAGCAATAGAAAGAAAACACATAATTTAGGATTCATTGCTCCAAGTAAAATGTAACTTCTTATTTTTTCATGTGAAACAACTTTTATTATATAAACATTATCATTTATTCATACAAAATATAACTGTAGTGTCTGCAACCTTTGATATCAAAATTAATTACAACAATCAGTTACATATCAATTAAAAGACCTCACCTTGAATACTGCCAAAACTTTTTTCATGCAAAATTTTTAACAGGAAACCCCCCTCCCCAAGTTAAACAAAAAAATATATAAATGTACACAGATTAAAACTTACAGCATTCTTAACATTTTCATCATCTTCATCTGAAGAGACTGACTCCATCACTTCACCTCTCAGATAGGACACTCTAAATAAAACAAATCAATCTGATAGTAACTTACTTTAAACTATTATATTAGAGTTTCAGTGATGGGGCAGTTTTTCACCAACTGCATTGCACAGGAGAAAAACATAACTATATGCAAGTCCTAGATCAATATGCTGAAATACATATATCACCAGAACACATTAAATCTGACATTTACGCAGATGCCCATGAAATACTGACATTTCCAAGTGAAATAAAAATGTTTAAATTCACCATGAAGTCATAGTACTCATGTCATTACAATCGAAAATATCAATGAGCATTCGGTGATGAAAAACAAGTTCCTTGCTACGTCAAACAAAAGACTAAAATTTATTTAATGAAAAGCATAACTACTGCTGCATTCAAATGCACAAATAAATGACTTGTAACTGAAGAATGACAACAATTCACTCATGTGCTGATACAACAATTCACTCATGTGCTGATACAACAATTCACTCATGTGCTGATACAACAATTCACTCATGTGCTGATACAACAATTCACTCATGTGCTGATACAACAATTCACTCATGTGCTGATACAACAATTCACTCATGTGCTGATACAACAATTCACTCATGTGCTGATACAACAATTCACTCATGTGCTGATACAACAATTCACTCATGTGCTGATACAACAATTCACTCATGTGCTGATACAACAATTCACTCATGTGCTGATATGAATTACTGTATTGTTTGGTTACTTGTTATTCATTTTAGATATTCAGAAGTGTATTTAGACAATCAATGTTGAGTGTGTCAGTCTACTCTGTCTGTTTAATGATAACTACTTATCACAGAATGAATAAACACCAACATTACACATTCTTTGCTTTGACTTGATTAGGGGGAACCTCCATTGTGAATTACAAAGAATAGATTTAAACAATAAAAATTCATTTAAAAAACTTCTCCACAAATATTTCAAATTATAGAATAATATAAAGAAATGCTAATAATATGTCCAACCACATGGGATGAAATACCCTCTTATAGACTGATGGAAAACAACATTGTAGGGCTTACCCTACTACAGTGAAGAATGTTTAAAGAAGAAGTAGTAACCACAACATTGTAGGGCTTACCCTACTACAGTGAAGAATGTTTAAAGAAGAAGTAGTAACCACAACATTGTAGGGCTTACCCTACTACAGTGAAGAATGTTTAAAGAAGAAGTAGTAACCACAATATTGTAGGGCTTACCCTACTACAGTGAAGAATGTTTAAAGAAGAAGTAGTAACCACAACATTGTAGGGCTTACCCTACTACAGTGAAGAATGTTTAAAGAAGAAGTAGTAACCATAACATTGTAGGGCTTACCCTACTACAGTGAAGAATGTTTAAAGAAGAAGTAGTAACCACAACATTGTAGGGCTTACCCTACTACAGTGAAGAATGTTTAAAGAAGAAGTAGTAACCATAACATTGTAGGGCTTACCCTACTACAGTGAAGAATGTTTAAAGAAGAAGTAGTAACCACAACATTGTAGGGCTTACCCTACTACAGTGAAGAATGTTTAAAGAAGAAGTAGTAACCACAACATTGTAGGGCTTACCCTACTACAGTGAAGAATGTTTAAAGAAGAAGTAGTAACCACAACATTGTAGGGCTTACCCTACTACAGTGAAGAATGTTTAAAGAAGAAGTAGTAACCATAACATTGTAGGGCTTACCCTACTACAGTGAAGAATGTTTAAAGAAGAAGTAGTAACCACAACATTGTAGGGCTTACCCTACTACAGTGAAGAATGTTTAAAGAAGAAGTAGTAACCACAACATTGTAGGGCTTACCCTACTACAGTGAAGAATGTTTAAAGAAGAAGTAGTAACCACAATATTGTAGGGCTTACCCTACTACAGTGAAGAATGTTTAAAGAAGAAGTAGTAACCACAACATTGTAGGGCTTACCCTACTACAGTGAAGAATGTTTAAAGAAGAAGTAGTAACCACAACATTGTAGGGCTTACCCTACTACAGTGAAGAATGTTTAAAGAAGAAGTAGTAACCACAACATTGTAGGGCTTACCCTACTACAGTGAAGAATGTTTAAAGAAGAAGTAGTAACCATAACATTGTAGGGCTTACCCTACTACAGTGAAGAATGTTTAAAGAAGAAGTAGTAACCACAATATTGTAGGGCTTACCCTACTACAGTGAAGAATGTTTAAAGAAGAAGTAGTAACCACAACATTGTAGGGCTTACCCTACTACAGTGAAGAATGTTTAAAGAAGAAGTAGTAACCACAATATTGTAGGGCTTACCCTACTACAGTGAAGAATGTTTAAAGAAGAAGTAGTAACCACAACATTGTAGGGCTTACCCTACTACAGTGAAGAATGTTTAAAGAAGAAGTAGTAACCATAACATTGTAGGGCTTACCCTACTACAGTGAAGAATGTTTAAAGAAGAAGTAGTAACCACAACATTGTAGGGCTTACCCTACTACAGTGAAGAATGTTTAAAGAAGAAGTAGTAACCACAACATTGTAGGGCTTACCCTACTACAGTGAAGAATGTTTAAAGAAGAAGTAGTAACCACAACATTGTAGGGCTTACCCTACTACAGTGAAGAATGTTTAAAGAAGAAGTAGTAACCACAACATTGTAGGGCTTACCCTACTACAGTGAAGAATGTTTAAAGAAGAAGTAGTAACCACAACATTGCAGGGCTTACCCTACTACAGTGAAGAATGTTTAAAGAAGAAGTAGTAACCACAACATTGTAGGGCTTACCCTACTACAGTGAAGAATGTTTAAAGAAGAAGTAGTAACCACAACATTGTAGGGCTTACCCTACTACAGTGAAGAATGTTTAAAGAAGAAGTAGTAACCACAACATTGTAGGGCTTACCCTACTACAGTGAAGAATGTTTAAAGAAGAAGTAGTAACCACAACATTGTAGGGCTTACCCTACTACAGTGAAGAATGTTTAAAGAAGAAGTAGTAACCACAACATTGTAGGGCTTACCCTACTACAGTGAAGAATGTTTAAAGAAGAAGTAGTAACCACAACATTGTAGGGCTTACCCTACTACAGTGAAGAATGTTTAAAGAAGAAGTAGTAACCACAACATTGTAGGGCTTACCCTACTACAGTGAAGAATGTTTAAAGAAGAAGTAGTAACCACAACATTGTAGGGCTTACCCTACTACAGTGAAGAATGTTTAAAGAAGAAGTAGTAACCACAACATTGTAGGGCTTACCCTACTACAGTGAAGAATGTTTAAAGAAGAAGTAGTAACCACAACATTGTAGGGCTTACCCTACTACAGTGAAGAATGTTTAAAGAAGAAGTAGTAACCATAACATTGTAGGGCTTACCCTACTACAGTGAAGAATGTTTAAAGAAGAAGTAGTAACCACAACATTGTAGGGCTTACCCTACTACAGTGAAGAATGTTTAAAGAAGAAGTAGTAACCACAACATTGTAGGGCTTACCCTACTACAGTGAAGAATGTTTAAAGAAGAAGTAGTAACCACAACATTGTAGGGCTTACCCTACTACAGTGAAGAATGTTTAAAGAAGAAGTAGTAACCACAACATTGTAGGGCTTACCCTACTACAGTGAAGAATGTTTAAAGAAGAAGTAGTAACCATAACATTGTAGGGCTTACCCTACTACAGTGAAGAATGTTTAAAGAAGAAGTAGTAACCACAACATTCGTGTAATGCTCCCCTCGAGTGTGATAAATCGTGGGTTTGAGCCCTGGTTGGAACAAATCAAAGACTATAAATTTGTCAGCAAAGCATGCAGCTTTCAAGGAGTAAAAGCAAAGACTAGTTGGATTGGAATCAGGATAGTGTGTCCGAGTGGAGCAACATGTCTACCATGTTGTTTCATTGAGCTAGGACTATAAAAATCTAACTAAAGGAGTTGGTCTAGTACAAAGGAGACATCATGATTGAATGGAACTTGTTGTCACCATGTTATCGCCGAAAAATTACTCATTTGGCATTATACAACAATTAAAAACAATATTTAATATGTATACTTAATTTTGCTTAGTTTACTACTTATAATTGATATAGCCTGTACATTTGCTGTCATTTGATTGGTTTTATTTATGTTATTAATGTATTTGTATGGAGAAGGACTAGTAAGTTTGTTCCCAATCCAATTGTATATATATATATATTGACAATAAAATGATTATAATGTAAAGTAAAGTACAACAATCACTCACTCTTAAAGAAGCAGTATATCACAAATATTAAAATAGCATGTTAAATCATTTTAGAAGTATTAATCAGTTATTTCTCATAACAAATTTGGTAATGGAGGAAACTGACAACAATTACAAGCTAAAGACACAAACCTGCTAACACTGAGAAAGAAACTCTTATCCACAGGAAATCTTAAAGAATGGTTTAACTGAAAAAAATACAATGTATCATATAAAACAGGTTAAGGAAATTCTCCCTAAACAATTTATCTAACAATAATTGTTCATAGACCAAACAAACTTCAGTAATTTGAGAAGTCTATATCTGGACATTATACTCTATATGATGTCATAACAATAATAACATCTATACAACAAATTACTACAAGCTTGCTGATTGAAGATTTTCATGTTAACTTACATAAGCTTTCCCATTCCATACATGTACATTTGACAAAGCTGAAATACTTATTAGGCAGGTGGAAAATGTCTTTAAGCATGTCGTGCAAAATCTCCGACAAAACATATCCTTTGGAACCCTAAAATGTCATTTGAACCCTTTCAAAAATAATTTGACAAGGGGCTCATGTTATAGCTTTGAATCATTTAACATGGGAAGTTAATATCTTTGAACATTTGTTTCCATGCCAAATTGCAGTCATATGAGAAACTTAAACAATTTCTAAAAGGGATCTGTATATGAATTTTATGAAGTTTGGTGGAATAGTGGTAAAAAAAAAAAAAAAAAAAAAAAAATCCCCCTTTTTCATGTTTCTTTGTCTCACTGATTCCGCTTCTATTTGGTCTAAAGACATTTCATAAGAAATGTTGCATAATTCTGTTCAGCAGTAAAGTAGCTATCACAATATTTGTGTTTTTCGTCTTTGCATCTGTTTTGTTTCCATGGCAACAATGACATTTTTTTTTAAATATTGACACTTTTAAATGCTTGATTACATCATATGGTATCTTTCTAGGAAGTTTCATGAAGTTATCAGAACAGAAATGGTCAAAAATGCCTTCTTTTTCTGTTTCTATGGCAATGGTTGACATATTTTTTCAAAATTCCAGTTTGTGTGTTTGATTCCACTTGATCTAAAGATTATTCCTATAAAAATTCAAGACATAATAATAAGAAACAAAAAACATTGCCACTTTGTTTGGTTCTTAATAAGAAACAAAAACATTGCCACTTTGTTTGGTTCTTAATAAGAAACAAAAACATTGCCACTTTGTTTGGTTCTTAATAAGAAACAAAAACATTGCCACTTTGTTTGGTCTTAATAAGAAACAAAAACATTGCCACTTTGTTTGGTTCTTAATAAGAAACAAAAAAATTGCCACTTTGTTTGGTCTTAATAAGAAACAAAAACATTGCCACTTTGTTTGGTTCTTAATAAGAAACAAAAACATTGTCACTTTGTTTGGTCTTAATAAGAAACAAAAACATTGCCACTTTGTTTGGTCTTAATAAGAAACAAAAACATTGCCACTTTGTTTGGTTCTTAATAAGAAACAAAAACATTGCCACTTTGTTTGGTTCTTAATAAGAAACAAAAACATTGCCACTTTGTTTGGTCTTAATAAGAAACAAAAGCATTGCCACTTTGTTTGGTAGTCTTAATAAGAAACAAAAACATTGCCACTTTGTTTGGTTCTTAATAAGAAACAAAAACATTGCCACTTTGTTTGGTCTTAATAAGAAACAAAAACATTGCCACTTTGTTTGGTTCTTAATAAGAAACAAAAACATTGCCACTTTGTTTGGTGGTCTTAATAAGAAACAAAAACATTGCCACTTTGTTTGGTTCTTAATAAGAAACAAAAACATTGCCACTTTGTTTGGTCTTAATAAGAAATAAAAACATTTCCACTTTGTTTGGTAGTCTTAATAAGAAACAAAAACATTGCCACTTTGTTTGGTAGTCTTAATAAGAAACAAAAACATTGCCACTTTGTTTGGTGGTCTTAATAAGAAACAAAAACATTGCCACTTTGTTTGGTTCTTAATAAGAAACAAAAACATTGCCACTTTGTTTGGTCTTAATAAGAAACAAAAACATTGCCATCTTTATTTGGTAGTCTTAATAAGAAACAAAAACATTGCCACTTTGTTGGGGTAGTCTTAATAAGAAACAAAAACATTGCCACTTTGTTTGGTCTTAATAAGAAACAAAAACATTGCCACTTTGTTTGGTTCTTAATAAGAAACAAAAACATTGCCACTTTGTTTGGTTCTTAATAAGAAACAAAAACATTGCCACTTTGTTTGGTCTTAATAAGAAACAAAAACATTGCCATCTTTGTTTGGTAGTCTTAATAAGAAACAAAAACATTGTCACTTTGTTTGGTAGTCTTAATAAGAAACAAAAACATTGCCACTTTGTTTGGTCTTAATAAGAAACAAAAACATTGCCACTTTGTTTGGTTCTTAATAAGAAACAAAAACATTGCCACTTTGTTTGGTATTCTTAATAAGAAACAAAAACATTGCCACTTTGTTTGGTTCTTAATAAGAAACAAAAACATTGCCACTTTGTTTGGTTCTTAATAAGAAACAAAAACATTGCCACTTTGTTTGGTCTTAATAAGAAATAAAAACATTTCCACTTTGTTTGGTAGTCTTAATAAGAAACAAAAACATTGCCACTTTGTTTGGTCTTAATAAGAAACAAAAACATTGCCACTTTGTTTGGTCTTAATAAGAAACAAAAACATTGCCACTTTGTTTGGTTTTCAATAAGAAACAAAAACATTGCCACTTTGTTTGGTCTTAATAAGAAACAAAAACATTGCCACTTTGTTTGGTCTTAATAAGAAACAAAAACATTGCCACTTTGTTTGGTCTTAATAAGAAACAAAAACATTGCCACTTTGTTTGGTAGTCTTAATAAGAAACAAAAACATTGCCACTTTGTTTGGTCTTAATAAGAAACAAAAACATTGCCACTTTGTTTGGTCTTAATAAGAAACAAAAACATTGCCTCTTTGTTTGGTTCTTAATAAGAAACAAAAACATTGCCACTTTGTTTGGTCTTAATAAGAAACAAAAACATTGCCACTTTGTTTGGTAGTCTTAATAAGAAACAAAAACATTGCCACTTTGTTTGGTCTTAATAAGAAACAAAAATATTGCCACTTTGTTTGGTTCTTAATAAGAAACAAAAACATTGCCACTTTTTTTGGTCTTAATAAGAAACAAAAACATTGCCACTTTGTTTGGTAGTCTTAATAAGAAACAAAAACATTGTCACTTTGTTTGGTTCTTAATAAGAAACAAAAACATTGCCACTTTGTTTGGTCTTAATAAGAAACAAAAACATTGCCACTTTGTTTGGTTCTTAATAAGAAACAAAAACATTGCCACTTTGTTTGGTCTTAATAAGAAACAAAAACATTGCCATCTTTATTTGGTAGTCTTAATAAGAAACAAAAACATTGCCACTTTGTTTGGTAGTCTTAATAAAAAACAAAAACATTGCCACTTTGTTTGGTAGTCTTAATAAGAAACAAAAACATTGCCACTTTGTTTGGTAGTCTTAATAAGAAACAACAACATTGCCACTTTGTTTGGTAGTCTTAATAAGAAACAAAAATATTGCCACTTTGTTTGGTCTTAATAAGAAACAAAAACATTGCCACTTTGTTTGGTAGTCTTAATAAGAAACAAAAACATTGCCACTTTGTTTGGTCTTAATAAGAAACAAAAACATTGCCACTTTGTTTGGTAGTCTTAATAAGAAACAAAAACATTGCCACTTTGTTTGGTTCTTAATAAGAAACAAAAACATTGCCACTTTGTTTGGTAGTCTTAATAAGAAACAAAAACATTGCCACTTTGTTTGGTCTTAATAAGAAACAAAAACATTGCCACTTTGTTTGGTTCTTAATAAGAAACAAAAACATTGCCACTTTGTTTGGTTCTTAATAAGAAACAAAAACATTGCCACTTTGTTTGGTCTTAATAAGAAATAAAAACATTTCCACTTTGTTTGGTAGTCTTAATAAGAAACAAAAACATTGCCACTTTGTTTGGTCTTAATAAGAAACAAAAACATTGCCACTTTGTTTGGTCTTAATAAGAAATAAAAACATTGCCACTTTGTTTGGTCTTAATAAGAAACAAAAACATTGCCACTTTGTTTGGTTCTTAATAAGAAACAAAAACATTGCCACTTTGTTTGGTCTTAATAAGAAACAAAAACATTGCCACTTTGTTTGGTTCTTAATAAGAAACAAAAACATTGCCACTTTGTTTGGTCTTAATAAGAAACAAAAACATTGCCACTTTGTTTGGTTCTTAATAAGAAACAAAAACATTGCCACTTTGTTTGGTCTTAATAAGAAACAAAAACAAACATTGCCACTTTGTTTGGTAGTCTTAATAAGAAACAAAAACATTGCCACTTTGTTTGGTTCTTAATAAGAAACAAAAACATTGTCACGTTGTTTGGTCTTAATAAGAAACAAAAACATTGCCACTTTGTTTGGTCTTAATAAGAAACAAAAACATTGCCACTTTGTTTGGTCTTAATAAGAAACAAAAACATTGCCACTTTGTTTGGTTCTTAATAAGAAACAAAAACATTGCCACTTTGTTTGGTCTTAATAAGAAACAAAAACATTGCCACTTTGTTTGGTCTTAATAAGAAACAAAAACATTGCCACTTTGTTTGGTTCTTAATAAGAAACAAAAACATTGCCACTGTGTTTGGTAGTCTTAATAAAAAACAAAAACATTGCCACTTTGTTTGGTAGTCTTAATAAGAAACAAAAACATTGCCACTTTGTTTGGTAGTCTTAATAAGAAACAACAACATTGCCATTTTGTTTGGTATTCTTAATAAGAAACAAAAACATTGCCACTTTGTTTGGTCTTAATAAGAAACAAAAACATTGCCACTTTGTTTGGTCTTAATAAGAAACAAAAACATTGCCACTTTGTTTGGTAGTCTTAATAAGAAACAAAAACATTGCCACTTTGTTTGGTCTTAATAAGAAACAAAAACATTGCCACTTTGTTTGGTCTTAATAAGAAACAAAAACATTGCCACTTTGTTTGGTTCTTAATAAGAAATAAAAACATTGCCACTTTGTTTGGTTCTTAATAAGAAACAAAAACATTGCCACTTTGTTTGGTAGTCTTAATAAGAAACAAAAGCATTGCCACTTTGTTTGGTCTTAATAAGAAACAAAAACATTGCCACTTTGTTTGGTCTTAATAAGAAACAAAAACATTGCCACTTTGTTTGGTCTTAATAAGAAACAAAAACATTGCCACTTTGTTTGGTAGTCTTAATAAGAAACAAAAACATTGCCACTTTGTTTGGTCTTAATAAGAAACAAAAACATTGCCACTTTGTTTGGTCTTAATAAGAAACAAAAACATTGCCACTTTGTTTGGTAGTCTTAATAAGAAACAAAAACATTGCCACTTTGTTTGGTCTTAATAAGAAACAAAAACATTGCCACTTTGTTTGGTTCTTAATAAGAAACAAAAACATTGCCACTTTGTTTGGTTCTTAATAAGAAACAAAAACATTGCCACTTTGTTTGGTCTTAATAAGAAACAAAAACATTGCCACTTTGTTTGGTCTTAATAAGAAACGGAGCAAAAACAATAAGCATCACAAACTATGTGTTTGGGCCACTTCATAACAAGAAACAGGGTTAATTTTGAAGTCTCCCATCTTTGTTTCCGAGACTTAAAGGAAAAGACCAGTCAGTTGAACAATTGTTATAATTCAATACATTGTAACTTTTTATTTGTAAATAACTAATTATTAAACAAAAAACACCTTTATTAACATTAATATGCCCAATTAAAAATATGAATATTTGGAATTTCCTGTCGTAGTGTAAGCGGCCATGACACCTCTTCATGTGACATCACACAGTCCGTTCCTATTACTAGAATAAATAATATATCTGACTCTTCCCAACATCGAGTCCTTTTGGTTATGTCTTAATATCAGATCAACTGCAATACAATGTTTACAATTGTATATCGTCCTAATTTTTTTCTTAATATTCCCATCCCATGTTACATTTTCATAAAATCAAATGAGTTTATCATTGTAGTTGGGGGCGGGTATCTATGTATAATTTCATGCTTTACGTAAATGTCCGTAGGTTAAATAACTGTCAGTTTTAACTTATTTTATGCGTACACATGCTTTTTTCTTTTTTTGTCGCCAATGCTATCGTACTTTCCCGTGTTTTTCGTGGTCACTGGTCGATGTGTTGACAAGGATAGTCCTGACCGGTAATTACAAATAAAAAAATCTTCTCACACTTTCCCTTTTCGTGCTTTAGTGTTATAAAATGCTTGACATGAAGCCATATATCAAAAGATAAATATACGACGTTATTTTACGATTTAAACATAATAAAATTGCACTTGATCAATGCTGATATATCATACCATACCGATTAAGACGTCACGGGCAGGATAAATCCGAGAATGGATTATGCCTTTTGTCTCATCCACATTGAAGAGTTTTGAAAATTAGTGATCCCCATTATCTAGTGCTACAGGCAACTTCAATCACCAAATTCTACCTTACGGTATACTATTTTTAACATTCATTAGCACAAATGTCTTTTATTTACTGTCATTTAAATTTTCACGCTAACTTGTTAAGACCATGGCCTTTTCCTTTAACTACCATAAACAAGTCCCTCTGAATATCAGTGTATTTATTTTGTACAATCGGTTTATTTTGGACTATACAACATCTTATAAACACTTCAAGTATACAAGGAACAAATAATATAATGGTCAAACATTTGTCAGAGGAAATCAGCCATAATCAGTTTCAGATATTTAAAACTGCACCCAGTTTAAAATACTCAAGCTGAAATTAGACATATGATAATCTATTTTCTATAATTGGAAACTGCCAAATGTATACTAACTTGAATGAATATTTGATAAATGATTCAAAATACTTTTAAATATCTTTTAATTTCATGTTTATGTAAGAATTTACCTCTTCATTTTCTGACTCTTTATGAGCACTACACAACCATGATTTAGCTCCCATTAACTCACAGCTCAGATATCTCACGCTCCAGCTGGCAGCAGGTCGGTGAAATAATCCATCTTCAATAGGCACAAGTGTTAAATCATTACATACATTCAATACAAATGATTCGGCCAAAAGTTCAGCACCATGTTGTTTGGAGAAAGACATCCAGTAACATATATTAAATCTATGTAGATTTACTGCCATCTTTATACTCCTGTAAGATAAGTACAGTAACATATATTAAATCTATGTACATTTACTGCCATCTTTATACTCCTGTAAGATAAGTACAGTAACATATATTAAATCTATGTAGATTTACTGCCATCTTTATACTCCTGTAAGATAAGTACAGTAACATATATTAAATCTATGTAGATTTACTGCCATCTTTATACTCCTGTAAGATAAGTACAGTAACATATATTAAATCTATGTAGATTTACTGCCATCTTTATACTCCTGTAAGATAAGTACAGTAACATATATTAAATCTATGTAGATTTACTGCCATCTTTATACTCCTGTAAGATAAGTACAGTAACATATATTAAATCTATGTAGATTTACTGCCATCTTTATACTCCTGTAAGATAAGTACAGTAACATATATTAAATCTATGTAGATTTACTGTCATCTTTATACTCCTGTAAGATAAGTACAGGAACATATATTAAATCTATGTAGATTTACTGCCATCTTTATACTCCTGTAAGATAAGTACAGTAACATATATTAAATCTATGTAGATTTACTGTCATCTTTATACTCCTGTAAGATAAGTACAGTAACATATATTAAATCTATGTAGATTTACTGTCATCTTTATACTCCTGTAAGATAAGTACAGGAACATATATTAAATCTATGTAGATTTACTGTCATCTTTATACTCCTGTAAGATAAGTACAGTAACATATATTAAATCTATGTAGATTTACTGTCATCTTTATACTCCTGTAAGATAAGTACAGTAACATATATTAAATCTATGTAGATTTACTGCCATCTTTATACTCCTGTAAGATAAGTACAGTAACATATATTAAATCTATGTAGATTTACTGCCATCTTTATACTCCTGTAAGATAAGTACAGTAACATATATTAAATTTATGTAGATTTACTGCCATCTTTATACTCCTGTAAGATAAGTACAGTAACATATATTAAATCTATGTAGATTTACTGTCATCTTTATACTCCTGTAAGATACGTACAGTAGCATATATTAAATCTATGTAGATTTACTGCCATCTTTATACTCCTGTAAGATAAGTACAGTAACATATATTAAATCTATGTAGATTTACTGCCATCTTTATACTCCTGTAAGATAAGTACAGTAACATATATTAAATCTATGTAGATTTACTGCCATCTTTATACTCCTGTAAGATAAGTACAGTAACATATATTAAATCTATGTAGATTTACTGCCATCTTTATACTCCTGTAAGATAAGTACAGTAACATATATTAAATCTATGTAGATTTACTGCCATCTTTATACTCCTGTAAGATAAGTACAGTAACATATATTAAATCTATGTACATTTACTGCCATCTTTATACTCCTGTAAGATAAGTACAGTAACATATATTAAATCTATGTAGATTTACTGCCATCTTTATACTCCTGTAAGATAAGTACAGGAACATATATTAAATCTATGTAGATTTACTGCCATCTTTATACTCCTGTAAGATAAGTACAGTAACATATATCAAATCTATGTAGATTTACTGCCATCTTTATACTCCTGTAAGATAAGTACAGTAACATATATTAAATCGATGTAGATTTACTGCCATCTTTATACTCCTGTAAGATAAGTACAGTAACATATATTAAATCTATGTAGATTTACTGCCATCTTTATACTCCTGTAAGATAAGTACAGTAACATATATTAAATCTATGTAGATTTACTGCCATCTTTATACTCCTGTAAGATAAGTACAGTAACATATATTAAATCTATGTAGATTTACTGCCATCTTTATACTCCTGTAAGATAAGTACAGGAACATATTTTAAATCTATGTAGGTTAAACTGCCATCTTTATACTCTATACTTTATACAATCTTGTACATGTTCACAACATTTTTCCTTTTTCCAGACATTGATATCTTACTTTTTTGGTTTTGTCTTTGACAGAAAGAATTTGAACAATATTTAAACAAACTGCTGTACCTTCATAAAATTCAGCTGACTTGAGGATGTGCTTGAAACATTCTTCATTTGATAAAGTTTAAACATTTCTTACGGCAATGCTCCCTGGACATTAAACAACAATCAATCAATCACTGGCCTATAAAACAGAACTTACTTGTAATGTCTTGTTAGCTGTGGTTTTCTCATCTTAGTGTTACAAAAAAAGGCACCTCTCCTGGTTGGTCTTGTTACTCCTGCTAAGCACAACTGTAAAATAAATAACAAGGGTCAACAATATAACTATCTACAACAACAATAAATAACAAGGGTCAACAATATAACTAACTGCAACAATAATAAATAACAAGGTTCAACAATATAACTAACTACAACAACAATAAATAACAAGGGTCAACAATATAACTAACTACAACAACAATAAATAACAAGAGTCAACAATATAACTAACTACAACAACAATAAATAACAAGGGTCAACAATATAACTAACTACAACAACAATAAATAACAAGGGTCAACAATATAACTAACTACAACAACAATAAATAACAAGGGTCAACAATATAACTATCTACAACAACAATAAATAACAAGGGTCAACAATATAACTAACTACAGCAACAATAAATAACAAGGGTCAACAATATAACTAACTACAACAACAATAAATAACATGAGTCAACAATATAACTATCTACAACAACAATAAATAACAAGGGTCAACAATATAACTATCTACAACAACAATAAATAACAAGGGTCAACAATATAACTATCTACAACAACAATAAATAACAAGGATCAACGATATAACTAACTACAGAAACAATAAATAACAAGGGTCAATAATATAACTAACTACAACAACAATAAATAACAAGGGTCAACAATATAACTAACTACATCAACAATAAATAACAAGGATCAACGATATAACTAACTACAACAACAATAAATAACAAGGGTCAACAATATAACTAACTACAACAACAATAAATAACAAGGGTCAACAATATAACTAACTATAACAACAATAAATAACAAGGGTCAACAATATAACTATCTACAACAACAATAAATAACAAGGGTCAACAATATAACTATCTACAACAACAATAAATAACAAGGATCAACGATATAACTAACTGCAACAATAATAAATAACAAGGTTCAACAATATAACTAACTACAACAACAATAAATAACAAGGGTCAACAATATAACTAACTACAACAACAATAAATAACAAGAGTCAACAATATAACTAACTACAACAACAATAAATAACAAGGGTCAACAATATAACTAACTACAACAACAATAAATAACAAGGGTCAACAATATAACTAACTACAACAACAATAAATAACAAGGGTCAACAATATAACTATCTACAACAACAATAAATAACAAGGGTCAACAATATAACTAACTACAACAACAATAAATAACAAGGGTCAACAATATAACTAACTACAACAACAATAAATAACATGAGTCAACAATATAACTATCTACAACAACAATAAATAACAAGGGTCAACAATATAACTATCTACAACAACAATAAATAACAAGGGTCAACAATATAACTATCTACAACAACAATAAATAACAAGGATCAACGATATAACTAACTACAGAAACAATAAATAACAAGGGTCAATAATATAACTAACTACAACAACAATAAATAACAAGGGTCAACAATATAACTAACTACATCAACAATACATAACAAGTGTCAACAATATAACTAACTACAACAATAAGTAACAAGGGTCAACAATATAACTATCTACAACAACAATAAATAACAAGGATCAACGATATAACTAACTACAGAAACAATAAATAACAAGGGTCAATAATATAACTAACTACAACAACAATAAATAACAAGGGTCAACCATATAACTAACTACATCAACAATACATAACAAGTGTCAACAATATAACTAACTACAACAATAAGTAACAAGGGTCAACAATATAACTAACTACAACAACAATAAATAACACGGATCAACGATATAACTAACTACAACAACAATAAATAACAAGGGTCAACAATATAACTAACTACATCAACAATAAATAACAAGGGTCAACAATATAACTAACTACAACAATAAATAACAAGGGTCAACAATATAACTAACTACAACAACAATAAATAACAAGGGTCAACAGTATAACTAACTACAACAACAATAAATAACAAGGGTCAACAATAAAACTATCTACAACAACAATAAATAACAAGGGTCAACAATATAACTATCTACAACAACAATAAATAACAAGGGTCAACAATATAACTATCTACAACAACAATAAATAACAAGGATCAACGATATAACTAACTACAACAACAATAAATAACAAGGATCAACGATATAACTAACTACAACAACAATAAATAACAAGGGTCAACAATATAACTAACTACAACAACAATAAATAACAAGGGTCAACAATATAACTAACTACAACAACAATAAATAACAAGGATCAACAATATAACTATCTACAACGACAATAAATAACAAGGGTCAACAATATAACTAACTACAACAACAATAAATAACAAGAGTCAACAATATAACTATCTACAACAACAATAAATAACAAGGATCAACAATATAACTAACTACAACAATAAATAACAAGGGTCAACAATATAACTATCTACAACAACAATAAATAACAAGGGTCAACAATATAACTATCTACAACAACAATAAATAACAAGGATCAACGATATAACTAACTACAGAAACAATAAATAACAAGGGTCAATAATATAACTAACTACAACAACAATAAATAACAAGGGTCAACAATATAACTAACTACATCAACAATACATAACAAGTGTCAACAATATAACTAACTACAACAATAAGTAACAAGGGTCAACAATATAACTATCTACAACAACAATAAATAACAAGGGTCAACAATATAACTATCTACAACAACAATAAATAACAAGGATCAACGATATAACTAACTACAGAAACAATAAATAACAAGGGTCAATAATATAACTAACTACAACAACAATAAATAACAAGGGTCAACCATATAACTAACTACATCAACAATACATAACAAGTGTCAACAATATAACTAACTACAACAATAAGTAACAAGGGTCAACAATATAACTAACTACAACAACAATAAATAACACGGATCAACGATATAACTAACTACAACAACAATAAATAACAAGGGTCAACAATATAACTAACTACATCAACAATAAATAACAAGGGTCAACAATATAACTAACTACAACAATAAATAACAAGGGTCAACAATATAACTAACTACAACAACAATAAATAACAAGGGTCAACAGTATAACTAACTACAACAACAATAAATAACAAGGGTCAACAATAAAACTATCTACAACAACAATAAATAACAAGGGTCAACAATATAACTATCTACAACAACAATAAATAACAAGGGTCAACAATATAACTAACTACAACAACAATAAATAACAAGGGTCAACAATATAACTAACTACAACAACAATAAATAACAAGGGTCAACAATATAACTAACTACAACAACAATAAATAACAAGGGTCAACAATATAACTAACTACAACAACAATAAATAACAAGGGTCAACAATATAACTAACTACAACAACAATAAATAACAAGGGTCAACAATATAACTAACTACAACAACAATATATAACAAGAGTCAACAATATAACTATCTACAACAACAATAAATAACAAGGATCAACGATATAACTAACTACAACAACAATAAATAACAAGGGTCAACAATATAACTAACTACAACAACAATAAATAACAAGGGTCAACAATATAACTAACTACAACAATAAATAACAAGGGTCAACAATATAACTAACTACAACAACAATAAATAACAAGGGTCAACAATATAACTATCTACAACAACAATAAATAACAAGGGTCAACAATATAACTATCTACAACAACAATAAATAACAAGGATCAACGATATAACTAACTACAACAACAATAAATAACAAGGATCAACGATATAACTAACTACAACAACAATAAATAACAAGGGTCAACAATATAACTAACTACAACAACAATAAATAACAAGGGTCAACAATATAACTAACTACAACAACAATAAATAACAAGGATCAACAATATAACTATCTACAACGACAATAAATAACAAGGGTCAACAATATAACTAACTACAACAACAATAAATAACAAGAGTCAACAATATAACTATCTACAACAACAATAAATAACAAGGATCAACAATATAACTAACTACAACAATAAATAACAAGGGTCAACAATATAACTAACTACAACAACAATAAATAACAAGGATCAACGATATAACTAACTACAACAACAATAAATAACAAGGGTCAACAATATAACTAACTACAACAACAATAAATAACAAGGGTCAACAATATAACTAACTATAACAACAATAAATAACAAGGGTCAACAATATAACTATCTACAACAACAATAAATAACAAGGGTCAACAATATAACTATCTACAACAACAATAAATAACAAGGATCAACGATATAACTAACTACAACAACAATAAATAACAAGGATCAATGATATAACTAACTACAACAACAATAAATAACAAGGGTCAACAATATAACTAACTACAACAACAATAAATAACAAGGGTCAACAATAAAACTAACTACAACAACAATAAATAACAAGGGTCAACAATATAACTAACTACAACAACAATACATAACAAGGGTCAACAATATAACTAACTACAACAACAATAAATAACAAGGGTCAACAATAAAACTAACTACAACAACAATAAATAACAAGGGTCAACAATAAAACTAACTACAACAACAATAAATAACAAGGGTCACCAATATAACTAACTACAACAACAATAAATAACAAGGATCAACAATATAACTAACTACAACAACAATAAATAACAAGGGTCAACAATATAACTAGCTACAACAACAATATAACTAACTACAACAACAATAAATAACAAGGGTCAACAATATAACTAACTACAACAATAAATAACAAGGGTCAACAATATAACTAACTACAACAACAATAAATAACAAGGGTCAACAATATAACTAACTACAACAACAATATAACTAACTACAACAACAATAAATAACAAGGGTCAACAATATAACTAACTACAACAACAATACATAACAAGGGACAACAATATAACTAACTACAACAATAAATAACAAGGGTCAACAATATAACTAACTACAACAACAATAAAAAACAAGGGTCAACAATATAACTAACTACAACAACAATAAATAACAAGGATCAACGATATAACTAACTACAACAACAATAAGTAACAAGGGTCAACAATATAACTAACTACAACAACAATAAATAACAAGGATCAACGATATAACTAACTACAACAACAATAAATAACAAGGGTCAACAATATAACTAACTACAACAACAATAAATAACAAGGGTCAACAATATAACTAACTACAACAACAATACATAACAAGGGTCAACAATATAACTAACTACAACAACAATACATAACAAGTGTCAACAATATAACTAACTACAACAATAAGTAACAAGGGTCAACAATATAACTAACTACAACAAGAATAAATAACAAGGGTCAACAATATAACTAACTACAACAACAATAAATAACAAGGGTCAACAATATAACTAACTACAACAACAATAAATAACAAGGGTCAACAATATAACTAACTACAACAACAATAGATAACAAGGGTCAATAATATAACTAACTACAACAAAAATAAATAACAAGGGTCAACAATATAACAAACTACAACAACAATAAATAACAAGGGTCAACAATATAACTAACTACAACAACAATACAAAACAAGGGTCAACAATATAACTAACTACAACAATAAATAACAAGGGTCAACAATATAACTAACTACAACAACAATAAATAACAAGGGTCAACAATATAACTAACTACAACAACAATGAATAACAAGGATCAACGATATAACTAACTACAACAACAATAAATAACAAGGGTCAACAATATAACTAACTACAACAACAATAAATAACAAGGGTCAACAATATAACTAACTACAACAACAATACATAACAAGGGTCAACAATATAACTAACTACAACAATAAATAACAAGGGTCAACAATATAACTAACTACAACAACAATAAATAACAAGGGTCAACAATATAACTAACTACAACAACAATAAATAACAAGGGTCAACAATATAACTAACTACAACACCAATAAATAACAAGGGTCAACAATATAACTAACTACAACAACAATAAATAACAAGGATCAACAATATAACTAACTACAACAACAATAAATAACAAGGGTCAACAATATAACTAACTACAACAACAATAAATAACAAGGGTCAACAATATAACTAACTACAACAACAATAAATAACAAGGGTCAACAATATTACTAACTACAACAACAATAAATAACAAGGGTCAACAATATAACTAACTACAACAACAATAAATAACAAGGGTCAACAATATAACTAACTACAACAACACAAACCTCTGGCAAACATGAAATTATAAAACACAAACATATATTGTGGGTTTTGTTTTTTGTATTCAGTGAGTTCTTTTAGTGATATCATGATGAAGAACAGCTTCCCATTGTTTGTTCTTGATGAAGAACAGTATCCCATTGTTTGTTCTTGATGAAGAACAGCGTCCCATTGTTTGTTCTTGATGAAGAACAGCTTCCCATTGTTTGTTCTTGATGAAGAACAGCATCCCATTGTGTGTTCTTGATGAAGAACAGCATCCCATTGTTTGTTCTTGATGAAGAACAGCATCCCATTGTTTGTTCTTGATGAAGAACAGCGTCCCATTGTTTGTTCTTGATGAAGAACAGCGTCCCATTGTTTGTTCTTGATGAAGAACAGCTTCCCATTGTTTGTTCTTGATGAAGAACAGCTTCCCATTGTTTGTTCTTGATGAAGAACAGCATCCCATTGTGTGTTCTTGATGAAGAACAGCGTCCCATTGTTTGTTCTTGATGAAGAACAGCGTCCCATTGTTTGTTCTTGATGAAGAACAGCGTCCCATTGTTTGTTCTTGATGAAGAACAGCTTCCCATTGTTTGTTCTTGATGAAGAACAGCTTCCCATTGTTTGTTCTTGATGAAGAACAGCATCCCATTGTGTGTTCTTGATGAAGAACAGCGTCCCATTGTTTGTTCTTGATGAAGAACAGCGTCCCATTGTTTGTTCTTGATGAAGAACAGCTTCCCATTGTTTGTTCTTGATGAAGAACAGCGTCCCATTGTTTGTTCTTGATGAAGAACAGCATCCCATTGTTTGTTCTTGATGAAGAACAGCGTCCCATTGTTTGTTCTTGATGAAGAACAGCATCCCATTGTTTGTTCTTGATGAAGAACAGCGTCCCATTGTTTGTTCTTGATGAAGAACAGCGTCCCATTGTTTGTTCTTGATGAAGAACAGCGTCCCATTGTTTGTTCTTGATGAAGAACAGCGTCCCATTGTTTGTTCTTGATGAAGAACAGCATCCCATTGTTTGTTCTTGATGAAGAATAGCATCCCATTGTTTGTTCTTGATGAAGAACAGTGTCCCATTGTTTGTTCTTGATGAAGAACAGCATCCCATTGTTTGTTCTTGATGAAGAACAGCGTCCCATTGTTTGTTCTTGATGAAGAACAGCATCCCATTGTTTGTTCTTGATGAAGAACAGCATCCCATTGTTTGTTCTTGATGAAGAACAGCGTCCCATTGTTTGTTCTTGATGAAGAACAGCATCCCATTGTTTGTTCTTGATGAAGAACAGCTTCCCATTGTTTGTTCTTGATGAAGAACAGCATCCCATTGTTTGTTCTTGATGAAGAACAGCATCCCATTGTTTGTTCTTGATGTAGAACAGCGTCCCATTGTTTGTTCTTGATGAAGAACAGCATCCCATTGTTTGTTCTTGATGAAGAACAGCGTCCCATTGTTTGTTCTTGATGAAGAACAGCATCCCATTGTTTGTTCTTGATGAAGAACAGCGTCCCATTGTTTGTTCTTGATGAAGAACAGCGTCCCATTGTTTGTTCTTGATGAAGAACAGCTTCCCATTGTTTGTTCTTGATGAAGAACAGCTTCCCATTGTTTGTTCTTGATGAAGAACAGCATCCCATTGTGTGTTCTTGATGAAGAACAGCTTCCCATTGTTTGTTCTTGATGAAGAACAGCGTCCCATTGTTTGTTCTTGATGAAGAACAGCATCCCATTGTTTGTTCTTGATGAAGAACAGCGTCCCATTGTTTGTTCTTGATGAAGAACAGCGTCCCATTGATTGTTCTTGATGAAGAACAGCGTCCCATTGTTTGTTCTTGATGAAGAACAGCATCCCATTGTTTGTTCTTGATGAAGAACAGCATCCCATTGTTTGTTCTTGATGAAGAACAGCATCCCATTGTTTGTTCTTGATGAAGAACAGCATCCCATTGTTTGTTCTTGATGAAGAACAGCATCCCATTGTTTGTTCTTGATGTAGAACAGCATCCCATTGTTTCTTCTTGATGAAGAACAGTGTCCCATTGTTTGTTCTTGATGAAGAACAGCATCCCATTGTTTGTTCTTGATGAAGAACAGCATCCCATTGTTTGTTCTTGATGAAGAACAGCTTCCCATTGTTTGTTCTTGATGAAGAACAGCTTCCCATTGTTTGTTTTTGATGAAGAACAGCATCCCATTGTTTGTTCTTGATGAAGAACAGCGTCCCATTGTTTGTTCTTGATGAAGAACAGCTTCCCATTGTTTGTTCTTGATGAAGAACAGCATCCCATTGTTTGTTCTTGATGAAGAACAGTGTCCCATTGTTTGTTCTTGATGAAGAACAGCGTCCCATTGTTTGTTCTTGTGAAGAACAGCATCCCATTGTTTGTTCTTGATGAAGAACAGCATCCCATTGTTTGTTCTTGATGAAGAACAGCGTCCCATTGTTTGTTCTTGATGAAGAACAGCATTCCATTGTTTGTTCTTGATGAAGAACAGCATCCCATTGTTTGTTCTTGATGAAGAACAGCGTCCCATTGTTTGTTCTTGATGAAGAACAGCATCCCATTGATTGTTCTTGATGAAGAACAGCATCCCATTGTTTGTTCTTGATGAAGAACAGCATCCCATTTTTTGTTCTTGATGAAGAATAGCATCCCATTGTTTGTTCTTGATGAAGAACAGTATCCCATTGTTTGTTCTTGATGAAGAACAGTGTCCCATTGTTTGTTCTTGATGAAGAACAGCATCCCATTGTTTGTTCTTGATGAAGAACAGCATCCCATTGTTTGTTCTTGATGAAGAACAGCATCCCATTGTTAGTTCTTGATGAAGAACAGCATCCCATTGTTTGTTCTTGATGAAGAACAGCATCCCATTGTTTGTTCTTGATGAAGAACAGCATCCCATTGTTTGTTCTTGATGAAGAACAGCATCCCATTGTTTGTTCTTGATGTAGAACAGCATCCCATTGTTTCTTCTTGATGAAGAACAGTGTCCCATTGTTTGTTCTTGATGAAGAACAGCATCCCATTGTTTGTTCTTGATGAAGAACAGCATCCCATTGTTTGTTCTTGATGAAGAACAGCTTTCCATTGTTTGTTCTTGATGAAGAACAGCTTCCCATTGTTTGTTTTTGATGAAGAACAGCATCCCATTGTTTGTTCTTGATGAAGAACAGCATCCCATTGTTTGTTCTTGATGAAGAACAGCTTCCCATTGTTTGTTCTTGATGAAGAACAGCATCCCATTGTTTGTTCTTGATGAAGAACAGTGTCCCATTGTTTGTTCTTGATGAAGACCAGCTTCCCATTGTTTGTTCTTGATGAAGAACAGCTTTCCATTGTTTGTTCTTGATGAAGAACAGCGTCCCATTGTTTGTTCTTGATGAAGAACAGCTTCCCATTGTTTGTTCTTGATGAAGAACAGCATCCCATTGTTTGTTCTTGATGAAGAACAGCTTCCCATTGTTTGTTCTTGATGAAGAACAGCTTCCCATTGTTTGTTCTTGATGAAGAACAGCATCCCATTGTTTGTTCTTGATGAAGAACAGCATCCCATTGTTTGTTCTTGATGAAGAACAGCGTCCCATTGTTTGTTTTTGATGAAGAACAGCATCCCATTGTTTGTTCTTGATGAAGAACAGCATCCCATTGTTTGTTCTTGATGAAGAACAGTATCCCATTGTTTGTTCTTGATGAAGAACAGCATCCCATTGTTTCTTCTTGATGAAGAACAGCGTCCCATTGTTTGTTCTTGATGAAGAACAGCGTCCCATTGTTTGTTCTTGATGAAGAACAGCATCCCATTGTTTGTTCTTGATGAAGAACAGCGTCCCATTGTTTGTTCTTGATGAAGAACAGCATCCCATTATTTGTTCTTGATGAAGAACAGCATCCCATTGTTTGTTCTTGATGAAGAACAGCATCCCATTGTTTGTTCTTGATGAAGAACAGCGTCCCATTGTTTGTTTTTGATGAAGAACAGCGTCCCATTGTTTGTTCTTGATGAAGAACAGCGTCCCATTGTTTTTTTTTGATGAAGAACAGCGTCCCATTGTTTGTTCTTGATGAAGAACAGCATCCCATTGTTTGTTCTTGATGAAGAACAGCGTCCCATTGTTTGTTCTTGTTATTTTAGTAATTTTTTATACTTGGGTCAGATAGTTTTTCCTATATGTCATTTACTTTCATAATAATGTGGATTGATATATTTCAATTGGTATCCATTATTATATATGGATAGAACATTATTGCTTGTACTAAAGTAATAATTTTTGATTAGAATAACGAAAATTTGAAATATCTTTTAAACTGTAGATTTTAAAGTAGAAGTGTAAACGAGAGTTGTGCAGAGAATCAAGGGTGCTAATTTAATTTGGAAGTTTGCAGACCAGAAAGTGAACAGATTTGGCCCTGCTCATATAGAAAAATCGCATTTTAAAGGAATTTCTGGGTGTATATTTAGACAAAGTTTGATGAAATACGGAGGGAATAAGTCTATAAAAGATAACAGCCTGCGGCCATGGGTTTTAATCCCTGAGGACAATAGACACTCGACGGTCACCCGAAAGATGCCATTTTTCTCTGTAGAGCCGTCACCATCTCCTACACGCACTATTGAAGTTCATTGATTCTTATCTGTAAAATATTTTACCTGTAAAAACTACTTGGACTGGGACATTTTTCGTTATTTTTATTTTTTCACTAAATATATAGCACTTCTGTCTTTAATAAAGGACAAAGTCCTTCTAACGGTAAGCTGTCCGATTTTTCCTTCTATATTGATAGCCAAAAATCTGCTCACCGGAAGTTTAAAAATTAGATCAATTGATAATTTAGAAACGCAAAACAAATCTATTTCAATGAAAAATTCCCAATTCTTTGATTATTTACTCTATGCAAAATCGAAATAAACTTTTAATAAAATTCTAATAAAAAAATCTCATTCAACGAAACTCCCGACAGGAAGAGCGGCGTAGGTAAAATGAACGTCATAACAAATCAGCTACACAATTCATTCAAAATAAAAGATAATACCCTCACCGGACGCAATTACGAACGAAATAAAAAGTATGTCCCCTAACTGTTCCTTCAAAACATGAATTAAAAAAATTGCTTTTATAAATAGATACCCCGCTAAATTACTCGTGTTTTGGGAGAAAATTATTCATGCGCAGTTGTTGAATGTTGCAGACGACGGGTTTTCATATTTGTAAACAGAAAACAATCGACAATTGCACTTGGAATCTATCGCTAAAATTCATTGAGGTTCTCATATTTTGTTATCTTATGCCTGTAACTGGAAAGAATATGATCATTTGGTTCTATGCATATGTAGAACACATTGAAATTAAAACAAAAACAGTCAATATAATACATTTTCCTTACCTTGATCTATCCCAAAATGTCAAAATCCGTGATGTACCTTATTCATTGAAGAGTCCCAGGAATTCCGAATGCAAACTGACACACATTTATGGTATGAATAAAGGAAAGGTTTTTATGTCATGTGTATTATATACAAATAGATTAGTGAATGTAAATGAATGAATGCTCTTTCAATTTTATCAGTTGTCATTAAATAATTTACACTAGAAAGGTTATTATGATGTCGTTCGAAATTGTGTCCGGATCTAGGTCACAGAGTGACTAGAACGGGGTCATGAAAATCTATTCTAAGTTAAATCCCGTAACAATGCATTGAATAATATATGGGCTATGATTCAAAAGGAATATTGGTGTTTAATCTGAAATATGAACATGCAATCAGCTTCATCAATTTGGTAAAATTTATAAATTATTATCAAATGCCACGGTCAATATCATCGAAATTGTTCGTAATTGCGTCCGATGAGGCTAACGTGTACGGATCATCGTATTATTGAAATTTGAGGACTTCGTCCTTCAAACAGGTTGCCTGTCTCATATTAGTGAACAAAAATGAAGTCTTCATATAATATGAAGAATATATCATTGTCATTTTGTTCGATTCTGTATGACATTTTGAATTTATATACATTTTGAATTTATATACATGTAAGAAAACGGAACGAAAAATGAATTTTGAGATTGTGCAACTTCCTAATTAAAAAAAATGCTTGTATAATTAGTACCTCAGAGACAATTGAAGGGTTGATTTTTTGGGAGGGGGGGGGGGGGGGGGGATAGATCATGACATTGAGCACTGTCATTTTGTGAGCTATTTTTTTTTTTACCAAACTTGCAACTTAACATTGGTAAAAAATACCTAAAAACTGCAATAATTATTGATGAATCATTGATACATGCAATTGTTTCACGTAACTATTCTACTAAATCAAGTTATATCTTTCAACTCAAACGTGAGCAAAAAGTTTGGAAATATATATTTAACCTATTCCACTTCGATGTGCTTATCCAAAACAGGAATCTGAAGTTTCGATCTTTGTCTTTGTTTGTTTTGACTTTGTATTGGTTTTAGGTTGGATTATAAACTGTTCCTGTTTATCTTTTTTTTGTTTTGCGTCAAGTTATTTTGTGTATTATTTATGTGTTATAATCAATATATAAGTCAATAAATTCATCTGACCTCAGATAGTTTCAACAGTTACAACTGTTCTTAAACTTTAATGAATTGGCAGACACATGTTCCAAATATTTTCAGCATTGACTTAAACGTGACATTTATTCGATTTTTACCTTTTTTCTCTGTCTATTATACTTAATATGATTATACTTTAACCTGCGTCGTCATCCGAGTCATCATCACAAAAATCAATGATAATAGGTTCTATGACACTTCTATCTATACAGTTTTCTTTGCAGTATTCTTTTTCAATTTTGACCACATGTTCTGCTTTTGTCCACACATCTTTTGTAATTTTTCCGAAAGCAGCATACAAGAGTTCTTTAACATCTTTTAATCGGAAGGTGGTATTGGTTTTAGCCACGAAACCTTTAACTTGCGCCCATATTAATTCTATCGGGTTAAGTTCACAGTGTCGAACAGGGGTTCTTATTACTTCCATGTCCGTGTAAATTAGCAATTTTATCTGTTTTATAAACTACTGGGGTCTTTTTTTGTTTTATTATTTCATATAATACTTTTTTGGTATCAGTAGCAGAAAAGGGAATGTTGTGTTGTGTAAGATAGTTTTGGAGAACAGCTTTTTTTCTGACTAAAATTTGGACACACCGTATTTTCTGTTTTAACATTGTGATAACTTGCATTATCTAACACAACCAAGCTAGGATTTTTCAGAGCAGGCATCAATTGATTTTCAAACCAGTCAAGAAAGACAAAACTATTCATCTCCTGGTGATAGTCACCATCTTTTGATTTGACCAGAAACACTAAATCGTAGCCATCAATCAAACCCTCACTTCGCATACCTGTATGCAAAACAATCGAACGCTTGCCTTTGCCCGAGGGTATTTTTGGGGCATCAGACTCATCATTCGGAAGCCACATATAATCTGTGCAGTGATTTTGGTTAACCCATGTTTCATCCAGGTACACGATATCATACCCTGCTTCCCTAAAAGATTTAATCTTTCTCAGATAATTACATTTATAATTGATAATAGACACTTGGTCATACAGAACTCTTCGATTATCACCTATTTTTTTATAAGTATATCCAAGATCAATGAGAGTTAAGAGTAAGTTTAGACTTTGATATTTTAATAGAATCTTTTATTTCTTTATGTATTATTGAGACAGTCGGAGCAATTTTCCGTGAATATAAACTGTGGATTGTTCTTTTAATAACACAATGATCAAAGTCGTCCAAAATTTTAGCTCTTTCTCTGGGTCTATTTGACTTACAAGGCCTTTTATCATTCATAATACGGTGAAGTGTAAGACACACCCAAAGCTTTAGATGTCCTTTGATATACAATGTACCCTGTCAAATGAGACAATTGCTTCTTCATTGCCTTTTCCTTACTAAAAAAGGCAAACAACTTTTTTACAAACTTTTGGCATTCCGGAGATAAATCAGACTTTTTACCCATTTTACAAAAAAAGCAAAATATAACAATAATTTATGAGAGAAATGCTTGTCAGTTTCGTCTAAAGTACACGTGGCTGAGAGAAAGATTTTACAGGTAAGATACCTGATGTACGGATGGCTCTTCTATAAAGTACATCTACCCCCACTCGAAAAATGACAACAAAATAGGATCAAAATGCAAAATTTGATCGGAGTGCAGCCTCAGCCAAAACAATAAGAAGCATTACAATAACATTTTTAGTTAGCACTCCTAATTCTAAATAAAACTCTTGTTTATTTTGCTGTTCAAAAATCTATAGTTTAAAAGATATTTGGATTTTTCGTTATTCTATTCAAAAAATTATTACTTTAGTGGTTAATACTGTTTTACTAATCGCTATCCATACTAGTTGTTAATTGATACATAGACTAAAAAAAAAAGTATCCACTGCATACTAATACTGTGACTGTGAAATGTAGAACAGCAATAAAAGTGTTGTTGGTTTAATTTTCTTAATTGTTTAATTTGTGTCTAAGTGTAATGTTAGTCTCTCATGTTCATTTGCATCCACATATTTTTTTTTAACTAATTAATGACCTTTTCGATTGAATTAAGGAATTAATTAACACATAGAGTACCTTAATTTTGTCCAGAAACCTTAGAGTACTGGCATAGAAGACACATTTAGGAACATTGAGTGTGTTGTCATGTAGAGGTTTGGTATCGAGTGACATATCTACACTCAGATTCTCTGATCTAAATGCTCTAAAGGAATCATGATCCTGAAATAGACATAAGAAAAGAAAATATATTATAGGTATATGTATATGCTATTTGACTTCTGAAAATAAGATTAAATACGTTTACAGGACTAGGTGGCTGAGTTGTTAAAATCATCCACCTCTGACCACAAGCCTTACATCACTTACGTGGCTTTGCCCCCCTACACCCATCTCAAGTGTTAAGGTGACCACAAGCCTTATGTCACTGACGTGGCTTTGCCCCCCTACACCCATCTCAAGTGTTATGGTGACCACAAGCATTACATCACTGACATGGCTTTGCCCCCCTATACCCATCTCAAGTGTTACGGTGACCACAAGCATTACATCACTGACATGGCTTTGCACCCCTACACCCATCTCAACTGTTAAGGTGACCACAAGCCTTACGTAACTTACGTGGTTTTGCCCCCCTACACCCATCTCAAGTGTTACAGTGACCACAAGCATTACATCATTGACATGGCTTTGCCCCCCTACACCCATCTCAAGTGTTATGGTGACCACAAGCATTACGTCACTGACGTGGCTTTTCCCACCTACACCCATCTCAAGTGTTACGGTGACCACAAGCCTTACGTAACTTACGTGGTTTTGCCCCCCTACACCCATCTCAAGTGTTACGGTGACCACAAGCATTACATCACTGACATGGCTTTGCCCCCCTACACCCATCTCAAGTGTTACGGTGACCACAAGCATTACGTCACTGACGTGGCTTTGCCCACCTACACCCATCTCAAGTGTTACGGTGACCACAAACATTACGTCACTGACGTGGCTTTGCCCCCTTCACCCATCTCAAGTGTTACGGTGACCACAAGCATTACATCACTGACCTGGCTTTGTCCCTCTACATCCATCTTAAGTGTTAAGGTGACCACAAGCATTATGTCACTCACGTGGTTTTGTCCCTCTACACCCATCTCAAGTGTTAAGGTGACCACCATAATTACGTCACTGACGTGGCTTTGCCCCCCTACACCCATCTCAAGTGTTAAGGTGACCACAAGCATTACGTCACTGATGTGGCTTTGCCCCTCTACACCCATCTCAAGTGTTAAGGTGACCACAAGCATTATGTCACTAACGTGGCTTTGTCCCTCTACACCCATCTCAAGTGTTACGGTGACTACAAGCATTACGTCACTGACATGGCTTTGTCCCTCTACACCCATCTCAAGTGTTAAGGTGACCACAAGCTTTACGTCACTGACGTGGCTTTGTCCCTCTACACCCATCTCAAGTGTAAAGGTGACCACAAGCCTTACATCACTGATGTGGCTTTGCCCCTCAACACCCATCTCAAGTGTTAAGGTGACCACAAGCCTTACATCACTGACATGGCTTTGCCCTCTACACCCATCTCAAGTGTTAAGGTGACCACAAGCCTTACGTCACTAATGTGGCTTTGCCCCCCTACACCCATCTCAAGTGTTAAGGTGACCACAAGCCTTACGTCACTGACATGGCTTTGTCCCTCTAGAGGCATCTCAAGTGTTAATGTGACCACAAACCTTATGTCACTGATGTGTGGCTTTGCCCCCCTACACCCATCTCAAGTGTTAAGGTGACCACAAGCCGTACGTCACTAACATGGCTTTGTCCCTCTACACCTATCTCAAGTGTTAAGGTGACCACAAGCATTACATCACTGACGTGGCTTTGCCATCCCCTTCACCCATCTCAAGTGTTAAGGTGACCACAAGCCTTACGTCACTGACATGGCTTTGTCCCTCTACACCCATCTCAAGTGTTAAGGTGACCACAAGCCATACGTAACTGACGTGTCTTTACTCCCCTACACCCATCTCAAGTGTTAAGGTGACCACAAGCCTTACGTCACTGACATGGCTTTGTCCCTCTACACCCATCTCATGTGTTAAGGTGACCACAAGCCTTACGTAACTGACGTGTCTTTACTCCCCTACACCCATCTCAAGTGTTAAGGTGACCACAAGCCTTACGTCACTGACATGGCTTTGTCCCTCTACACCCATCTCAAGTGTTAAGGTGACCACAAGCCTTACGTAACTGACGTGTCTTTACTCCCCTACACCCATCTCAAGTGTTAAGGTGACCACAAGCCTTATGTCACTGATGTGGCTTTGTCCCTCTACACCCATCTCAAGTGTTAAGGTGACCACAAGCCTTACGTCACTGATGTGGATTTGCCCCCCTACACCCATCTCAAGTGTTACGGTGACCACAAGCATACATCACTGACATGGCTTTGCCCCCTTACACCCATCTCAAGTGTTAAGGTGACCACAAGCATTACGTTACTGACGTGGCTTTGTCCCTCTACACCCATCTCAAGTGTTAAGGTGACCACAAGCCTTACGTCACTGATGTGGCTTTGCCCCTCTACACCCATCTCAAGTGTTAAGGTGACCACAAGCCTTATGTCACTGACATGGCTTTGCCCCCTACACCCATCTCAAGTGCTAAGGTGACCACAAGCATTACATCACTGACATGGCTTTGCCCCTCTACACTCATCTCAAGTGTTACAGTGACCACAAGCATTACGTCACTGACGTGGCTTTGCCCCCCTACACCCATCTCACGTGTTACGGTGACCACAAGCATTATGTCACTGACGTGGCTTTGTCCCCCTACACCCATCTCAAGTGTTACGTGACCACAAGCATTACGTCACTGACATGGCTTTGTCCCTCTACACCCATCTCAAGTGTTAAGGTGACCACAAGCCTTACGTCACTGATGTGGATTTGCCCCCCTACACCCATCTCAAGTGCTACGGTGACCACAAGCATTACATCACTGACATGGCTTTGCCCCCCTACCCCCATCTCAAGTGTTAAGGTGACCACAAGCATTACGTCACTGACGTGGCTTTTTCCCTCTACACCCATCTCAAGTGTTAAGGTGACCACAAGCCTTACGTCACTGATGTGGCTTTGCCCCTCTACACCCATCTCAAGTGTTAAGGTGACCACAAGCCTTATGTCACTAACATGGCTTTGCCCCCTACACCCATCTCAAGTGTTAAGGTGACCACAAGCATTACATCACTGACATGGCTTTGCCACCCTACACCAATCTCAAGTGTTACAGTGACCACAAGCATTACGTCACTGACATGGCTTTGCCCCCCTTCACCCATCTCAAGTGTTATGGTGACCACAAGCATTACGTCACAGACGTGGCTTTGTCCCTCTACACCCATCTCAAGTTTTAAGGTGACCACAAGCCTTACGTCACTGATGTGGCTTTGCCCCCCTACACCCATCTCAAGTGTTAAGGTAACCACAAGCCTTACATCACTGATGTGGCTTTGCCCCCCTACACCCATCTCAAGTGTTAAGGCGACCACAAGCATTACATCACTGACATGGCTTTGATCCCCAACACCCATCTCAAGTGTTACGGTGACCACAAGCATTACGTCACTGACTTGGCTTTGCCCCCCTACACCCATCTCAAGTGTTACGGGGACCACAAGCATTAGTTCACTGACGTGGCTTTGTCCCTCTACACCCATTTCAATTGTTACGGTGACCACAAGCATTACGTCACTGACGTGGCTTTGTCCCTCTACACCCATCTCAAGTGTTAAGGTAACCACAAGCCTTATGTCACTGATGTGGCTTTGCCCCCCTACACCCATCTCAAGTGTTACGGTGACCACAAGGATTACGTCACTGACGTGGCTTTGCAACCCCTACACCCATCTCAAATGTTACGGTGACCACAAGCATTACGTCACTGACATGGCTTTGTCCCTCTACACCCATCTCAAGTGTTAAGGTGACCACAAGCCTTACGTCACTGATGTGGCTTTGCCCCCCCTACACCCATCCCAAGTGTTAAGGTGACCACAAGCCTTACGTCACTGATGTGAATTTGCCCCCCTACACCCATCTCAAGTGTTACGGTGACCACAAGCATTATGTCACTGATATGGCTTTGCCTCCCTACACCCATCTCAAGTGTTAAGGTGACCACAAGCATTACGTCACTGACGTGGCTTTGTCCCTCTACACCCATCTCAAGTGTTAAGGTGACCACAAGCCTTATGTCACTGAAAAGGCTTTGCCCCCCTACACCCATCTCAAGTGTTAAGGTGACCACAAGCATTACATCACTGACATGGCTTTGCCCCCCTACACCCATCTCAAGTGTTACAGTGACCACAAGCATTACGTCACTGACATGGCTTTTCCCCCCTACACCCATCTCAAGTGTTAAGGTGACCTCAAGCCTTACGTCACTGATGTGGCTTTGCCCACCTACACCCATCTCAAGTGTTAAGGTGAACACAAGCCTTATGTCACTGACGTGGCTTTGCCCCCCCTACACCCATCTCAAGTGTTAAGGTAACCACAAGCCTTATGTCACTGATGTGGCTTTGCCCCCCTACACCCATCTCAAGTGTTACGGTGACCACAAGGATTACGTCACTGACGTGGCTTTGCAACCCCTACACCCATCTCAAATGTTACGGTGACCACAAGCATTACGTCACTGACATGGCTTTGTCCCTCTACACCCATCTCAAGTGTTAAGGTGACCACAAGCCTTACGTCACTGATGTGGCTTTGCCCCCCTACACCCATCTCAAGTGTTAAGGTGACCACAAGCCTTACGTCACTGATGTGAATTTGCCCCCCTACACCCATCTCAAGTGTTACGGTGACCACAAGCATTATGTCACTGATATGGCTTTGCTTCCCTACATCCATCTCAAGCGTTAAGGTGACCACAAGCCTTACGTCATTGATGTGAATTTGCCCCCCTACACCCATCTCAAGTGTTACGGTGACCACAAGCATTAAGTCACTGATATGGCTTTGCCCCCCTACACCCATCTCAAGTGTTAAGGTGACCACAAGCATTACGTCACTGACGTGGCTTTGTCCCTCTACACCCATCTCAAGTGTTAAGGTGACCACAAGCCTTACGTCACTGATGTGGCTTTGCCCCTCTACACCCATCTCAAGTGTTAAGGTGACCACAAGCCTTATGTCACTGAAAAGGCTTTGCCCCCCTACACCCATCTCAAGTGTTAAGGTGACCACAAGCATTACATCACTGACATGGCTTTGCCCCCCTACACCCATCTCAAGTGTTACAGTGACCACAAGCATTACGTCACTGACATGGCTTTGCCCCCCTACACCCATCTCAAGTGTTAAGGTGACCTCAAGCCTTACGTCACTGATGTGGCTTTACCCACCTACACCCATCTCAAGTGTTAAGGTGAACACAAGCCTTATGTCACTGACGTGGCTTTGCCCCCCCTACACCCATCTCAAGTGTTAAGGTGACCACAAGCATTACGTCACTAACGTGGCTTTGCCCCCCTACACCCATCTCAAGTGTTACGGTGACCACAAGCATTACGTCACTGACGTGGCTTTGTCCCTCTACACCCATCTCAAGTGTTAAGGTGACCACAAGCCTTACGTCACTGATGTGGCTTTGCCCCCCTACACCCATCTCAAGTGTTAAGGTAACCACAAGCCTTACGTCACTGATGTGGCTTTGCCCCCCTACACCCATCTCAAGTGTTACGGTGACCACAAGCATTACGTCACTGACGTGGCTTTTCCCCTCTACACCCATCTCAAGTGTTACGGTGACCACAAGCATTACATCACTGACATGGCTTTGTCCCTCTACACCCATCTCAAGTGTTAAGGTGACCACAAGCATTACGTCACTGACGTGGCTTTGTCCCTCTACACCCATCTCAAGTTTTAAGGTGACCACAAGCCTTACGTCACTGATGTGGCTTTGCCCCTCTACACCCATCTCAAGTGTTAAGGTGACCACAAGCCTTATGTCACTGAAATGGCTTTGCCCCCCCCCCCCCTACACCCATCTCAAGTGTTAAGGTGACCACAAGCATTACATCACTGACATGGCTTTGCCCCCCTACACCCATCTCAAGTGTTACAGTGACCACAAGCATTACGTCACTGACATGGCTTTGCCTCCCTACACCCATCTCAAGTGTTAAGGTGACCACAAGCCTTACATCACTGATGTGGCTTTGCCCACCTACACCCATCTCATGTGTTAAGGTGACCACAAGCATTACGTCACTGATGTGGCTTTGCCCCCCTACACCCATCTCAAGTGTTAAGGTGACCACAAGCATTACGTCACTGACGTGGCTTTGCCCCCCTACACCCATCTCAAGTGTTACGGTGACCACAAGCATTACGTCACTGACGTGACTTTGTCCCTCTACACCCATCTCAAGTGTTAAGGTGACCACAAGCCTTACGTCACTGATGTGGCTTTACTCCCCTACACCCATCTCAAGTGTTTAAGTGACCACATGCCTTACGTCACTGATGTGGCTTTGCCCCCCTACACCCATCTCAAGTGTTACGGTGACCACAAGCATTACGTCACTGACGTGGCTTTGCCCCCCTACACCATCTCAAGTGTTACGGTGACCACAAGCATTACGTCACTGACATGGCTTTGTCCCTCTACACCCATCTCAAGTGTTAAGGTGACCACAAGCCTTACGTAACTGATTAATAATACAATAAAATTATAATAGTTTCATGTTTAAATTACTTTCAAACTTTTCACAATCATAAATCAAACGAGATGTCTTTTTACTCAATCCAATTATTGTAGAATAAATAAGCTGATTAAGTAACAATCAAAGAATCGCCTTGAGTACTGTAGATTGTAGGTTAGAGCCCCAGTCGGTTCAAGCCAAAGATCTAACTAAGCATGTTGAACAAAGCGAACATCTTTTCATTGAATGTAACTTGTTCTCACAATGCTGAAAATTTTGCTCACTTGGCCACGTATTGTTGTGACCAAAATGACATCCTTGCTATATGTTATGATACAAAATTTGTATGTTGTATTTGTAAATAAATAATCTCAAAGCTTAATTGAACAACACTATTTATGTAAAACATGCTCACCTCTAAAGAATGAACAACACTATTTATGTAAAACATACTCACCTCTAAAGAATGAACAACACTATTTATGTAAAACATGCTCACCTCTAAAGAATGAACAACACTATTTATGTAAAACATGCTCACCTCTAAAGAATGAACAACACTATTTATGTAAAACATGCTCACCTCTAAAGAATGAACAACACTATTTATGTAAAACATGCTCACCTCTAAAGAATGAACAACACTATTTATGTAAAACATGCTCACCTCTACAGAATGAACAACACTATTTATGAAAAATCATGCTCACCTCTACAGAATGAACAACACTATTTATGTAAAACATGCTCACCTCTAAAGAATGAACAACACTATTTATGTAAAACTTGCTCACCTCTAAAGAATGAACAACACTATTTATGTAAAACATGCTCACCTCTAAAGAATGAACAACACTATTTATGTAAAACATGCTCACCTCTACAGAATGAACAACACTATTTATGAAAAATCATGCTCACCTCTACAGAATGAACAACACTATTTATGTAAAAATATGCTCACCTCTAAAGAATGAAAACACTATTTATGTAAAACATGCTCACCTCTAAAGAATGAATAACACTATTTATGTAAAAACATGCTCACCTATAAAAAATGAACAACACTATTTAATGTAAAACATGCTCACCTCTAAAGAATGAACAACACTATTTATGTAAAAACATGCTCACCTATAAAGAATGGACAACACTATTTATGTAAAAACATGCTCACCTATAAAGAATGAACAACACTATTTAATGTAAAACATGCTCACCTCTAAAGAATGAACAACACTATTTATGTAAAACATGCTCACCTCTAAAGAATGAACAACACTATTTATGTAAAAACATGCTCACCTATAAAGAGTGAACAACACTATTTAATGTAAAACATGCTCACCTCTAAAGAATGAACAACACTATTTATGTAAAAACATGCTCACCTCTAAAGAATAGGGTTCCCACCCTTTTGGTCCAAGAAATTCCAGGTCTTTTCAAGGAGTTTTCAAGGGTTTTCTTCATTTTTTCAAGGTCAGCTTGAATATACCCAATGAACTAAGAGACAGTCTGAATCAATCTCTTAACATAAATTGGACAGGAATTGCTTACTATATATTGAGCACCTTACATGTACATGTATGTCTTGTTGGACCCTTGTGGCTCATTACAGTATATCTTTTTATTCCTACATTGATCTTGCCACTTGAATTGCTTTGTGTACTTTCTATTTCTCGTTTGCTTTTTTTCTGTGCATTGACATTTCAATGCATGAGTTAAGGACATAAAGGTACATGTACAGGTACAGGGAGTGGATGTGGTCGAGGGCGCTGGACGTAAGGCTAAGCGAATGGTGCTGCAGTGTATCAATGGTGTGGGTTCAAATCCCATCGAGGGAAGAACAAAAATTTGACAGCTCTAAAATCGAATTCTAACACTGTTTGGTTTAATTTTCAGACGTATATATATATATATACGTCTGAAAATTAAACCAAATACATATATATATATATATAACTGTTGATAATTTAAAAAGCATGGACATAAGATTTTCTATCTTATACATGTATTTCTTTTAAATATTTGATCCTTGTCCTGGTCCTGCTGCTACTGTAAACCAAGGAATTTACAACTGCCCTGGAATATCATAAATGACAAATTTTCAAATAATTGGGTAAATATGAAAATTTTTGGAAAAAAATAGGCCAAACAAATTCTACGATTTGTTTGTTTCAGGACCATACATGTATCTATAAGTTTACTAACATGACTTAAGTTATATATACAACAAAAAACGTGATGTATACATATGATCAAAGTGGGAAATACTATAACCATTTGCTTTCAAATACATGTTAAAGATATCCTTGCCAACCTCAACGTTTTTTTTGGCGTAGGATTCATAAACTTTTCTCCATAGATGGAGTTCTCTATTCCATCTCGGCGATACTAAGAGTCTGGTTAAATTTGGCAAACTCTCAAGAAGTTGACTAACTTGACTGGGGCTGAGGTAAAAACATCCCTCCAAATCTAAATCAACCAATGTCGTACATTTTGAAATTAAATCGACATACATGGCCGTTGTTGTTTCTGAAAACTGTTTTTGTTTCGTCAATGTTCTTCTACTTAAACATAACTTCTTCACATTTTTCACAATTATAGACTGTAATATGTTCACAACAGATTCCTCAGTGAGAATGTTTGAGTTGATATTAATGTCTGGGAGAAATTCCCAAACTCCAATTTGTGACAAAAAGAAAGAAGAAACTGTTGAAAGTCGCGCCATTTCGTCAGGTTAATAGTTTACATTAATCAAGCTTTTCTAAACGCCGTTACATTAAGCGTTCAGCTGAATCAGATGTGTTAAGAAGTGACTAATAACCAAAAAGATTTGGTACCACAAATGAACCTTGACCGGCGATAAAATTCCCGATTTCCCCCCGGAATTTCGTGATTTCTGTGAAATTCAAAGACTTTTCCTGACCGTGAAAAGTATAAACCGAATTCACGGATTTTTCCCGTTTTCCCGGTAGCGTGGGAACCCTGAAAGGATGAACAACACTATTTATGTAAAACATGCTCACCTCTAAAGAATGAACAACACTATTTATGTAAAACATGCTCACCTCTAAAGAATGAACAACACTATTTATGTAAAACATGCTCACCTCTAAAGAATGAACAACACTATTTATGTAAAACATGCTCACCTCTAAAGAAAGAACAACACTATTTATGTAAAACATGCTCACCTCTAAAGAATGAACAACACTATTTATGTAAAACATGCTCACCTCTAAAGAATGAACAACACTATTTATGTAAAACATGCTCACCTCTAAAGAAAGAACAACACTATTTATGTAAAACATGCTCACCTCTAAAGAATGAACAAAACTATTTATGTAAAACATGCTCACCTCTAAAGAAAGAACAACACTATTTATGTAAAACATGCTCACCTCTAAAGAATGAACAACACTATTTATGTAAAACATGCTCACCTTTAAAGAATGAACAACACTATTTATGTAAAACATGCTCACCTCTACAGAATGAACAACACTATTTAATGTAAAACATGCTCACCTCTAAAGAAAGAACAACACTATTTATGTAAAACATGCTCACCTCTAAAGAATGAACAACACTATTTATGTAAAACATGCTCACCTCTAAAGAATGAACAAAACTATTTATGTAAAACATGCTCACCTCTAAAGAAAGAACAACACTATTTATGTAAAACATGCTCACCTCTAAAGAATGAACAACACTATTTATGTAAAACATGCTCACCTCTAAAGAATGAACAAAACTATTTATGTAAAACATGCTCACCTCTAAAGAAAGAACAACACTATTTATGTAAAACATGCTCACCTCTAAAGAATGAACAACACTATTTATGTAAAACATGCTCACCTCTAAAGAATGAACAAAACTATTTATGTAAAACATGCTCACCTCTAAAGAAAGAACAACACTATTTATGTAAAACATGCTCACCTCTAAAGAATGAACAACACTATTTATGTAAAACATGCTCACCTCTAAAGAAAGAACAACACTATTTATGTAAAACATGCTCACCTCTAAAGAATGAACAAAACTATTTATGTAAAACATGCTCACCTCTAAAGAATGAACAACACTATTTATGTAAAACATGCTCACCTCTAAAGAAAGAACAACACTATTTATGTAAAACATGCTCACCTCTAAAGAATGAACAACACTATTTATGTAAAACATGCTCACCTCTAAAGAAAGAACAACACTATTTATGTAAAACATGCTCACCTTTAAAGAATGAACAACACTATTTATGTAAAACATGCTCACCTCTAAAGAATGAACAACACTATTTATGTAAAACATGCTCACCTCTAAAGAATGAACAACACTATTTATGTAAAACATACTCACCTCTACAGAATGAACAACACTATTTATGTAAAACATGCTCACCTCTAAAGAATGAACAAAACTATTTATGTAAAACATGCTCACCTCTAAAGAAAGAACAACACTATTTATGTAAAACATGCTCACCTCTAAAGAATGAACAACACTATTTATGTAAAACATGCTCACCTTTAAAGAATGAACAACACTATTTATGTAAAACATGCTCACCTTTAAAGAATGAACAACACTATTTATGTAAAACATGCTCACCTTTAAAGAATGAACAACACTATTTATGTAAAACATGCTCACCTCTAAAGAATGAACAACACTATTTATGTAAAACATGCTCACCTCTAAATAAAGAACAACACTATTTATGTAAAACATGCTCACCTCTAAATAAAGAACAACACTATTTATGTAAAACATGCTCACCTCTAAAGAATGAACAACACTATTTATGTAAAACATGCTCACCTCTAAAGAAAGAACAACACTATTTATGTAAAACATGCTCACCTCTAAAGAATGAACAACACTATTTATGTAAAACATGCTCACCTCTAAAGAATGAACAACACTATTTATGTAAAACATGCTCACCTCTACAGAATGAACAACACTATTTATGTAAAACATGCTCACCTCTAAAGAAAGAACAACACTATTTATGTAAAACATGCTCACCTCTAAAGAATGAACAACACTATTTATGTAAAACATGCTCACCTCTAAAGAAAGAACAACACTATTTATGTAAAACATGGTCACCTCTAAAGAAAGAACAACACTATTTATGTAAAACATGCTCACCTCTAAAGAATGAACAACACTATTTATGTAAAACATGCTCACCTCTAAAGAAAGAACAACACTATTTATGTAAAACATGCTCACCTCTAAAGAATGAACAACACTATTTATGTAAAACATGCTCACCTCTAAAGAAAGAACAACACTATTTATGTAAAACATGGTCACCTCTAAAGAAAGAACAACACTATTTATGTAAAACATGGTCACCTCTAAAGAAAGAACAACACTATTTATGTAAAACATGCTCACCTCTAAAGAATGAACAACACTATTTATGTAAAACATGGTCACCTCTAAAGAAAGAACAACACTATTTATGTAAAACATGCTCACCTCTAAAGAAAGAACAACACTATTTATGTAAAACATGGTCACCTCTAAAGAAAGAACAACACTATTTATGTAAAACATGGTCACCTCTAAAGAATGAACAACACTATTTATGTAAAACATGGTCACCTCTAAAGAAAGAACAACACTATTTATATAAAACAGGCTCACCTCTAAAGAATGAACAACACTATTTATGTAAAACATGATCACCTCTAAAGAATGAACAACACTATTTATGTAAAACATGCTCACCTCTAAAGAATGAACAATACTATTTATGTAAAACATGCTCACCTCTAAAGAATGAACAACACTATTTATGTAAAACATGGTCACCTCTAAAGAATAAACAACACTATTTATGTAAAACATGCTCACCTCTAAAGAATGAACAACACTATTTATGTAAAACATGCTCACCTCTAAAGAATGAACAACACTATTTATGTAAAAACATGCTCACCTCTAAAGACTGAACAACACTATTTATGTAAAAACATGGTCACCTCTAAAGAATGAACAACACTATTTATGTAAAACATGCTCACCTCTAAAGAAAGAACAACACTATTTATGTAAAAACATGCTCACCTATAAAGAATGAACAACACTATTTATGTAAAAACATGCTCACCTCTAAAGAATACTCTGGTACTTTATCAGGGGCACAAGGCATTACAGAATGGTGGTCATTTGGATCTCCCCGACTTATCCAATCTAAATGGATTCTGAAAATTAAATGATAATGTAAGTAACAAATATATACAATGTTAGTGCAGTGTCTTAAAATATAGTTTATGTGTACGAGGCTTAAAAACTGGGACAAAAGAAGGTTCACTGTGCCTTTACTCAGTTTTGTGCTGAATACACATAACACTTTATATTTTTAGACATTGCATTAATATTGTGTTTATCTTGCAGAAAAAAATGGGTGGGGATATTTGAATTAAATAAATAAATTATACCATACCCTTGATTGTCTCTTTTGATATTTTCTGTCAACAGGAAGCTAGTTGATTTACAACTAATTTCTCAAAGCTCAACAGGTAAGCTGTGAAAGGGGTACCAGTAAAGGTATATTTCAGTCAGTGAGATTTTCAAAAGATTTTTTTTGTCTATAATCAGTCTACTTTGCATATTTTTGTCAACAATCAACAAAGCCTGTTCCATTTGTCATATTACTCATTAAAATGTAACTACTATACAAATGTATGCTCATTTGGTGAGTAAATGTAGCTTTATTTGGTGAGTAAATATAGCTTTATTTGGTGAGTAAATGTAGCTTTATTTGGTGAGTAAATATAGCTTTATTTGGTGAGTAAATGTAGCTTTATTTTGGTGAGTAAATGTAGCTTTATTTGGTGAGTAAATGTAGCTTTATTTGGTGAGTAAATGTAGATTCATTTGGTGAGTAAATGTAGCTTTATTTGGTGAGTAAATGTAGCTTTATTAGGTGAGTAAATGTAGCTTTATTTGGTGAGTAAATGTAGCTTTATTTGGGTTTGTAGGTGTGTTTTATCCTTATGTTTTATTTATAGTAGTGAATTTCCCTTTTTTTAAGCAACCAAACAAACTACATAACCTTAAAACTAAATGGAGAGTTAGAGTTATGGTGTTTAATGCCACTTTCACCAATATTTTTTCAGTAATATTGCAGTGCTCAATTTTATTGGTGGAGGAAACCGGAGTACCCTGAGAAAACCACTGAAATGCCACCAGTCAGTGACAAACTTTATCACATACTGTTGTATAGAGTACACCTCACCATAAGTGGGATTAGAACTCATAACTTTAGTGGTGATAGGTACTGATTGCATAGGTAGTTGTAAATCCACCATAAAACTACCATACATTCACGGCTATGATGGCCCCGAAACTAAATGGATAATTATTATAACATATAAAATTTACAATATACAAACCCATTTTGTCCATGTATGATGAATGTTGAAAATTATTAAATAAAACAACCGACTTTGTCATTAAGTGGATTAAAGTTGTAATGCTTTCATTTCCATATCAATCTATCATTGTTTAAACAACATACAAGGCTATTTATTTTTATTACTAGGACATATTGACTTACTTCAGACGTAAATTTGGTAGGTCGAGCAGTTTACAGTCATCATATTTAGAGGCTGTGTTGACTGATATGTCAAAATCTCCTTTCAACAAAAAATTGGCTGAAATAGAAATGTACTCGTGTAAGGATACAGAACAAAAACAAAAATCTCTTCCAACCAAGATAAACACAAGAGGCTGACATGATGTGGCTGTATCGGTTGTAGCATATGGTATTTTTTTTTTATTCCCGCTTGTGGCAAGAATTAATTGAAACAACTTTATATGATCAAGTTTGTCAGTTACTCACTACAATTTCGTGGTTTTCTCCTGATACTTCTGTTTCCAACACAACAAACCTGACAGCCTTAACAATTGTTGAAAGTCTATGTAAGTACTAGTAATCATATAGGGTTATTGCATGAATATTGGTGAATATTGTCTCGAGCAGTATGTCATATTGCACGAGCTTGTGAGTGCAATATGATATATTGCGAGGGACAATATTCACCAATATTCATGCAATAACCCTTTTATTATATAGTAATAAATATTTTAAGTCTAAAGCATTTTTTATATAAATAATGTGTATTTATTATATTTTTAAAAGTGGAATATTGAACTACGTGAAATATTCATATTTGAACTAGTACAATATACATCTACTTAGCATGCAAATACAAGGATATATTGCACGATTATTTTCCATTGAAAGTAATAGGAAACTATTTATTACTGTATAATAATATCTATTACTGTACTCAGATATCAGGATCATTTATTAGTTAGATTTACATCTACCTATGTAATCAGTACATATCACTGCTAAAGTTGTGAGTTTGGCTTGCATCTGTGGTGAGCATTACTTAAGTTTGTCAATGACCTTGTCAATATAACTGACCATGACATATTGTTGAAAATGGTGCTTTACACACATAATCTAACCCTTAATGTCACCATGGGTCCATTAGTGTACTCAATATTGGTTTATAATTGTACTCACCATGGGTCCATTAGTGTACTCAACATTGGTTTATAACTGTATTCACCATGGGTCCATTAGTGTACTCAACATTGGTTTATAATTGTACTCAACATCGGTCCATTAGTGTACTCAACATTGGTTTATAATTGTACTCACCATTGGTTTATAATTGTACTCAACATTGGTTTATAATTGTACTCACCATGGGTCCATTACTGTACTCAGCATTGGTTTATAATTGTACTCACCAAGGGTTCATTAGTGTACTCAACATTGGTTTATAATTGTACTCACCATGGGTCCATTAGTATACTCAACATTGGTTTATAATTGTACTCACCATTGGTCCATTCCATTATCAAGTTTGTCCAAGACCAATCCATAAATTCTGTGGTATTATATGGATCCATTGAGACATGGTATAACCAACACATATCCTGTACTGACATTGTCAATCTACCATGAAGTAACAACCTTATCTTGTCCCATATTGGCAGAGCTAAACTAGGATCTACAGATGATTTGTTGACATTCTCAAAACAAATATTATATTGAGCTACACATGGTTCCCAGTTAGCCCCATAGGCCTGTGTCCATGAAACAACATCTACAATATAAGAAAGAAATACACATGGTTCCCAGTTAGCCCTATAGGCCTGTGTCTATGAAACAACATCTACAATATAAGAAAGAAATACACATGGTTCCCAGTTAGCCCTATAAGCATGTGTCCATGAAACAATATCTACAATATAAGAAAGAAATACACATGGTTCCCAGTTAGCCCTATAGACCTGTGTCCATGAAACAACATCTACAATATAAGAAAGAAATACACATGGTCCCCAGTTAGCCCTATAGACCTGTGTCCATGAAACAACATCTACAATATAAGAAAGAAATAGACATGGTTCCCAGTTAGCCCTATAGGCCTGTGTCCATGAAACAACATCTACAATATAAGAAAGAAATACACATGGTTCCCAGTTAGCCCTATAGGCCTGTGTCCATGAAACAACATCTACAATATAAGAAAGAAATAGACATGGTTCCCAGTTAGCCCTATAGGCCTGTGTCCATGAAACAACATCTACAATATAAGAAAGAAATAGACATGGTTCCCAGTTAGCCCTATATGCCTGTGTCCATGAAACAACATCTACAATATAAGAAAGAAATAGACATGGTTCCCAGTTAGCCCTATAGACCTGTGTCCATGAAACAACATCTACAATATAAGAAAGAAATAGACATGGTTCCCAGTTAGCTCTATAGGCCTGTGTCCATGAAACAACATCTACAATATAAGAAAGAAATAGACATGGTTCCCAGTTAGCCCTATAGGCCTGTGTCCATGAAACAACATCTACATTATAAGAAAGAAATACACATGGTTCCCAGTTAGCCCTATAGGCCTGTGTCCGTGAAACAACATCTACAATATAAGAAAGAAATATACATGGTCCCCAGTTAGCCCTATAGGCCTGTGTCCATGAAACAACATCTACAATATAAGAAAGAAATACACATGGTTCCCAGTTAGCCCTATAGACCTGTGTCCATGAAACAACATCTACAATATAAGAAAGAACTACACATGGTTCCCAGTTAGCCCTATAGGCCTGTGTCCATGAAACAACATCTACAATATAAGAAAGAAATACACATGGTTCCCAGTTAGCCCTATAGGCCTGTGTCCATGAAACAACATCTACAATATAAGAAAGAAATATACATGGTCCCCAGTTAGCCCTATAGGCCTGTGTCCATGAAACAACATCTACAATATAAGAAAGAAATACACATGGTCCCCAGTTAGCCCTATAGACCTGTGTCCATGAAACAACATCTACATTATAAGAAAGAAATATACATGGTCCCCAGTTAGCCCTATAGACCTGTGTCCATGAAACAACATCTACATTATAAGAAAGAAATACACATGGTCCCCAGTTAGCCCTATAGGCCTGTGTCCATGAAACAACATCTACAATATAAGAAAGAAATAGACATGGTTCCCAGTTAGCCCTATAGGCCTGTGTCCATGAAACAACATCTACAATATAAGAAAGAAATAGACATGGTTCCCAGTTAGCCCTATAGGCCTGTGTCCATGAAACAACATCTACATTATAAGAAAGAACTACACATGGTCCCCAGTTAGCCCTATAGGCCTGTGTCCATGAAACAACATCTACAATATAAGAAAGAAATAGACATGGTTCCCAGTTAGCCCTATAGGCCTGTGTCCATGAAACAACATCTACAATATAAGAAAGAAATACACATGGTTCCCAGTTAGCCCTATAGGCCTGTGTCCATGAAACAACATCTACAATATAAGAAAGAAATATACATGGTCCCCAGTTAGCCCTATAGGCATGTGTCCATGAAACAACATCTACAATATAAGAAAGAAATACACATGGTCCCCAGTTAGCCCTATAGGCCTGTGTCCATGAAACAACATCTACAATATAAGAAAGAAATATACATGGTTCCCAGTTAGCCCTATAGGCCTGTGTCCATGAAACAACATCTACAATATAAGAAAGAAATACACATGGTCCCCAGTTAGCCCTATAGGCCTGTGTCCATGAAACAACATCTACAATATAAGAAAGAAATAGACATGTTCCCAGTTAGCCCTATAGGCCTGTGTCCATGAAACAACATCTACAATATAAGAAAGAAATAGACATGTTCCCAGTTAGCCCTATAGGCCTGTGTCCATGAAACAACATCTACAATATAAGAAAGAAATAGACATGGTTCCCAGTTAGCCCTATAGGCCTGTGTCCATGAAACAACATCTACAATATAAGAAAGAAATATACATGGTCCCCAGTTAGCCCTATAGGCCTGTGTCCATGAAACAACATCTACAATATAAGAAAGAATTACACATGGTTGCCAGTTAGCCCTATAAGCCTGTGTCCATGAAACAACATCTACAATATAAGAAAGAAATACACATGGTTCCCAGTTAGTCCTATAGGCCTGTGTCCATGAAACAACATCTACAATATAAGAAAGAAATACACATGGTCCCCAGTTAGCCCTATAGGCCTGTGTCCATGAAACAACATCTACAATATAAGAAAGAACTACACATGGTCCCCAGTTAGCCCTATAGGCCTGTGTCCATGAAACAACATCTACAATATAAGAAAGAACTACACATGGTCCCCAGTTAGCCCTATAGACCTGTGTCCATGAAACAACATCTACAATATAAGAAAGAAATAGACATGGTTCCCAGTTAGCTCTATAGGCCTGTGTCCATGAAACAACATCTACAATATAAGAAAGAAATAGACATGGTTCCCAGTTAGCCCTATAGGCCTGTGTCCATGAAACAACATCTACATTATAAGAAAGAAATACACATGGTTCCCAGTTAGCCCTATAGGCCTGTGTCCGTGAAACAACATCTACAATATAAGAAAGAAATATACATGGTCCCCAGTTAGCCCTATAGGCCTGTGTCCATGAAACAACATCTACAATATAAGAAAGAAATACACATGGTTCCCAGTTAGCCCTATAGACCTGTGTCCATGAAACAACATCTACAATATAAGAAAGAACTACACATGGTTCCCAGTTAGCCCTATAGGCCTGTGTCCATGAAACAACATCTACAATATAAGAAAGAAATACACATGGTTCCCAGTTAGCCCTATAGGCCTGTGTCCATGAAACAACATCTACAATATAAGAAAGAAATATACATGGTCCCCAGTTAGCCCTATAGGCCTGTGTCCATGAAACAACATCTACAATATAAGAAAGAAATACACATGGTCCCCAGTTAGCCCTATAGACCTGTGTCCATGAAACAACATCTACATTATAAGAAAGAAATATACATGGTCCCCAGTTAGCCCTATAGACCTGTGTCCATGAAACAACATCTACATTATAAGAAAGAAATACACATGGTCCCCAGTTAGCCCTATAGGCCTGTGTCCATGAAACAACATCTACAATATAAGAAAGAAATAGACATGGTTCCCAGTTAGCCCTATAGGCCTGTGTCCATGAAACAACATCTACAATATAAGAAAGAAATAGACATGGTTCCCAGTTAGCCCTATAGGCCTGTGTCCATGAAACAACATCTACATTATAAGAAAGAACTACACATGGTCCCCAGTTAGCCCTATAGGCCTGTGTCCATGAAACAACATCTACAATATAAGAAAGAAATAGACATGGTTCCCAGTTAGCCCTATAGGCCTGTGTCCATGAAACAACATCTACAATATAAGAAAGAAATACACATGGTTCCCAGTTAGCCCTATAGGCCTGTGTCCATGAAACAACATCTACAATATAAGAAAGAAATATACATGGTCCCCAGTTAGCCCTATAGGCATGTGTCCATGAAACAACATCTACAATATAAGAAAGAAATACACATGGTCCCCAGTTAGCCCTATAGGCCTGTGTCCATGAAACAACATCTACAATATAAGAAAGAAATATACATGGTTCCCAGTTAGCCCTATAGGCCTGTGTCCATGAAACAACATCTACAATATAAGAAAGAAATACACATGGTCCCCAGTTAGCCCTATAGGCCTGTGTCCATGAAACAACATCTACAATATAAGAAAGAAATAGACATGTTCCCAGTTAGCCCTATAGGCCTGTGTCCATGAAACAACATCTACAATATAAGAAAGAAATAGACATGTTCCCAGTTAGCCCTATAGGCCTGTGTCCATGAAACAACATCTACAATATAAGAAAGAAATAGACATGGTTCCCAGTTAGCCCTATAGGCCTGTGTCCATGAAACAACATCTACAATATAAGAAAGAAATATACATGGTCCCCAGTTAGCCCTATAGGCCTGTGTCCATGAAACAACATCTACAATATAAGAAAGAATTACACATGGTTGCCAGTTAGCCCTATAAGCCTGTGTCCATGAAACAACATCTACAATATAAGAAAGAAATACACATGGTTCCCAGTTAGTCCTATAGGCCTGTGTCCATGAAACAACATCTACAATATAAGAAAGAAATACACATGGTCCCCAGTTAGCCCTATAGGCCTGTGTCCATGAAACAACATCTACAATATAAGAAAGAACTACACATGGTCCCCAGTTAGCCCTATAGGCCTGTGTCCATGAAACAACATCTACATTATAAGTAGTTCCTGAGATTTGTCGTGGACACGTTCATGTCTCAAAGAAAGAAAGGAGAATAATAATAATAATAATGAAACCGCACGTGTTGTCGTGCTGTGATACCCCCACTCGCTCTACATAAGTTGATGTGTAGTAAAGTATTAGATTATAGTGGGACTTAACGTGGTGGAGAGGCATAAAGGAGTGTAAAGAATGTTGGAATCAAGAGATGTGTATCCTCCCAGGGCAGTTGGCTAGTAAACGTTTGGAATGATGAAAAATGATGTATTACAGATTATTAGATATAAATATTATACATAGCTAATTAAGGAAATAATTTATAGCAGCAGCTCGTAAGGGAACATGAAAAGGGCTATAACTCACGCAAAAATCAACCATCCGTGAAATCAGTATAATATGCGCATGCTCAGATCATGGCCAATCAAGATACCAAATATGAATAAAATGCGACAAAAGACAAATGACTAGTTGCGTACACAAGATGTGCGAACGGATGTATGGTCAAACAAACATGAAAAGGGCTATAACTTTCTCAAAAATCAACCATCCGTGAAATCGGTATAATATGCGCATGCTCAGATCATGGCCAACCAAGATACCAAATATGAATAAAATGCGACAAATTAGTATTACTGTGAGCACAGCTCACTAAGATATACCCCCCGCTCCCCACATCTGTCCAACCTATTTCCATAACCAAAACATTACTGATTGTTCCGACCAAAAATGAAAGGGATCCTCCTCTCTTCACCGGTAAGCTGCTGATAAAATTTCAAAACATTCTGAGAAACACTACTCAAGTTATCATACGACATAGGGTAAAAATCCTATTTTCCGTCATATCAAGTCCAATAACTCTGGAACGACAAAAGTGAAAATCATCAAAAATGAAAGGGATCCTCCTCTCTTCACCGGTAAGCTGCTGATAAATTTCAAAACATTCTGAGAAACACTACTCAAGTTATCATACGACATAGGGTAAAAATCCTATTTTCCGTCATATCAAGTCCAATAACTCTGGAACGGCAAAAGTGAAAATCGTCAAAAAAGAAAGGGATCCTCCTCTCTTCACCAGTAAACAGCTGATAAAATTTTAAAAGATTCTAAGAAACACAACTCAAGTTATCGTACGACATAGGATTTGTCTACAGACGGACGGACATGGTGAAACCAGAATACCCCCCTACAACTTCGTTGCGGGGGGTATAAAGGGCAAACGACTAGTTGCATACACAAGATGTGCGAACCGACATATGGTCAAACAAACATGAAAAGGGCTATAACTCTCGCAAAAATCAACCATACGTGAAATCGGTAAAATATGTGCATGCTCAGATCATGGCCAACCAAGATACAAAATATGAATAAAATGCGACAAATGACAAATGACTAGTTGCGTACACAAGATGTGCGGACGGACGTATGGTCAAACAAACATGAAAAGGGCTATAACCCTCGCAAAAATCAACCATCCGTGAAATCGGTATAATATGCGCAAGCTCAGATCATGGCCAATGAAGATACCAAATATGAATAAAATGTGACAAAAGACAAATGACTAGTTGCTTACACAAGATGTGTGAACGGACATATGGTCAAACAAACATGAAAAGGGCTATAACTCTTGCAAAAATCAACCATCCGTGAAATCGGTATAATAAGCGCATGCTCAGATCATGGCCAACCAAGATACCAAATATGAACCAGAGGCTCTCAAGAGACTGTATCGTTCACCTGGTTATAAAAAGAACCAATTGGTCGTATGTAAAAACTATGTCCTGCAGTGGTAGTCATCTTGGAATTACAATCAACATAAAAAACACAAAGTTTGTAAAGGACCTTCTAATGATTGATGCACAGTTTAGGTTCAATCAATGCAATAGCTTCCCCATATGGTCCTGTGTTAATACTATGACCTGTGGTGGCAGCCATCTTGGATTTCCGATCGGCATAAAAAACAGAAAATTTGTAGAGGACCTTCCAATGATCATTCGTGTGCAGTTTGGTTTCAATTATCCAAGTGGTTTCAGAGAAGAAACGTTTTGAAACATTTTTCCCATAGGGTCCAATGTTAAACTAAGTCCTGCCGTAGCCGCCATTTTGAATTTCATATCAGAACAAAAAACGTAAAGTTTGTAGAGGACCATCCAATGAACATTCATGCACAGTTTGGCTTTAATCATATTTGTAGTTTCTGAGAAGAAGGCATTTGAACATTTTCCCATAGGGTCCAATGTTAATCTATGTTTTGCGGTGGTGGCCATCTTGAATTTTTCGATTGGCATAAAAAAACAGAAACTTTGTAGAGGACCTTCCAATGATCATTCCTGGGAAGTTTGGTTTCAATTGTCCAAGTGGTTTCAGAGAAGAAGTGTTTTGAAACATTTTTCCCATTGGGTCCAATGTTAAACTAAGTCCTGTCGTAGCCGCCATTTTGAATTTTATATCGGAACAAAAAACAATAAGTTTGTAGAGGACCATCCAATGAACATTCATGTACAGTTTGGCTTTAATCATATTTGTAGTTTCTGAGAAGAAGGCATTTGAACATTTTCCCATAGGGTCCAATGTTAATCTATGTTTTGCGGTGGTGGCCATCTTGGATTTCCGATCGGCATAAAAAACATAAACTTTGTAGAGGACCTTCCAATGATCATTCCTGGGCAGTTTGGTTTCAATTGTCCAAGTGGTTTCAGAGAAGAAGCGTTTTGAAACATTTTTATCATAGGGTCCAATGTTAAACTAAGTCCTGCAGTAGCTGCCATTTTGAATTTCATATCATAACAAAAAACGTAAAGATTGTAGAGGACCATCCAATGAACATTCATATACAGTTTGGCTTTAATCATATTTGTAGTTTCTGAGAAGAAGGCATTTGAATATTTTCCCATAGGGTCCAATGTTAATCTATGTATTGCGGTGGTGGCCATCTTGAAATTTCGATCGGCATAAAAAACATAAACTTTGTAGAGGACCTTCCAATGATCATTCCTGTGCAGTTTGGTTTCAATTGTCCAAGTGGTTTCAGAGAAGAAGCGTTTTGAAACATTTTCCCCATATATAGGGTCCAATGTTAAACTAAGTTCTGCCGTAGCCGCCATTTTGAATTTCATATCGGAACAAAAAATGTTAAGTTTGTAGAGGACCATCCAATGAACATTCATATACAGTTTGGCTTTAATCATATTTGTAGTTTCTGAGAAGAAGGCATTTGAAAATTTTCTCATAGGGTCCAATGTTAATCTATGTCCTGCGGTAGCGGCCATCTTGGATTTCTGATCGGCATAAAAAACAGAAACTTTGTAGAGGACCTTCCAATGATCATTCCTGGGCAGTTTGGTTTCAATTGTCCAAGTGGTTTCAGAGAAGAAACGTTTTGAAACATTTTTCCCATAGGGTCCAATGTTAAACTAAGTCCTGTCGTAGCCGCCATTTTGAATTTCATATCGGAACAAAAAACCTTAAGATTGTAGAGGACCATCCAAGGAACATTCATGTACAGTTTGGCTTTAATCATATTTGTAGTTTCTGAGAAGAAGGCATTTGAACATTTTCCCATAGGGTCCAATGTTAATCTATGTCTTGCGGTGGCAGCCATCTTGGATTTCCGATCGGCATAAAAAACAGAAACTTGGTAAAGGACATTCCAATGATCATTTATTTACAGTTTGGGTTCAGTCAGTTCATTAGTTTCAGAGAAGAAGATCTTTGAAATTTCAGCCAATCAGAGCATATTATTGGCCCTGGCAGCCATGTTGAATATCCGACTGGAACGAAAAACAGTAACTTTGTAGAGGACCATCCAAGGAACATTCCTGCTAAGTTTGGTTCTAATTGGCACAGTGGTTTCGGAGAAGAAGCTTGAAATGTGAAAAGTTTATAGACGACAGACGACGGACGCCAAGTGATGGCAATAGTCCACCTGGACCTTTGGTCCAGGTGAACTAATAAAATGCGACAAAAGACAAATGACTAGTTGCGTACACAAGATGTGTGGACGGATGTATGGTCTAACAAACATGAAAAGGGCTATAACTCTCACAAAGATCAACCATCCGTGAAATCGGTATAATATGCGAATGCTCAGATCATGGCCAACCAAGATACCAAATATGAATAAAACCCAACAAAAGACAAATGACTAGATACATACACAAGGTTTAGGGACGGACAAGGGTATTCCAGTATACCCACCACTCTGCGAGTGGAGGTATAATAATAATAATAACTAGAATTGCCATTGCAAAGAAATAGCGGACGTCACCCCACCCATTATTTTGGTACCTCGGTTTCCATGGTAGCAGCCATTTTCAAACTTAATATCTCTGTTTGCAAATCTGCATGTGACAAGAAACATTACTGTAAAGTTTCTTGAAGTTTGGAATAAATTTAACAATTTTTGCACCTTGGTTACCATGCAATCGTAACTACTCGGCCATTCTCGCTACCCTGCAAATAACCTTGTACGTACATCGTAGAAATTCTTCTTAAATTGTTTACTGGAAGTTAAGTTAAGCCGCACAAAAATATAGTCCACGAAAATCCAATATGGAAGACATACTAAGCAAAATCTAATCATGCAAAACTAATTTTAAACTTTAATTGAAATATAGAAAATTGTTTAAAATATAACTTTATCAAACTTTCATGTAACTGACATGTGAAAAGTAGTGCGATTTATATGCCTAATGCATACAAGGTTATTTGCAGGGTAGCGAGAATGGCTGAGTAGTTACGATTGCGTTACCATGGCAACGTCCGCCATTTTGAATTTTATCAACATGCCAAAAGCTTCCACACACTACGGTGAATATTCCTACAATGTTTCATGAAGTTTGATGAAAGAAATCAAAAAATTTAAAAAATCCCCCTTTTTTATTTCCATGGCAACTGCGGCAAAGTTTGTCCTACCGATTCTGATTTTTTTTTACTTATTTCATTCCACTAGATGTGGAAGTGACAGGAAACATTACTGCAAAAATTTGTGAAGTTTGGAGTGAATTTAACATTTTTTGCACCTTGGTTACCATGGCAACGGTTGCCATTTTGAATTTTTTTCAACCCCCAAAAGCTGCCACACGTAGTGGTGGATATTTCTATAAAGTTTCATGAAGTTTGATGAAAGGAATCAAATTTTTTTTCAAATTCCCCCTTTTTTGTTTCCATGGCAACTGCGGCAAAGTTTGTCCAACCGATTCTGATTTTATGGCTTATCTCGTTCCACTAGATGTGGATGTTGTTCCTATCAAGTTTCATCAATTTCTGTTCGTTCCTTAGATGTTTCATGTAAGAAATCAGAATTTTTTTTAAAATCCCACCTTTTTTATTTCCATGGCAACTGCGGCAAAGTTTGCCCTACCGATTCAGATTTTTTTTGGCTTATCTCGTTCCACTAGATGTGGATGTGACAGGAAACATTACTGCAAAACTTTGTGAAGTTTGAAGTGAATTTAACATTTTTTGCACCTTGGTTACCATGGCAACGGCCACCATTTTGAATTTGTTCAACCCCTCAAAAACTGCCACACACTACGGTGGATATTCCTACAAAGTTTCATGAAGTTTGATGAAAGGTATACAAAAAATATTTAAATCCCCCCTTTTTTGTTTCCATGACAATTGTGGCAAAGTTTGTCCAACCGATTCCAATTTTTTTGGCTTATCTCGTTCCACTAGAGGTGGATGTTGTTCCTATCAAGCTTCATCAATTTCTGTTTGGCGAGTAACCTATGATCATTTTTGTGTTTTTCAATTTTTTTTTAGCATTTTTGACATTTCCATGGCAACGGCAGCCATTTTGAAAAAAATCAACCCTTCTAAGCACAACTTCACATGGCATATGATATTCCTACAAGGTTTCATAAAGTTTGATCAAGGCACCTCCGAGAAATCGAGCGGACAAAAATGTGTGGAATAATAATAATAATAATAGTGAAAAAGAAACGTAGAATAGCAATACATCACCCGACAACAGTCGGGGTGACGTAATAATAATAATAATAATAAGAAGAAGAAACGGAGCAAAAACAATAAGTCTCTAAACAACGTTTGGGAGACTTAAATATTACTTCTGGTTTACAAATTTGACTAAACACATGATGAAGTGAAATCCTCATCTCCTGTAGTGGTTAAATATAGATAATATTCATTTGATATATGAAAATACATACAAAATACATCTGCTATCATCTTTTAATTTTTGTGATGTTCTATTATGTGTCTTTATGTTCTGAGTTCTGTGTTGTGAGGTCTGTTATGATTTCCGCATAAAAACGATGTTTGGTTCGTCTTTACCTCCTGTTGTTTGTAGGAGGGCTCATGTCTTATTTACGTTATTTGTGTTTGTTTGGTTCGTCTTTACCTCCTGTTGTTTGTAGGAGGGCTCATGTCTTATTTACGTTATTTGTGTTTGTTTGGTTCGTCTTTACCTCCTGTTGTTTGTAGGAGGGCTCATGCCTTATTTACGTTATTTGTGTTTGTTTGGTTCGTCTTTACCTCCTGTTGTTTGTAGGAGGGCTCATGTCTTATTTACGTTATTTGTGTTTGTTTGGTTCGTCTTTACCTCCTGTTGTTTGTAGGAGGGCTCATGTCTTATTTACGTTATTTGTGTTTGTTTGGTTCGTCTTTACCTCCTGTTGTTTGTAGGAGGGCTCATGTCTTATTTACGTTATTTGTGCTTGTTTGGTTCGTCTTTACCTCCTGTTGTTTGTAGGAGGGCTCATGTCTTATTTACGTTATTTGTGTTTGTTTGGTTCGTCTTTACCTCCTGTTGTTTGTAGGAGGGCTCATGTCTTATTTACGTTATTTGTGTTTGTTTGGTTCGTCTTTACCTCCTGTTGTTTGTAGGAGGGCTCATGTCTTATTTACGTTATTTGTGTTTGTTTGGTTCGTCTTTACCTCCTGTTGTTTGTAGGAGGGCTCATGTCTTATTTACGTTATTTGTGTTTGTTTGGTTCGTCTTTACCTCCTGTTTTTTGTAGGAGGGCTCATGTCTTATTTACGTTATTTGTGTTTGTTTGGTTCGTCTTTACCTCCTGTTTTTTGTAGGAGGGCTCATGTCTTATTTACGTTATTTGTGTTTGTTTGGTTCGTCTTTACCTCCTGTTTTTTGTAGGAGGGCTCATGTCTTATTTACGTTATTTGTGTTTGTTTGGTTCGTCTTAACTCCTGTTTTTTGTAGGAGGGCTCATGTCTTATTTACGTTATTTGTGTTTGTTTGGTTCGTCTTTACCTCCTGTTGTTTGTAGGAGGGCTTATGTCTTATTTACGTTATTTGTGTTTGTTTGGTTCGTCTTTACCTCCTGTTGTTTGTAGGAGGGCTCATGTCTTATTTACGTTATTTGTGTTTGTTTGGTTCGTCTTTACCTCCTGTTGTTTGTAGGAGGGCTCATGTCTTATTTACGTTATTTGTGTTTGTTTGGTTCGTCTTTACCTCCTGTTGTTTGTAGGAGGGCTCATGTCTTATTTACGTTATTTGTGTTTGTTTGGTTCGTCTTTACCTCCTGTTGTTTGTAGGAGGGCTCATGTCTTATTTACGTTATTTGTGTTTGTTTGGTTCGTCTTTACCTCCTGTTGTTTGTAGGAGGGCTCATGTCTTATTTACGTTATTTGTGTTTGTTTGGTTCGTCTTTACCTCCTGTTGTTTGTAGGAGGGCTCATGTCTTATTTACGTTATTTGTGTTTGTTTGGTTCGTCTTTACCTCCTGTTGTTTGTAGGAGGGCTCATGTCTTATTTACGTTATTTGTGTTTATTTGGTTCGTCTTTACCTCCTGTTGTTTGTAGGAGGGCTCATGTCTTATTTACGTTATTTGTGTTTGTTTGGTTCGTCTTTACCTCCTGTTTTTTGTAGGAGGGCTCATGTCTTATTTACGTTATTTGTGTTTGTTTGGTTCGTCTTTACCTCATGTTTTTTGTAGGAGGGCTCATGTCTTATTTACGTTATTTGTGTTTGTTTGGTTCGTCTTTACCTCCTGTTGTTTGTAGAAGAGCTCATGTCTTATTTACGTTATTTGTGTTTGTTTGGTTCGTCTTTACCTCCTGTTGTTTGTAGGAGGGCTCATGTCTTATTTACGTTATTTGTGTTTGTTTGGTTCGTCTTTACCTCCTGTTGTTTGTAGGAGGGCTCATGTCTTATTTACGTTATTTGTGTTTGTTTGGTTCGTCTTTACCTCCAGTTGTTTGTAGGAGGGCTCATGTCTTATTTACGTTATTTGTGTTTGTTTGGTTCGTCTTTACCTCCTGTTGTTTGTAGGAGGGCTCATGTCTTATTTACGTTATTTGTGTTTGTTTGGTTCGTCTTTACCTCCTGTTTTTTGTAGGAGGGCTCATGTCTTAATTATGTTATTTGTGTTTGTTTGGTTCGTCTTTACCTCCTGTTGTTTGTAGGAGGGCTCATGTCTTATTTACGTTATTTGTGTTTATTTGGTTCGTCTTTACCTCCTGTTGTTTGTAGGAGGGCTCATGTCTTATTTACGTTATTTGTGTTTGTTTGGTTCGTCTTTACCTCCTGTTTTTTGTAGGAGGGCTCATGTCTTATTTACGTTATTTGTGTTTGTTTGGTTCGTCTTTACCTCCTGTTTTTTGTAGGAGGACTCATGTCTTATTTACGTTATTTGTGTTTGTTTGGTTCGTCTTTACCTCCTGTTGTTTGTAGGAGGGCTCATGTCTTATTTACGTTATTTGTGTTTGTTTGGTTCGTCTTTACCTCCTGTTTTTTGTAGGAGGACTCATGTCTTATTTACGTTATTTGTGTTTGTTTGGTTCGTCTTTACCTCCTGTTGTTTGTAGGAGGGCTCATGTCTTATTTACGTTATTTGTGTTTGTTTGGTTCGTCTTTACCTCCTGTTGTTTGTAGGAGGACTCATGTCTTATTTACGTTATTTGTGTTTGTTTGGTTCGTTTTTACCTCCTGTTGTTTGTAGGAAGGCTATACGTCTTATTTACGTTATTTGTGTTTGTTTGGTTCGTCTTTACCTCCTGTTGTTTGTAGGAGGACTCATGTCTTATTTACGTTATTTGTGTTTCTTTGGTTCGTCTTTACCTCCTGTTGTTTGTAGGAAGGCTATACGTCTTATTTACATTATTTGTGTTTGTTTGGTTCGTCTTTACCTCCTGTTGTTTGTAGGAAGGCTATACGTCTTATTTACGTTATTTGTGTTTGTTTGGTTCGTCTTTACCTCCTGTTGTTTGTAGGAAGGCTATACGTCTTATTTACGTTATTTGTGTTTGTTTGGTTCGTCTTTACCTCCTGTTGTTTGTAGGAAGGCTATACGTCTTATTTACGTTATTTGTGTTTGTTTGGTTCGTCTTTACCTCCTGTTGTTTGTAGGAGGGCTCATGTCTTATTTACGTTATTTGTGTTTGTTTGGTTCGTCTTTACCTCCTGTTGTTTGTAGGAGGGCTCATGTCTTATTTACGCTATTTGTGTTTGTTTGGTTCGTCTTTACCTCCTGTTTTTTGTAGGAGGGCTCATGTCTTGTTTACGTTATTTGTGTTTGCTTGGTTCGTCTTTACCCCCAGTTGTTTGTAGGAGGGCTCATGTCTTATTTACGTTATTTGTGTTTGTTTGGTTCGTCATTACCTCCTGTTGTTTGTAGGAGTGCTCATGTCTTATTTACGTTATTTGTGTTTGTTCGATTCGTCTTTACCTCCTGTTTTTTGTAGGAGGGCTCATGTCTTATTTACATTATTTGTGTTTGCTTGCTTATAGTGGTGTTGTGTTGTGTTTTCGTTTTGTTTGTCCTCGTCTTGTGTGCCCTTTGTTGCCAGTTTCTCTGGATAGTCTATCTTTTACTGACCCTTCAGTATTTCTAACGTTTATTTATCAACCAGACAAATCAATGGTATTTATATAAGGTGTCATTAAATAGAAAATATATTTGTTATGTAAAGTTTATTTTCATACTTTGCTATATAATTCCAAATTCCCTCCCATTTTGCCATTTATGTTTCACAAAAGTCATTGTAGAATTTGAGAGCATAATGAAAGATTTTTTCTTTTAGAATTGTTCAGTGAAGTATTAACTTTTGTATTTTCATAGTATAGCTTCATAGCTCTGAACCCTATCATTAACCTTACCACAACTAAAATCATGGTAGAATTTGAGAGCAGGAAGATTCCTTTCAACTTCCATACTGGTCCAGGGATGTGCCACTTCTACTGTACAACTTCTCTTTGCTGAAATCATAACATTTTACTAGAATACTACAAGAATAATATTGTACTGTGATACTACAAGAATAATATTTTACTGGAATACTGAAAAATAATATTTTACTGGAATACTACAAGAATAATATTTTACTGGAATACTACAAGAATAATATTTTACTGGAATACTACAAGAATAATATTTTACTGGAATACTGAAGAATAATATTTTACTGGAATACTACAAGAATAATATTTTACTGGAATACTACAAGAATAATATTTTACTGGAATACTACAATAATAATATTTTACTGGAATACAACAAGAATAATATTTTACTGGAATACTGAAGAATAATATTTTACTGGAATACTACAAGAATAATATTTTACTGGAATACTACAAGAATAATATTTTACTGGAATACTACAAGAATAATATTTTACTGGAATACTACAAGAATAATATTTTACTGGAATACTACAAGAATAAAATTTTACTGGAATACTACAAGAATAATATTTTACTGGAATACTGAAGAATAATATTTTACTGGAATACTACAAGAATATATTTTACTGGAATACTGAAGAATAATATTTTACTGGAATACTACAAGAATAATATTTTACTGGAATACTGAAGAATAATATTTTACTGGAATACTACAAGAATAATATTTTACTGGAATACTACAAGAATAATATTTTACTGGAATACTACAAGAATAATATTTTACTGGAATACTACAAGAATAATATTTTATTGGAATACTACAAGAATGATTCTACAAATTAGTACATTTAAAGTCTTAACCAAATTATATCACATTCATTTATCAAACAAATATATTTAGAATCTCAAATTAGAAATAAAAATTCATTATCTTCTTGTCAAAGTCATGTTATACATAACAGAACATCTAAACAATTACAAAAATCTAGAAATGTTTTGGATTTTTTTCAGCTATAATATATATAAATTTTGAATACTCTTCCTTCCAAACCTGCAATTGATACTTTTTTTCATCATTGGATCATGTAAAGGGATAATAATTCTTGTTCATAATGCATTAACCTGTAACAGTAATACATATACATCAGATTCCTGAAATTAGGTGATGCTTCCATATTTTGAATTCTAGACAATATCAAGGATCAATCCAAGATTTCTAAAAAAATTCTCCCCATCTAATATTTGCTAGGATTAATAGCTTTATAAGATTCTCCCCATCTAATAGTTACTTGGATTAATAGCTTTATAAGATTCTCCCCATCTAATAGTTACTAGGATTAATAGCTTTATAAGATTCTCCCCATCTAATAGTTACTAGGATTAATAGCTTTATAAGATTCTCCCCATCTAATAGTTACTAGGATTAATAGCTTTATAAGATTCTCCCCATCTAATAGTTACTAGGATTAATAGCTTTATAAGATTCTCCCCATCTAATAGTTACTAGGATTAATAGCTTTATAAGATTCTCCCCATCTAATAGTTACTAGGATTAATAGCTTTATAAGATTCTCCCCCTCTCATAGTTACTAGGATTAATAGTTTTATAAGATTCTCCCCATCTAATAGTTACTAGGATTAATAGCTTTATAAGATTCTCCCCATCTAATAGTTACTAGGATTAATAGTTTTATAAGATTCTCCCCATCTAATAGTTACTTGGATTAATAGCTTTATAAGATTCTCCCCATCTAATAGTTACTAGGATTAATAGCTTTATAAGATTCTCCCCATCTAATAGTTACATGGATTAATAGCTTTATAAGATTCTCTCCATCTAATATTTACTAGGATTAATAGCTTTATAAGATTCTCCCCATCTAATAGTTACTAGGATTAATAGTTTTATAAGATTCTCCCCATCTAATAGTTACTAGGATTAATAGTTTTATAAGATTCTCCCCATCTAATAGTTACTAGGATTAATAGTTTTATAAGATTCTCCCCATCTAATAGTTACTAGGATTAATAGTTTTATAAGATTCTCCCCATCTAATAGTTACTAGGATTAATAGTTTTATAAGATTCTCCCCATCTAATAGTTACTAGGATTAATAGTTTTATAAGATTCTCCCCATCTAATAGTTACTAGGATTAATAGTTTTATAAGATTCTCCCCATCTAATAGTTACTAGGATTAATAGTTTTATAAGATTCTCTCCATCTAATAGTTACTAGGATTAATAGCTTTATAAGATTCTCCCCATCTAATAGTTACTAGGATTAATAGCTTTATAAGATTCTCCCCATCTAATAGTTACTTGGATTAATAGCTTTATAAGATTCTCCCCATCTAATAGTTACTAGGATTAATAGCTTTATAAGATTCTCCCCATCTAATAGTTACTAGGATTAATAGCTTTATAAGATTCTCCCCATCTAATAGTTACTAGGATTAATAGTTTATAAGATTCTCCCCATCTAGTAGTTACTTGGATTAATAGTTTATAAGATTCTCCCCATCTAATAGTTACTTGGATTAATAGTTTATAAGATTCTCCCCATCTAATAGTTACTAGGATTAATAGCTTTATAAGATTCTCCCCATCTAATAGTTACTTGGATTAATAGCTTTATAAGATTCTCCCCATCTAATAGTTACTTGGATTAATAGCTTTATAAGATTCTCCCCATCTAATAGTTACTTGGATTAATAGCTTTATAAGATTCTCCCCATCTAATAGTTACTAGGATTAATGGCTTTATAAGATTCTCCCCATCTAATAGTTACTTGGATTAATAGTTTATAAGATTCTCCCAATCTAATAGTTACTAGGATTAATAGTTTTATAAGATTCTCCCCATCTCATAGTTACTAGGATTAATAGCTTTATAAGATTCTCCCCATCTAATAGTTACTTGGATTAATAGCTTTATAAGACTCTCCCCATCTAATAGTTACTTGGATTAATAGCTTTATAAGATTCTCCCCATCTAATAGTTACTTGGATTAATAGCTTGATAAGATTCTCCCCATCTCATAGTTACTAGGATTAATAGTTTTATAAGATTCTCCTCATCTCATAGTTACTGGGATTAATAGTTTTATAAGATTCTCCCCATCTAATAGTTACTAGGATTAATAGTTTTATAAGATTCTCCCCATCTCATAGTTACTAGAATTAATAGTTTGATAAGATTCTCCCCATCTCATAGTTACTAGGATTAATAGTTTTATAAGATTCTCCCCCATCTCATAGTTACTAGGATTAATAGTTTTATAAGATTCTCCCCATCTCATAGTGACTAGGATTAATAGTTTTATAAGATTCTCCCCATCTCATAGTGACTAGGATTAATAGTTTTATAAGATTCTCCTCATCTCATAGTTACTAGGATTAATAGTTTTATAAGATTCTCCCCATCTCATAGTTACTAGGATTAATAGTTTTATAAGATTCTCCCCATCTCATAGTGACTAGGATTAATAGTTTTATAAGATTCTACTCATCTCATAGTTACTAGAATTAATAGTTTTATAAGATTCTCCCCATCTCATAGTTACTAGGATTAATAGTTTTATAAGATTCTCCCCCATCTCATAGTTACTTGGATTAATAGTTTTATAAGATTCTCCTCATCTCATAGTTACTAGGATTAATAGTTTTATAAGATTCTCCCCCATCTCATAGTTACTAGGATTAATAGTTTTATAAGATTCTCCCCCATCTCATAGTTATTAGGATTAATAGTTTTATAAGATTCTCCTCATCTCATAGTTACTAGAATTAATAGTTTTATAAGATTCTCCCCATCTCATAGTTACTAGGATTAATAGTTTTATAAGATTCTCCTCATCTCATAGTTACTAGGATTAATAGTTTTATAAGATTCTCCCCATCTCATAGTTACTAGGATTAATAGCTTTATAAGATTCACCCCTCTTTCCCCATCCCGTACATTTTTTTTCTGGAATATAACAAACACTACTCTTACCTCTTTTCAAAGCTTCTTGTTCTGCTCCTATAAGTTTTCCCCATAAATACAGATTTTTAACATCAAACATTGGTTGATGATAATCTCGTAGCATTACTGTCCAATGACTTATGTTTACTGTCACATAGCGACACCATAATGTCAAAAACTCTAGACCTTCTTCTGGATATGGACTGCCAAAACACAAAAATTATCATGTTATTATATAACTTTGTCAGGATGCATGGTGGCATTATTGTTATATGGTTCACCAGTAAGTTTTTTCCTCCCCCAAATAAGATTGGTAGTCACAATATAGAATAGCTGAAAGTGAACATTAAACAACCATAAATCAAACCTATGCTGGATGAGAACTTATTTGTTGAAGTGAGGTAGAGAACGTGTCTGGTAACCTTAACACCACTATAGATGGGTGTCAGGGCTGAGGTAGAGAACGTGTCTGGTAACCTTAACACCACTATAGATGGGTGTCAGGGCTGAGGTAGAGAACGTGTCTGGTAACCTTAACACCACTATAGATGGGTGTCAGGGCTGAGGTAGAGAATGTGTCTGGTAACCTTAACACCACAATAGATGGGTGTCAGGGCTGAGGTAGAGAACGTGTCTGGTAACCTTAACACCACTATAGATGGGTGTCAGGGCTGAGGTAGAGAACGTGTCTGGTAACCTTAACACCACTATAGATGGGTGTCAGGGCTGAGGTAGAGAACGTGTCTGGTAACCTTATCACCACTATAGATGGGTGTCAGGGCTGAGGTAGAGAACGTGTCTGGTAACCTTAACACCACTATAGATGGGTGTCAGGGCTGAGGTAGAGAACGTGTCTGGTAACCTTATCACCACTATAGATGGGTGTCAGGGCTGAGGTAGAGAACGTGTCTGGTAACCTTAACACCACTATAGATGGGTGTCAGGGCTGAGGTAGAGAACGTGTCTGGTAACCTTATCACCACTATAGATGGGTGTCAGGGCTGAGGTAGAGAACGTGTCTGGTAACCTTAACACCACTATAGATGGGTGTCAGGGCTGAGGTAGAGAACGTGTCTGGTAACCTTATCACCACTATAGATGGGTGTCAGGGCTGAGGTAGAGAACGTGTCTGGTAACCTTAACACCACTATAGATGGGTGTCAGGGCTGAGGTAGAGAACGTGTCTGGTAACCTTAACACCACTATAGATGGGTGTCAGGGCTGAGGTAGAGAACGTGTCTGGTAACCTTAACACCACAATAGATGGGTGTCAGGGCTGAGGTAGAGAACGTGTCTGGTAACCTTAACACCACTATAGATGGGTGTCAGGGCTGAGGTAGAGAACGTGTCTGGTAACCTTAACACCACTATAGATGGGTGTCAGGGCTGAGGTAGAGAACGTGTCTGGTAACCTTAACACCACAATAGATGGGTGTCAGGGCTGAGGTAGAGAACGTGTCTGGTAACCTTAACACCACTATAGATGGGTGTCAGGGCTGAGGTAGAGAACGTGTCTGGTAACCTTAACACCACTATAGATGGGTGTCAGGGCTGAGGTAGAGAACGTGTCTGGTAACCTTAACACCATTATAGATGGGTGTCAGGGCTGAGGTAGAGAACGTGTCTGGTAACCTTAACACCACTATAGATGGGTGTCAGGGCTGAGGTAGAGAACGTGTCTGGTAACCTTAACACCACTATAGATGGGTGTCAGGGCTGAGGTAGAGAATGTGTCTGGTAACCTTAACACCATTATAGATGGGTGTCAGGGCTGAGGTAGAGAACGTGTCTGGTAACCTTAACACCATTATAGATGGGTGTCAGGGCTGAGGTAGAGAACGTGTCTGGTAACTTTAACACCATTATAGATGGGTGTCAGGGCTGAGGTAGAGAACGTGTCTGGTAACCTTAACACCACTATAGATGGGTGTCAGGGCTGAGGTAGAGAACGTGTCTGGTAACCTTAACACCACTATAGATGGGTGTCAGGGCTGAGGTAGAGAATGTGTCTGGTAACCTTAACACCACTATAGATGGGTGTCAGGGCTGAGGTAGAGAACGTGTCTGGTAACCTTATCACCACTATAGATGGGTGTCAGGGCTGAGGTAGAGAACGTGTCTGGTAACCTTAACACCACTATAGATGGGTGTCAGGGCTGAGGTAGAGAACGTGTCTGGTAACCTTAACACCACTATAGATGGGTGTCAGGGCTGAGGTAGAGAACGTGTCTGGTAACCTTAACACCACTATAGATGGGTGTCAGGGCTGAGGTAGAGAACGTGTCTGGTAACCTTAACACCACTATAGATGGGTGTCAGGGCTGAGGTAGAGAACGTGTCTGGTAACCTTATCACCACTATAGATGGGTGTCAGGGCTGAGGTAGAGAACATGTCTGGTAACCTTATCACCACTATAGATGGGTGTCAGGGCTGAGGTAGAGAACATGTCTGGTAACCTTATCACCACTATAGATGGGTGTCAGGGCTGAGGTAGAGAACGTGTCTGGTAACCTTATCACCACTATAGATGGGTGTCAGGGCTGAGGTAGAGAACATGTCTGGTAACCTTAACACCACTATAGATGGGTGTCAGGGCTGAGGTAGAGAACGTGTCTGGTAACCTTAACACCACTATAGATGGGTGTCAGGGCTGAGGTAGAGAACGTGTCTGGTAACCTTAACACCACTATAGATGGGTGTCAGGGCTGAGGTAGAGAACGTGTCTGGTAACCTTAACACCACTATAGATGGGTGTCAGGGCTGAGGTAGAGAACGTGTCTGGTAACCTTAACACCACTATAGATGGGTGTCAGGGCTGAGGTAGAGAACGTGTCTGGTAACCTTAACACCACTATAGATGGGTGTCAGGGCTGAGGTAGAGAACGTGTCTGGTAACCTTAACACCACTATAGATGGGTGTCAGGGCTGAGGTAGAGAACGTGTCTGGTAACCTTAACACCACTATAGATGGGTGTCAGGGCTGAGGTAGAGAACGTGTCTGGTAACCTTAACACCACTATAGATGGGTGTCAGGGCTGAGGTAGAGAACGTGTCTGGTAACCTTATCACCACTATAGATGGGTGTCAGGGCTGAGGTAGAGAACATGTCTGGTAACCTTAACACCACTATAGATGGGTGTCAGGGCTGAGGTAGAGAACGTGTCTGGTAACCTTAACACCACTATAGATGGGTGTCAGGGCTGAGGTAGAGAACGTGTCTGGTAACCTTAACACCACTATAGATGGGTGTCAGGGCTGAGGTAGAGAACGTGTCTGGTAACCTTAACACCACTATAGATGGGTGTCAGGGCTGAGGTAGAGAATGTGTCTGGTCACCTTAACACCACTATAGATGGGTGTCAGGGCTGAGGTAGAGAACGTGTCTGGTAACCTTAACACCACTATAGATGGGTGTCAGGGCTGAGGTAGAGAACGTGTCTGGTCACCTTAACACCACTATAGATGGGTGTCAGGGCTGAGGTAGAGAACGTGTCTGGTCACCTTAACACCACTATAGATGGGTGTCAGGGCTGAGGTAGAGAACGTGTCTGGTCACCTTAACACCACTATAGATGGGTGTCAGGGCTGAGGTAGAGAACGTGTCTGGTAACCTTAACACCACTATAGATGGGTGTCAGGGCTGAGGTAGAGAACGTGTCTGGTAACCTTAACACCACTATAGATGGGTGTCAGGGCTGAGGTAGAGAACGTGTCTGGTAACCTTAACACCACTATAGATGGGTGTCAGGGCTGAGGTAGAGAACGTGTCTGGTAACCTTAACACCACTATAGATGGGTGTCAGGGCTGAGGTAGAGAACGTGTCTGGTAACCTTAACACCACTATAGATGGGTGTCAGGGCTGAGGTAGAGAATGTGTCTGGTAACCTTAACACCACTATAGATGGGTGTCAGGGCTGAGGTAGAGAACGTGTCTGGTAACCTTAACACCACTATAGATGGGTGTCAGGGCTGAGGTAGAGAATGTGTCTGGTAACCTTAACACCACTATAGATGGGTGTCAGGGCTGAGGTAGAGAACGTGTCTGGTAACCTTAACACCACTATAGATGGGTGTCAGGGCTGAGTTAGAGAACGTGTCTGGTAACCTTAACACCACTATAGATGGGTGTCAGGGCTGAGGTAGAGAACGTGTCTGGTAACCTTAACACCACTATAGATGGGTGTCAGGGCTGAGTTAGAGAACGTGTCTGGTAACCTTAACACCACTATAGATGGGTGTCAGGGCTGAGGTAGAGAACATGTCTGGTAACCTTAACACCACTATAGATGGGTGTCAGGGCTGAGTTAGAGAACGTGTCTGGTAACCTTAACACCACTATAGATGGGTGTCAGGGCTGAGGTAGAGAACGTGTCTGGTAACCTTAACACCACTATAGATGGGTGTCAGGGCTGAGGTAGAGAACGTGTCTGGTAACCTTAACACCACTATAGATGGGTGTCAGGGCTGAGGTAGAGAACGTGTCTGGTAACCTTAACACCACTATAGATGGGTGTCAGGGCTGAGGTAGAGAACATGTCTGGTAACCTTAACACCACTATAGATGGGTGTCAGGGCTGAGTTAGAGAACGTGTCTGGTAACCTTAACACCACTATAGATGGGTGTCAGGGCTGAGGTAGAGAACGTGTCTGGTAACCTTAACACCACTATAGATGGGTGTCAAGGCTGAGGTAGAGAACGTGTCTGGTAACCTTAACACCACTATAGATGGGTGTCAGGGCTGAGGTAGAGAACGTGTCTGGTAACCTTAACACCACAATAGATGGGTGTCAGGGCTGAGGTAGAGAACGTGTCTGGGCTGAGGTAGAGAACGTGTCTGGTAACCTTAACACCACTATAGATGGGTGTCAGGGCTGAGGTAGAGAACGTGTCTGGTAACCTTAACACCACTATAGATGGGTGTCAGGGCTGAGGTAGAGAACGTGTCTGGTAACCTTAACACCACTATAGATGGGTGTCAAGGCTGAGGTAGAGAACGTGTCTGGTAACCTTAACACCACTATAGATGGGTGTCAGGGCTGAGGTAGAGAACGTGTCTGGTAACCTTAACACCACTATAGATGGGTGTCAGGGCTGAGGTAGAGAACGTGTCTGGTAACCTTAACACCACTATAGATGGGTGTCAGGGCTGAGGTAGAGAACGTGTCTGGTAACCTTAACACCACTATAGATGGGTGTCAAGGCTGAGGTAGAGAACGTGTCTGGTAACCTTAACACCACTATAGATGGGTGTCAGGGCTGAGGTAGAGAACGTGTCTGGTAACCTTAACACCACTATAGATGGGTGTCAGGGCTGAGGTAGAGAACGTGTCTGGTAACCTTAACACCACTATAGATGGGTGTCAGGGCTGAGGTAGAGAACGTGTCTGGTAACCTTAACACCACAATAGATGGGTGTCAGGGCTGAGGTAGAGAACATGTCTGGTAACCTTAACACCACTATAGATGGGTGTCAGGGCTGAGGTAGAGAACGTGTCTGGTAACCTTAACACCACTATAGATGGGTGTCAGGGCTGAGGTAGAGAACGTGTCTGGTAACCTTAACACCACAATAGATGGGTGTCAGGGCTGAGGTAGAGAACGTGTCTGGTAACCTTAACACCACTATAGATGGGTGTCAAGGCTGAGGTAGAGAACGTGTCTGGTAACCTTATCACCACTATAGATGGGTGTCAGGGCTGAGGTAGAGAACATGTCTGGTAACCTTAACACCACTATAGATGGGTGTCAGGGCTGAGGTAGAGAACATGTCTGGTAACCTTAACACCACTATAGATGGGTGTCAGGGCTGAGGTAGAGAACATGTCTGGTAACCTTAACACCACTATAGATGGGTGTCAGGGCTGAGGTAGAGAACGTGTCTGGGCTGAGGTAGAGAACGTGTCTGGTAACCTTAACACCACTATAGATGGGTGTCAGGGCTGAGGTAGAGAACGTGTCTGGTAACCTTAACACCACTATAGATGGGTGTCAGGGCTGAGGTAGAGAACGTGTCTGGTAACCTTAACACCACAATAGATGGGTGTCAGGGCTGAGGTAGAGAACGTGTCTGGTAACCTTAACACCACTATAGATGGGTGTCAAGGCTGAGGTAGAGAACGTGTCTGGTAACCTTAACACCACTATAGATGGGTGTCAGGGCTGAGGTAGAGAACGTGTCTGGTAACCTTAACACCACTATAGATGGGTGTCAGGGCTGAGGTAGAGAACGTGTCTGGTAACCTTAACACCACTATAGATGGGTGTCAGGGCTGAGGTAGAGAATGTGTCTGGTAACCTTAACACCACTATAGATGGGTGTCAGGGCTGAGGTAGAGAATGTGTCTGGTAACCTTAACACCACTATAGATGGGTGTCAGGGCTGAGGTAGAGAACGTGTCTGGTAACCTTAACACCACAATAGATGGGTGTCAGGGCTGAGGTAGAGAACGTGTCTGGTAACCTTAACACCACTATAGATGGGTGTCAAGGCTGAGGTAGAGAACGTGTCTGGTAACCTTAACACCACTATAGATGGGTGTCAGGGCTGAGGTAGAGAACGTGTCTGGTAACCTTAACACCACTATAGATGGGTGTCAGGGCTGAGGTAGAGAACGTGTCTGGTAACCTTAACACCACTATAGATGGGTGTCAGGGCTGAGGTAGAGAATGTGTCTGGTAACCTTAACACCACTATAGATGGGTGTCAGGGCTGAGGTAGAGAATGTGTCTGGTAACCTTAACACCACTATAGATGGGTGTCAGGGCTGAGGTAGAGAATGTGTCTGGTAACCTTATCACCACTATAGATGGGTGTCAGGGCTGAGGTAGAGAACGTGTCTGGTAACCTTAACACCACTATAGATGGGTGTCAGGGCTGAGGTAGAGAACGTGTCTGGTAACCTTAACACCACTATAGATGGGTGTCAGGGCTGAGGTAGAGAACGTGTCTGGTAACCTTAACACCACTATAGATGGGTGTCAGGGCTGAGGTAGAGAATGTGTCTGGAAACCTTAACACCACTATAGATGGGTGTCAGGGCTGAGGTAGAGAATGTGTCTGGTAACCTTAACACCACTATAGATGGGTGTCAGGGCTGAGGTAGAGAATGTGTCTGGTAACCTTAACACCACTATAGATGGGTGTCAGGGCTGAGGTAGAGAATGTGTCTGGTAACCTTATCACCACTATAGATGGGTGTCAGGGCTGAGGTAGAGAACGTGTCTGGTAACCTTAACACCACTATAGATGGGTGTCAGGGCTGAGGTAGAGAACGTGTCTGGTAACCTTAACACCACTATAGATGGGTGTCAGGGCTGAGGTAGAGAACGTGTCTGGTAACCTTAACACCACTATAGATGGGTGTCAGGGCTGAGGTAGAGAATGTGTCTGGTAACCTTAACACCACTATAGATGGGTGTCAGGGCTGAGGTAGAGAACATGTCTGGTAACCTTAACACCACTATAGATGGGTGTCAGGGCTGAGGTAGAGAACGTGTCTGGTAACCTTATCACCACTATAGATGGGTGTCAGGGCTGAGGTAGAGAATGTGTCTGGTAACCTTATCACCACTATAGATGGGTGTCAGGGCTGAGGTAGAGAATGTGTCTGGTAACCTTATCACCACTATAGATGGGTGTCAGGGCTGAGGTAGAGAACGTGTCTGGTAACCTTAACACCACTATAGATGGGTGTCAGGGCTGAGGTAGAGAACGTGTCTGGTAACCTTATCACCACTATAGATGGGTGTCAGGGCTGAGGTAGAGAACGTGTCTGGTAACCTTATCACCACTATAGATGGGTGTCAGGGCTGAGGTAGAGAACGTGTCTGGTAACCTTATCACCACTATAGATGGGTGTCAGGGCTGAGGTAGAGAACGTGTCTGGTAACCTTATCACCACTATAGATGGGTGTCAGGGCTGAGGTAGAGAACGTGTCTGGTAACCTTAACACCACTATAGATGGGTGTCAGGGCTGAGGTAGAGAACGTGTCTGGTAACCTTATCACCACTATAGATGGGTGTCAGGGCTGAGGTAGAGAACGTGTCTGGTAACCTTATCACCACTATAGATGGGTGTCAGGGCTGAGGTAGAGAACGTGTCTGGTAACCTTATCACCACTATAGATGGGTGTCAGGGCTGAGGTAGAGAACGTGTCTGGTAACCTTAACACCACTATAGATGGGTGTCAGGGCTGAGGTAGAGAACATGTCTAGTAACCTTAACACCACTATAGATGGGTGTCAGGGCTGAGGTAGAGAACGTGTCTGGTAACCTTAACACCACTATAGATGGGTGTCAGGGCTGAGGTAGAGAACGTGTCTGGTAACCTTAACACCACTATAGATGGGTGTCAGGGCTGAGGTAGAGAATGTGTCTGGTAACCTTAACACCACTATAGATGGGTGTCAGGGCTGAGGTAGAGAACGTGTCTGGTAACCTTAACACCACTATAGATGGGTGTCAGGGCTGAGGTAGAGAACGTGTCTGGTAACCTTAACACCACTATAGATGGGTGTCAGGGCTGAGGTAGAGAATGTGTCTGGTAACCTTAACACCACTATAGATGGGTGTCAGGGCTGAGGTAGAGAACGTGTCTGGTAACCTTAACACCACTATAGATGGGTGTCAGGGCTGAGGTAGAGAACGTGTCTGGTAACCTTAACACCACTATAGATGGGTGTCAGGGCTGAGGTAGAGAATGTGTCTGGTAACCTTAACACCACTATAGATGGGTGTCAGGGCTGAGGTAGAGAACGTGTCTGGTAACCTTAACACCACTATAGATGGGTGTCAGGGCTGAGGTAGAGAACGTGTCTGGTAACCTTATCACCACTATAGATGGGTGTCAGGGCTGAGGTAGAGAACGTGTCTGGTAACCTTAACACCACTATAGATGGGTGTCAGGGCTGAGGTAGAGAACGTGTCTGGTAACCTTAACACCACTATAGATGGGTGTCAGGGCTGAGGTAGAGAACGTGTCTGGTAACCTTATCACCACTATAGATGGGTGTCAGGGCTGAGGTAGAGAATGTGTCTGGTAACCTTAACACCACTATAGATGGGTGTCAGGGCTGAGGTAGAGAACGTGTCTGGTAACCTTAACACCACTATAGATGGGTGTCAGGGCTGAGGTAGAGAATGTGTCTGGTAACCTTATCACCACTATAGATGGGTGTCAGGGCTGAGGTAGAGAACGTGTCTGGTAACCTTATCACCACTATAGATGGGTGTCAGGGCTGAGGTAGAGAATGTGTCTGGTAACCTTAACACCACTATAGATGGGTGTCAGGGCTGAGGTAGAGAACGTGTCTGGTAACCTTAACACCACTATAGATGGGTGTCAGGGCTGAGGTAGAGAACGTGTCTGGTAACCTTAACACCACTATAGATGGGTGTCAGGGCTGAGGTAGAGAACATGTCTAGTAACCTTAACACCACTATAGATGGGTGTCAGGGCTGAGGTAGAGAACGTGTCTGGTAACCTTAACACCACTATAGATGGGTGTCAGGGCTGAGGTAGAGAACGTGTCTGGTAACCTTAACACCACTATAGATGGGTGTCAGGGCTGAGGTAGAGAATGTGTCTGGTAACCTTAACACCACTATAGATGGGTGTCAGGGCTGAGGTAGAGAACGTGTCTGGTAACCTTAACACCACTATAGATGGGTGTCAGGGCTGAGGTAGAGAACGTGTCTGGTAACCTTAACACCACTATAGATGGGTGTCAGGGCTGAGGTAGAGAATGTGTCTGGTAACCTTAACACCACTATAGATGGGTGTCAGGGCTGAGGTAGAGAACGTGTCTGGTAACCTTAACACCACTATAGATGGGTGTCAGGGCTGAGGTAGAGAACGTGTCTGGTAACCTTAACACCACTATAGATGGGTGTCAGGGCTGAGGTAGAGAATGTGTCTGGTAACCTTAACACCACTATAGATGGGTGTCAGGGCTGAGGTAGAGAACGTGTCTGGTAACCTTAACACCACTATAGATGGGTGTCAGGGCTGAGGTAGAGAATGTGTCTGGTAACCTTAACACCACTATAGATGGGTGTCAGGGCTGAGGTAGAGAATGTGTCTGGTAACCTTATCACCACTATAGATGGGTGTCAGGGCTGAGGTAGAGAACGTGTCTGGTAACCTTAACACCACTATAGATGGGTGTCAGGGCTGAGGTAGAGAATGTGTCTGGTAACCTTAATACCACTATAGATGGGTGTCAGGGCTGAGGTAGAGAATGTGTCTGGTAACCTTATCACCACTATAGATGGGTGTCAGGGCTGAGGTAGAGAACGTGTCTGGTAACCTTAACACCACTATAGATGGGTGTCAGGGCTGAGGTAGAGAATGTGTCTGGTAACCTTAACACCACTATAGATGGGTGTCAGGGCTGAGGTAGAGAATGTGTCTGGTAACCTTATCACCACTATAGATGGGTGTCAGGGCTGAGGTAGAGAACGTGTCTGGTAACCTTAACACCACTATAGATGGGTGTCAGGGCTGAGGTAGAGAATGTGTCTGGTAACCTTATCACCACTATAGATGGGTGTCAGGGCTGAGGTAGAGAACGTGTCTGGTAACCTTAACACCACTATAGATGGGTGTCAGGGCTGAGGTAGAGAATGTGTCTGGTAACCTTATCACCACTATAGATGGGTGTCAGGGCTGAAGTAGAGAACGTGTCTGGTAACCTTAACACCACAATAGATGGGTGTCAGGGTTGAGGTAGAGAACGTGTCTGGTAACCTTAACACCACTATAGATGGGTGTCAGGGCTGAGGTATAGAATGTGTCTGGTAACCTTATCACCACTATAGATGGGTGTCAGGGCTGAGGTAGAGAACGTGTCTGGTAACCTTAACACCACTATAGATGGGTGTCAGGGCTGAGGTAGAGAATGTGTCTGGTAACCTTATCACCACTATAGATGGGTGTCAGGGCTGAGGTAGAGAACGTGTCTGGTAACCTTAACACCACTATAGATGGGTGTCAGGGCTGAGGTAGAGAACGTGTCTGGTAACCGTAACACCACTATAGATGGGTGTCAGGGCTGAGGTAGAGAATGTGTCTGGTAACCTTAACACCACTATAGATGGGTGTCAGGGCTGAGGTAGAGAATGTGTCTGGTAACCTTAACACCACAATAGATGGGTGTCAGGGCTGAGGTAGAGAACGTGTCTGGTAACCTTAACACCACTATAGATGGGTGTCAGGGTTGAGGTAGAGAACGTGTCTGGTAACCTTAACACCACTATAGATGAGTGTCAGGGCTGAGGTAGAGAACATGTCTGGTAACCTTAACACCACTATAGATGGGTGTCAGGGCTGAGGTAGAGAATGTGTCTGGTAACCTTATCACCACAATAGATGGGTGTCAGGGCTGAGGTAGAGAACGTGTCTGGTAACCTTATCACCACTATAGATGGGTGTCAGGGCTGAGGTAGAGAACGTGTCTGGTAACCTTAACACCACTATAGATGGGTGTCAGGGCCGAGGTAGAGAACGTGTCTGGTAACTTTAACACCATTATAGATGGGTGTCAGGGCTGAGGTAGAGAACGTGTCTGGTAACCTTAACACCACAATAGATGGGTGTCAGGGCTGAGGTAGAGAACGTGTCTGGTAACTTTAACACCATTATAGATGGGTGTCAGGGCTGAGGTAGAGAATGTGTCTGGTAACCTTAACACCACTATAGATGGGTGTCAGGGCTGAGGTAGAGAACGTGTCTGGTAACCTTAACACCACTATAGATGGGTGTCAGGGCTGAGGTAGAGAACGTGTCTGGTAACCTTAACACCACTATAGATGGGTGTCAGGGCTGAGGTAGAGAATGTGTCTGGTAACCTTAACACCACAATAGATGGGTGTCAGGGCTGAGGTAGAGAACATGTCTGGTAACTTTAACACCATTATAGATGGGTGTCAGGGCTGAGGTATAGAACGTGTCTGGTAACCTTAACACCACTATGGATGGGTGTCAGGGCTGAGGTAGAGAACATGTCTGGTAACCTTAACACCACTATAGATGGGTGTCAGGGCTGAGGTAGAGAACATGTCTGGTAACCTTAACACCACTATAGATGGGTGTCAGGGCTGAGGTAGAGAATGTGTCTGGTAACCTTATCACCACTATAGATGGGTGTCAGGGCTGAGGTAGAGAATGTGTCTGGTAACCTTAACACCACTATAGATGGGTGTCAAGGCTGAGGTAGAGAACGTGTCTGGTAACCTTAACACCACTATAGATGGGTGTCAGGGCTGAGGTAGAGAACGTGTCTGGTAACCTTAACACCACTATAGATGGGTGTCAGGGCTGAGGTAGAGAATGTGTCTGGTAACCTTAACACCATTATAGATGGGTGTCAGGGCTGAGGTAGAGAATGTGTCTGGTAACCTTAACACCACTATAGATGGGTGTCAGGGCTGAGGTAGAGAATGTGTCTGGTAACCTTAACACCACTATAGATGGGTGTCAGGGCTGAGGTAGAGAACGTGTCTGGTAACCTTAACACCACTATAGATGGGTGTCAGGGCTGAGGTAGAGAATGTGTCTGGTAACCTTAACACCACTATAGATGGGTGTCAGGGCTGAGGTAGAGAACGTGTCTGGTAACCTAAACACCACTATAGATGGGTGTCAGGGCTGAGGTAGAGAACGTGTCTGGTAACCTTATCACCACTATAGATGGGTGTCAGGGCTGAGGTAGAGAACATGTCTGGTAACCTTAACACCACTATAGATGGGTGTCAGGGCTGAGGTAGAGAACGTGTCTGGTAACCTTAACACCACTATAGATGGGTGTCAGGGCTGAGGTAGAGAACGTGTCTGGGCACGAATCTGTGTCAGTGGTGTTAGGCTTGTGTTCAGAAGTCCTTAACCTCTCTACCAGGCCTCCAAACTTGCTTCCTTCTTCAATTTTACCAGATACAATGTACTCACGAGCCCTCTATTGTTTCTGCCACAACTTCATCCACTACATACCCTGTTTGGTACATAATTGTATTTCTTCAACTTCATTTACAAGTATTCATTGAAAAATAGAGTTCTATTTACAAGAGGTATTGGAATAATGAGTGTACCAAGAATATGGCAGATTAGGAACAGTGTTTAATGATTAGTTTTTATTTCAAACAAGATGAACTGTGAGCTAATGCTCACTTATGATACCCCCGCTCTTTGGCAAACAGGAAGTAGGAATCTGACGGGTCCAAAAACGCTTCTCACAATATGGCATACCTATATGAAGCTCGTGACCAAATATCAGATTCTTGTTATTAATAGTTGCTTAGGAAAATGCGACGAAAATACAAATGTATGTTAAATGTGTATAAAAATCAACAAAATCGGCAAACAGGAAGTAGGAATCTGATGGGTTCAAAAACGCTTCTCACGATATGGGGTACCTATATGAAGCTTGTGACCAAATATCAGATCTCTGCCATCAATTGTTGCTGAGAAAAATGTGACGAAAAATGTGCATATATGTTCAATGTGTATAAAAACCAACTAAGTCGGCAAACAGGAAGTAGGAATCTGACGGGTCCAAAAACGCTTCCCACAATATGGCATACCTATATGAAGCTCATGACCAAATATCAGATTCCTGTTATTAATAGTTGCTTAGGAAAATGCGACGAAAATACAAATGTATGTTAAATGTGTATAAAAATCAACAAAATCGGCAAACAGGAAGTAGGAATCTGATGGGTCCAAATACGCTTCCCACGATATGGGGTACATATATGAAGCTTGTGACCAAATATCAGATTTCTGCCATCAATAGTTGCTGAGAAAAATGCGACGAAAAATGAGCATATATGTTCAATGTGTATAAAAATCAACAAAGTCGGCAGACAGGAAGTAGGAATCTGATGGGTCCAAAAACATTTCCCACGATATGGGGTACCTATATGAAGCTTGTGACCAAATATCAGATTTCTGCCATCAATAGTTGCTGAGAAAAATATGACGAAAAATGTGCATATATGTTCAATGTGTATAAAAACCAACTAAGTCGGCAAACAGGAAGTAGGAATCTGACGGGTCCAAAAACACTACCCACAATATGGTATACCTATATGACGCTTGTGACCAAATATTAGATTTCTGCCATCAACAGTTACTGAGAAAAGTGCGACGAAAAATATCTTGGACGGACGGAAGGACGGAGGTAAAACAGTATACCCCCCTCCCCCTTCGGGGAGCGGGGGTATAACTACAGTAGTCCCTATCTTTTAATGCCTACCTTTCTGCAATGAAAAAAGTGGTCTTATAAGAGGGGTTGCTTCTCTTGAAGAGTGCAATTTAGAAGTATTTTGCTTTTAAAGCATAACATTGCATGTTGACAATTCTACACCACAACTTATCAATTAAAAATTGGCACAAATAAAGGCCAGCAACATGACGTTACAACACTTAAAGAAAAATATTCCCTTACCATGTTCTAATTTACATCAATGTTGTTGATCTGAGAAAAAACAATAACTAACCTTTCTGTATTCCAGATGGAATATTCTATATAGTCAACCTTGTATATAAAGGGCACTCAAGGGAACCTGAAAATGTTACCTTTATGGACAGTTGTCCTTCATATACAGGTCAAAATTATATGCACTATTCATTAATGGGGAAAATGAGACTGCCCTTTATAGACAGTGATTTGTTATATAGAGATGACCTTTAAGGCAGGATTGACTGTATTTCGATCATCTTTTATTTCAACTATTGGAATATTTACCTTCCAGAACTGGTCCCTTTCTGGACAATTTTTATAAAACTGTTTTGGTTCATTATTAGGAGCATTCAGATTTTGCTAATTTGTAAAACATTTATCCCGACATGACACACAGAAATCATGACATCACACAGAAAATTAAATGGCATATGTCAGAGTAATTTCTGTTTGTATTGAGGGATCTGTCATATTTCAACTCAACTTGGAATCTGAGAACAAAAACAAATTAAATTGCTTGAAGTAATTTGTAGATAGATATCTGTCTTTGTCTAAAGTGAACTAACCTGTCTGGGTCTATTTCCTTCATATTTTTGATGACATTTTCTTTGCCATGGAATGACATATCAGCCATAGCTACGATATCTAAATCTTTCATTGTCCAAGTAAACAATTTAGTTCTCATTGGAGTATTGGCATATAAAAGTCTGGAACGTTTCACATAAATATCACTACTCTTCCTGGCTAAAGAGGCATATAATTCTTCAATTGTATCGGCTGAAAATATATTTTGAAAGTTACCATATGTTAATCCTCCAAATTGAAAATGCAAAAAAATAGAGATTTACTAAATCTGAAAAATTTACAAGAACCTGAAATGAAGATTTTCTGTTACAACTGACTGTTATATATGGTGACCATGTTTAGTGCTATGATTCTGTTACAACTGACTTATATACGGTGACCATGTTTAGTGCTACAATTCTGTTACAACTGACTTATATATGGTGACCATGTTTAGTGCTAAGATTCTGTTACAACTGACTTTTATATATGGTGACCATGTTTAGTGCTACGATTCTGTTACAACTGACTGTTATATATGGTGACCATGTTTAGTGCTACGATTCTGTTACAACTGACTGTTATATATGGTGACCATGTTTAGTGCTACGATTCTGTTACAACTGACTGTTATATATGGTGACCATGTTTAGTGCTACGATTCTGTTACAACTGACTGTTATATATGGTGACCATGTTTAGTGCTATGATTCTGCTACAACTGACTGTTATATATGGTGACCATGTTTAGTGCTACGATTCTGTTACAACTGACTGTTATATATGGTGACCATGTTTAGTGCTACGATTCTGTTACAACTGACTGTTATATATGGTGACCATGTTTAGTGCTACGATTCTGTTACAATTGACTGCTATATATGGTGACAATGTTTAGTGCTACGATTATGTTACAACTGACTGTTATATATGGTGACCATGTTTAGTGCTAAGATTCTGCTACAACTGACTGTTATATATGTTGACTATGCTTAGTGCTACGATTTTGTTACAACTGACTGTTATATATGGTGACCATGTTTAGTGCTACGATTCTGTTACAACTGACTGTTATATATGGTGACCATGTTTAGTGCTATGATTCTGCTACAACTGACTGTTATATATGGTGACCATGTTTAGTGCTACGATTCTGTTACAACTGACTGTTATATATGGTGACCATGTTTAATGCTACGATTCTGTTACAACTGACTGTTATATATGGTGACCATGTTTAGTGCTACGATTCTGCTACAACTGACTGTTATATATGGTGACCATGTTTAGTGCTACGATTCTGTTACAACTGACTTTTATATATGGTGACCATGTTTAGTGCTACGATTCTGTTACAACTGAGTTATATATGGTGACCATGTTTAGTGCTACGATTCTGTTACAACTGACTGTTATATATGGTGACCATGTTTAGTGCTACGATTCTGTTACAACTGACTGTTATATATGGTGACCATGTTTAGTGCTATGATTCTGCTACAACTGACTGTTATATATGGTGACCATGTTTAATGCTACGATTCTGTTACAACTGACTGTTATATATGGTGACCATGTTTAGTGCTATAATTCTGTTACAACTGACTGTTATATATGGTGACCATGTTTAGTGCTATGATTCTGTTACAACTGACTTATATACGGTGACCATGTTTAGTGCTACAATTCTGTTACAACTGACTTATATATGGTGACCATGTTTAGTGCTAAGATTCTGTTACAACTGACTTTTATATATGGTGACCATGTTTAGTGCTACGATTCTGTTACAACTGACTGTTATATATGGTGACCATGTTTAGTGCTACGATTCTGTTACAACTGACTGTTATATATGGTGACCATGTTTAGTGCTACGATTCTGTTACAACTTACTGTTATATATGGTGACCATGTTTAGTGCTATGATTCTGCTACAACTGACTGTTATATATGGTGACCATGTTTAGTGCTACGATTCTGTTACAACTGACTGTTATATATGGTGACCATGTTTAGTGCTACGATTCTGTTACAACTGACTGTTATATATGGTGACCATGTTTAGTGCTATGATTCTGTTACAACTGACTGTTATATATGGTGACCATGTTTAGTGCTACAATTCTGTTACAACTGACTGTTATATATGGTGAGCATGTTTAGTGCTACGATTCTGCTACAACTGACTGCTAAATATGCTGACCATGTTTAGTGCTACGATTCTGTTACAACTGACTGTTATATATGGTGACCATGTCTAGTGCTATGATTCTGTTACAACTGACTGTTATATATGGTGACCATGTTTAGTGCTACAATTCTGTTACAACTGACTGTTATATATGGTGACCATGTTTAGTGCTACGATTCTGTTACAGGCAGAAAGCCAGAAATCATGGGTAAGTAACCAGGATTATGGCCATTAATACTTGCGAGTACGAGTTTGTCAAATCAGAAAAACTTATTTATAGGACATGTGTAGATAAAAACTTTTCAACCAACAAATAAACAAAAAACCATTGAACATTGACGACTCATGCATGACATTCTTGCAATCCTAATCTTTCTAAACTGGGGGCTGTCATTGTCGTGATCACATAGTAGTTGGATTGAGAGCTACCCGTGCAATAAGTGCCTATCACCACTAAAATTGTGAGTTCAAATCCTGTGCATGGCGAGGTGTACTCGATAAAACATTATGTGATAAAGATTGTCAATGACTTGCGACAGGTCAGTGGTTTTCTCAGGGTACTCCAATTTCCTCCACCAATAAAACTGACTGCCACGATATAACTGAAATATTGTTGAAAATGGCATTAAACACTATAACCCCAATCCTAATCCCTCTACTTTGAACACCTGTCTATTCTGAACAAAATTATGACCAACTAAAGTTAATTAGACTTGAGTTTTAAGACATGGGTCTTTAATAAGTTTATAATGCAACAGTGTATGTCATACATGGGTCTTTAATAAGTTTATAATGCAACAGTGTATGTCATACATGGGTCTTTAATAAGTTTATAATGCAACAGTGTATGTCATACATGGGTCTTTAATAAGTTTATAATGCAACAGTGTATGTCATACATGGGTCTTTAATAAGTTTATAATGCAACAGTGTATGTCATACATGGGTCTTTAATAAGTTTATAATGCAACAGTGTATGTCATACATGGGTCTTTAATAAGTTTATAATGCAACAGTGTATGTCATACATGGGTCTTTAATAAGTTTATAATGCAACAGTGTATGTCATGAATATCATCCCATTTTATACTTATGTAAAGACAAATAAGAAAGAGCGTATTGATACATTCTTCAAGAATACTATTGGCTACTTATATTTTTTAATTTTTTCTGTTTTTCATTATCACTAACAATACAGTTGTTAATGATACAGATGCACTTTGCTGATGAGCTGATTTATTAGTGTTAGTGGGTTTTGTCTAATGAGAATGAAAATTTACAACAAAAGAGATGATTTCAATTTTTCCATTATGAACTTTTCATTTATATGTTTCAATTTTCCCATTGTGTACTTTTTAAATGTAGATCTCTCAGTTGATATGTTATCCCAATTAGCATGCAGTTTCTGTCAGGATGTCATTGATCGATTATGGTTGCAGCTAACAAAGGGTTTCTAGTGGTCAAGTTGAAGTCATTAGTTCAAATGTTTTACGGTCACCATCATGACTTTGCAAACTGTTACGGAATATCTGTGTCACAAATGACCATGAATATGTTTAGTTTGTCATAGTCACAATCCTGTCCTTATTTCCTCGTTCATCACTTGATACAAGATTTTTAACATGAGTTACCCTTAATAAGCACCTGAGTTCACCCTGGATTTAAATGGGGTTTGTGTTTCTCAAACTTTCTGTGTAGTGTTGTATGGATCATTGTTTTTCTTCTTTACTTTTGGTCATTGTATTGTCTATTCTTCTTGCTTTACGGCTTCTTATAACCTCTTATAACCTCTTCTTATAGGTTCAAACAACTCTAACATATTGAAGTTTTACCTCTTTATAACATCAATCAGTGGCGGATTCAAGGGGGGGCTTTGGGGGCTTCAGTCCCCCCGTCGAATAAGTCAAGCACATATATTAATATACGCTTTTCAAGGCTAGTTAACGTCATGATATGGCTTTTAATCGAATGGTTTCGATCTATGTGATGATAGTAAAAGAAAATACAAATTAATTTCTTTGTATTGAATTAATCTTCAAAGAGGTAATTATAAGTAATTATGCTAAATCAAATTTTCAAGTATATTTGAAGTTTTTATGAATGTATTGTCAAAATACCAATTAATCGGGTATTGTCTTAAACCGTTATATAAACATGTCTACTGTCACAATTGCATATAGGTATAACCACCAACACCTGTAAATTGAGGCTCTTTCAAGGAAATTCTTTTTTAAATATCATTTATTTTTACAAAAAAATTAAAGACAAATGTTGCTGTATTACAAAAAAAAAAAAAAAAAAAAAAAAAAAAAAAAAATTAGAAATAAAATAAACTTAAATTAGATTCTTTCCCTGCTATTGCTCAAACCCTTGAGCACTTTACAAAACTGCCAAAACACACATACACCAGACCAGAAGAAGCTGATGTAACTTCTTTGTTGAATTCCATTTGCAACTTTGATTTTGTCGTAACCATTGTTATTGTTCAAATGTGCCTGGCTTTTAAGAAAGGGCTCAGCGGTACTCTAGATTTAGATTAAACTTATTGTAACCATTGTTATTGTTCAAATGTGCCTGGCTTTTAAGAAAGGGCTCAGCAGATCACTAGATTTAGATTAAACTTATTTTTATTGTTAATTATATAACATTTGGATCGGACACAAGTTATTCCAACTTACAAAGGTCCTCTACAAGATCACTACAAGAGAGATCACTTGACATAGGCAAAGCCTTAAAAAGCGTAAATTTAATTCAGAGCTCACTAGACTGCAGAGCAAATGTTGAACAATTCAACCACCAGTGTTTTGAGGGGAGTGCTAAAATATGTGAACCATTAGACATAGAGGCTAAAAAACCTAGAATATGCGGGAGACAAATAATGAGATATAATGTTGAAGCAGAGTCCGGAAGACTACTTTAGAAAGTCAATAACTGTACCTTTTCTCTACTGTACGATAAAAGAAATGAAAACAAGGTTTACCGACCTAAACGCCAGAACCGCTTTGGGACTACAGTTGGCTCCATCAATTATTGAAAATATTGCTCCATAACTGAGTCCCCCCGTCAACAAAGTCTCTGGATCCGCCCCTCTCAATATATTATACTTACATGGTATATATCTATGTTGTTTTCTGAGTGTTTATATATTATACTTACATGGTATATATCTATGTTGTTATCTGAGTGTCTATATATTATACTTACATGGTATATATCTATGTTGTTATCTGAGTGTTTATATATTATACTTACATGGTATATATCTGTTGTTATCTGAGTGTTTATATATTATACTTACATGATATATATCTATGTTGTTATCTGAGTGTTTATATATTATACTTACATGGTATATATCTATGTTGTTATCTGAGTGTTTATATATTATACTTACATGGTATATATCTATGTTGTTATCTGAGTGTTTATATATTATACTTACATGGTATATATCTATGTTGTTATCTGAGTGTTTATATATTATACTTACATGGTATATATCTGTTGTTATCTGAGTGTTTATATATTATACTTACATGGTATATATCTATGTTGTTATCTGAGTGTTTATATATTATACTTACATGGTATATATCTATGTTGTTATCTGAGTGTTTATATATTTTACTTACATGGTATATATCTATGTTGTTATCTGAGTGTCTATATATTATACTTACATGGTATATATCTATGTTGTTATCTGAGTGTTTATATATTATACTTACATGGTATATATCTATGTTGTTATCTGAGTGTTTATATATTATACTTACATGGTATATATCTGTTGTTATCTGAGTGTTTATATATTATACTTACATGGTATATATCTATGTTGTTATCTGAGTGTTTATATATTATACTTACATGGTATATATCCATGTTGTTATCTGAGTGTTTATATATTATACTTACATGGTATATATCTATGTTGTTATCTGAGTGTCTATATATTATACTTACATGGTATATATCTATGTTGTTATCTGAGTGTTTATATATTATACTTACATGGTATATATCTATGTTGTTATCTGAGTGTTTATATATTATACTTACATGGTATATATCTATGTTGTTATCTGAGTGTTTATATATTATACTTACATGGTATATATCTATGTTGTTATCTGAGTGTTTATATATTATACTTACATGGTATATATCTATGTTGTTATCTGAGTGTTTATATATTATACTTACATGGTATATATCTATGTTGTTATCTGAGTGTTTATATATTATACTTACATGGTATATATCTATGTTGTTATCTGAGTGTTTATATATTATACTTACATGGTATATATCTATGTTGTTATCTGAGTGTTTATATATTATACTTACATGGTATATATCTATGTTGTTATCTGAGTGTTTATATATTATACTTACATGGTATATATCCATGTTGTTATCTGAGTGTTTATATATTATACTTACATGGTATATATCCATGTTGTTATCTGAGTGTTTATATATTATACTTACATGGTATATATCTATGTTGTTATCTGAGTGTTTATATATTATACTTACATGGTATATATCTATGTTGTTATCTGAGTGTTTATATATTATACTTACATGGTATATATCTATGTTGTTATCTGAGTGTTTATATATTATACTTACATGGTATATATCCATGTTGTTATCTGAGTGTTTATATATTATACTTACATGGTATATATCTATGTTGTTATCTGAGTGTTTATATATTATACTTACATGATATATATCTATGTTGTTATCTGAGTGTTTATATATTATACTTACATGGTATATATCTATGTTGTTATCTGAGTGTTTATATATTATACTTACATGGTATATATCTATGTTGTTATCTGAGTGTTTATATATTATACTTACATGGTATATATCTATGTTGTTATCTGAGTGTCTATATATTATACTTACATGGTATATATCCATGTTGTTTTCTGAGTGTCTTAATCTTTTGATCCATCACATTCCTCCTGACAATGTTCTCTTGACATTCATCCTTCAATAATTCATAATTATCACCTAATTTGACTTCAAATGGATCATCTCCTAGCTGTACCATAAAAACCTATAAATGACAATATAAACTTCAATTAAAGCTTGCTTTGATGCAAAAATATGTCTCCTGCCACATTCTTCATCTTTTGGGAAAGTTGAGAAAGCTGCCCTATAGAAGCTATGTACAATCTATTAGTAATAGAAAAACAAGTATAACTAGAAAAGAAGTATGCCCCCACATTTGATAATTATGGACAAAGTTGTTTTGTTAGGAGTGATTTTGAAAAGATGAAGTGTGTCTGTAAGACACAAATGATGCCCCCGCCTGACCATAAGAAATTATAAACAAGTCAAAAGTTCTTTAACACTATGTATGATGTTCTAGCATACTCAACATGTATACAAGATAGTATCTTTAATTTTTCATTCCTGATATCTAAATATAAAGGTTTTACCTGTGGTGAAATGGGTATAATTCTATTTAGAATCAGCTTAGTCACGGGGGCATACTTAAAAAAAATGACTAAGTCCAAGTGCCTGTCATTTTCAAATATTTGATGAAAATCAAAATCCTGTGGACATACACACCTCCATTATGTGTATAAACATTATACAAAATAATAAAGCTGTAGCTCTAAAACTGTAGGAGGAGATAGCCGGACAAATTATGTATCTATATCTGGACGGACGAATGGACAGACGGACGGACGAACGAACGGACAGGGGAAAATTAATATGCCCCCCGACTCTTTGTCGCGGGGGCATAAAAAGATCAATTCCACCAATATCAACAAAACCAACAATCACCTCTTATCTTCACTTATTGAACACAAAAAACACCACGACATATGACGTAAATCCAGATTCTGGTTTGGGACAGGCACAAAATGTGGAGTACCCCGAGTAGTTAAATAGCTTGTACATTTGACACTAACACAATAAAACACTGATTTAAAATGCAGGAGTTCCCTGTACAACTGTACTTTTATGGCATATTCAAAGAGTCAAGGCCAATAACTCCTTCAAAACTAATTCAATCAACCTGCAAAAACAATATGAAAATCTCCCAATAGTAGTAATAAGTAAGCATACAAAGTTTTAAGGAATTCCCTTTGAACATGTAGGAAGAGTTATACATACAAAGTTTTAAGGAATTCCCTTTGAACATGTAGGAAGAGTTACACATACAAAGTTTTAAGGAATTCCCTTTGAACATGTAGGAAGAGTTACACATACAAAGTTTTAAGGAATTCCCTTTGAACATGTAGGAAGAGTTACACATACACAGTTTTAAGGAATTCCCTTTGAACATGTAGGAAGAGTTACACATACAAAGTTTTAAGGAATTCCCTTTGAACATGTAGGAAGAGTTACACATACAAAGTTTTAAGGAATTCCCTTTGAACATGTAGGAAGAGTTACACATACAAAGTTTTAAGGAATTCCCTTTGAACATGTAGGAAGAGTTACACATACAAAGTTTTAAGGAATTCCCTTTGAACATGTAGGAAGAGTTACACATACACAGTTTTAAGGAATTCCCTTTGAACATGTAGGAAGAGTTACACATACAAAGTTTTAAGGAATTCCCTTTGAACATGTAGGAAGAGTTACACATACAAAGTTTTAAGGAATTCCTTTTGAACATGTAGGAAGAGTTACACATACAAAGTTTTAAGGAATTCCCTTTGAACATGTAGGAAGAGTTACACATACAAAGTTTTAAGGAATTCCCTTTGAACATGTAGGAAGAGTTACACATACAAAGTTTTAAGGAATTCCCTTTGAACATGTAGGAAGAGTTACACATACAAAGTTTTAAGGAATTCCCTTTGAACATGTAGGAAGAGTTACACATACAAAGTTTTAAGGAATTCCCTTTGAACATGTAGGAAGAGTTACACATACAAAGTTTTAAGGAATTCCCTTTGAACATGTAGGAAGAGTTACACATACAAAGTTTTAAGGAATTCCCTTTGAACATGTAGGAAGAGTTACACATACAAAGTTTTAAGGAATTCCCTTTGAACATGTAGGAAGAGTTACACATACAAAGTTTTAAGGAATTCCCTTTGAACATGTAGGAAGAGTTACACATACACAGTTTTAAGGAATTCCCTTTGAACATGTAGGAAGAGTTACACATACAAAGTTTTAAGGAATTCCCTTTGAACATGTAGGAAGAGTTACACATACAAAGTTTTAAGGAATTCCTTTTGAACATGTAGGAAGAGTTACACATACAAAGTTTTAAGGAATTCCCTTTGAACATGCAGGAAGAGTTACACATACAAAGTTTTAAGGAATTCCCTTTGAACATGTAGGAAGAGTTACACATACAAAGTTTTAAGGAATTCCCTTTGAACATGTAGGAAGAGTTACACATACAAAGTTTTAAGGAATTCCCTTTGAACATGTAGGAAGAGTTACACATACAAAGTTGTTGATGACACATATATTCTAAGTTAACTAAAGGATCCTAGGAACCTGTCATTCCTCACCTGGGTTTCAATTTTGACTTCTAAATTTCATAGGAAAACTTCAGTTCATTATTAGGCTGATTCCAGCTTGATATTTACCCATTTTGCCATTAAATTTCAATTTTTAGTAATGGCAGCTTTCTTGGATGGAGAGTCAGACTGTCACACATAGTTTTGAAAGTAGGCCAATTAAAAAGATCATCTCAGCCCAATTTGATATAATTTGGTTTAATGGTTTCTGAGAAAAAGATGTTGATGTAAATTTTTTTTTATCAAAATAAGCTTGATTGAATAATATACATTGGTTGAATAAAAATCATCACATAAAAAATAAGAAGATATGTTGAACTGCTCATTGTCATTTAATAAAAATTATATTTTTAGCAACGGCAACCATCTTCTTGGAAAATGCTGTTTTTCACAAAGTTGAAACTGCTCAGAAACATTTAGCTTCACTTGAAATTTTAGCTCATTTTGACTTAAAATAAAACAGTCCACAAAATTTAGAAAGTTGATCGTCCAGAGACTGTCTCAGTCCAATTTAGTTTCAGTTGGATCAATGGTTTCTGAGGAGAAAATTTGAATATGAATTTTCTTTTGCATATTTGGTATAAATCAGCTGAAGAATAATTTCATAGAAAACATCGGAATGTATTGTCATGTAGCTGTAGCTTAAATTTGGTTTCATTTTGACTTGAGCAGCAATGACAAATTAAAGAAGTTTTATTTTTAGTAACAACATTCATCTTGAATGTAGGTTAGTACTGTCAGACGCAATTTTGAAAGGGTTTGGTTTAATTTAGTTGTGTAGGTTCTGAGGAAAATATTTAATTGTGATTTTTTTCTTTCTAAATATGCATATTTTGCATTATAAATTGATATAAATTGGCTGGACAAAAACCAAGAATATATATTGATTCTCATTGAGAATTGAATTGTGGGTGTTTAATGTTACTTTGAACAATTTTTCATTTATGGTGGGCAATTTTATAGGAGAATAAGGTAGTACAAAGAGAAAACTACAGACCTTCTGCAAGTCACTTGGATCAGAAGTTTACTTTCCAGTGTAAAATGTATATACAACATTACCTTGGCTTTAATCTGAAGATCTGGTGGTAGTTTACTTTCCAGTGTAAAAAGCTTTCTTTTATAGTTATGTACTAACTTCCACCATTTAAACAAATTCACAAACTGAAAATAACAAAAGAACTAGAAAAGAAGTATGCACCCACACTTGATAATTATGTTGTTTTGTTAGGAGTGACTTTCTGGCTTCAGGTATAAATTGGACATAAATGATGACATTGAAAACAAGAATTCTGAGAGTATTGCACATAGCAATACATTGTCCCCTACTGGTCACAAATATCAGAGGACCTAAATTATTAGAAGTATGACCTTACAGTGACTAGATTTTAAAATACAAGTTCAAGGGCCATAACTCAGCCAAAAATCATTCGACCGGAACGAAATTCGAAATTAAACTGTAACTCATCTAGATATAGCCACATACCAAATATCAAGTCAATATATCAAAGGATGTCAAAAAAAAAGTCTGGACAACTTAAAAATTTTAATGTGACGGACGGACATACGGACGGAACCTAAAACTATAGTCCCCTTCGGCTTTCGCCGGTAGGGGACTAAAAAGATTGGGAAAAATAGAACTTAATGAACTATATATACGAGTTTTGTTTGTGAACTATGAAACTATATTGTATATTGCTGATTTTGAATTTCTGTGGACTATCATGATTTTATTGTGGCATCTGTACATATGTGGGAAAGTGTAGATATTGACTGTATGTAAGTATATCCTTCTCATTTTCTTTAATATATAGATCTACTTTATCTAAAAAAAAGAAAAGAAAAAGAAAAAAAGTTGGGTTCGGAATAGCAACCACTGTATGCCAGTTATGTGACATGGTGTATATATTTTACTGCATGATTTTGATTTTTACTAAGGTAATTTTCAGAGACATGTTGATAACTGACTTTACTGTTCATGATCAAATATACTCCTCACATTTTGATTACAGGTATTGTAACATGAATGTTGATGAACTGAAAAGGTCAATATTTTTTATTTCATTTAGTTATTATTTGTTTTTCTAGACCTAAATTCATGAACAAACATATCACTTCAGTAATGTACTTTCTATTTTTATTTTTTGTTGTTGTTGTGTATATATAAATGTATATGTGTTGTACTCATTATATATTCCATTTAGTGATACATGTATAAGTTAAGGAACCAAAGCTCATATCCGAGGTCCCTGCTGCTTGGTTCTTTGACTTCTAGTTTAATTATTTATTAGATTCTGTGCATCCAATTAAAATCATTACAATTCACTTCCTGATATTTATATATTCCATTTAATGATATAAGTTGATGAGCTTAAACCCATACCTGAGGTCCCTGCAGCTCAGCTTCTCAACTTGTAGCATCAATTCATTAGAATTTATTAGATATTTAAACAACCCTACCATTTACTTCCTAAAATTATTTAAACTTATAATCAATTTGTCTTTATTAAGTCAAGCTTTTTGTGAGTAGATGAGGTTCAGTAACCAAACATTATAGAACAATCATTTGTATATGTCTGTCATTATAGAACAATCATTTGTATATGTCTGTCATTATAGAACAATCATTTGTATATGCCTGTCATTATAGAACAATCATTTGTATATGTCTGTCATTATAGAACGACCATTTGCATATGTCTGTCATTATAGAACAATCATTTGTATATGCCTGTCATTATAGAACAATCATTTGTATATGCCTGTCATTATAGAACAATCATTTGTATATGCCTGTCATTATAGAACAATCATTTGTATATGCCTGTCATTATAGAACAATCATTTGTATATGTCTGTCATTATAGAACAATCATTTGTATATGCCTGTCATTATAGAACAATCATTTATATATGTCTGTCATTATAGAACAATCATTTGTATATGCCTGTCATTATAGAACAATCATTTGTATATGTCTGTCATTATAGAACAATCATTTGTATATGTCTGTCATTATAGAACAATCATTTGTATATGTCTGTCATTATAGAACAATCATTTGTATATGTCTGTCATTATAGAACAATCATTTGTATATGCCTGTCATTATAGAACAATCATTTGTATATGTCTGTCATTATAGAACAATCATTTGTATATGCCTGTCATTATAGAACAATCATTTGTATATGCCTGTCATTATAGAACAATCATTTGTATATGCCTGTCATTATAGAACAATCATTTGTATATGTCTGTCATTATAGAACAATCATTTGTATATGTCTGTCATTATAGAACAATCATTTGTATATGCCTGTCATTATAGAACAATCATTTGTATATGCCTGTCATTATAGAACAATCATTTGTATATGCCTGTCATTATAGAACAATCATTTGTATATGCCTGTCATTATAGAACAATCATTTGTATATGCCTGTCATTATAGAACAATCATTTGTATATGCCTGTCATTATAGAACAATCATTTGTATATGCCTGTCATTATAGAACAATCATTTGTATATGTCTGTCATTATAGAACAATCATTTGTATATGCCTGTCATTATAGAACAATCATTTGTATATGCCTGTCATTATAGAACAACCATTTGTATATGCCTGTCATTATAGAACAATCATTTGTATATGTCTGTCATTATAGAACAACCATTTGTATATGTCTGTCATTATAGAACAATCATTTGTATATGTCTGTCATTATAGAACAATCTTTGTATATGTCTGTCATTATAGAACAATCATTTGTATATGCCTGTCATTATAGAACAACCATTTGTATATGTCTGTCATTATAGAACAATCATTTGTATATGTCTGTCATTATAGAACAATCATTTGTATATGCCTGTCATTATAGAACAATCATTTGTATATGCCTGTCATTATAGAACAATCATTTGTATATGTCTGTCATTATAGAACAATCATTTGTATATGTCTGTCATTATAGAACAACCATTTGCGTATGTCTGTCATTATAGAACAATCATTTGTATATGCCTGTCATTATAGAACAATCATTTGTATATGCCTGTCATTATAGAACAATCATTTGTATATGCATGTCATTATAGAACAATCATTTGTATATGCCTGTCATTATAGAACAATCATTTGTATATGCCTGTCATTATAGAACAATCATTTGTATATGCCTGTCATTATAGAACAATCATTTGTATATGCCTGTCATTCGATGTATATGTATTATATGTTTGTGTGATGTATACATTAAATGTTACCCACGTATGCTGTAAATTGTAGGTTGTTACCCATATACACTAGACATAAGGGAAGGGAAATAACTCCTCTTTATTTTTACTTTTTTTGTTTTTTGGTTTCATATCATTTCATATCTGCCTGTGAAATACATGGTATAGTGTTATCATGCTATTTCCCTATTTTCATGTTGATATGTTAATTCACTTCTTAATTTCTAATTCAATGTTGAAACAGAATGTGTAGGAAATTGTATGTTGAAACATAAAACAATATCTACTCTGGTTAATTAAAGTGTATTGTTTAACATTTTTCCATATTATACATTTACATGTAGTAGGTTAAATTTAAGTTTATATTTAAAATATATATATATATATATAAAATCAAAAATAAATTTAATAGTATTCAAATTTAAAATGTTAGTTTAGGTTAAACAAGGGTGATAACTCAAAACATTAATGTAACACTTACTTTAGATATATAACTATTTCTATATAATGCCAAACTGTACAAAAAAACTGACATCTTTACGATATAGATGTTTATATTAACAATTGTCAAGCGTCATCTTGTGTATGTATGTTTGCATGTTTGCATGTTCTATACATTGCATGTTTAAATCTGATTTGAATAAGGGTGTGTGTATGTGTGCATGTGTGAGGGTGTGTTTGCTGTCCATATTTATTGTGATTATAAAGTGTCACTTGCTCCTGTTGAAAAATTTTATATGAAAATATAGCATAATGAATAACCATATTAAAGTTCTATCGATGAATGTAAGGGGTCTTTCTTCAAATTCCAAGAAGACATTAGATGTATTTAACTGGGCAAAATCAAAAAACACTTCTATTGTTTGTTTTCACGAGACACATAGTACTAAAGATATTGAAACTAGATGGGAGGATGAATGGGGTGGTAAATGTTACTTTAGTCATGGTGATAGTAAAAGTGTTAGTATAATGTTCAGAAGTGGTCTTGATTTTAAGGTTAATGATCTAAAAATAGATGAAAATGGTCGATATATTATATTAGATTTAACTGTTTATGAACAAAGATTAACATTTGTTTGTTTGTTTGGGTACAATACAGATGTACCACAATTCTTTACAGATATACTTTATAAATCTGCAGAATTTGCAAATACAAGTTATCTATTTTGTGGTGACTGGAATGTAGTACAAAACAAAAGTGACGATACATACAATGTACTTCATGACAGAAATATAAATGCTCGTAAAAAGATAGATGAAATGAAAGAAACATTTGAGTTGTTGGATCCATGGCGTACTTGTACACATGGCGCCAACCCTCACCTGTCAAACAGAGTAGGATAGACTATTTTCTTGTGTCAGATGACATGTTTGCACTCATGGAAAACACGAAAATAATTTCGGGATATAGAACAGATCATTCAGCAATTGTTTTTTTGTTTTTCAGCATCCCTTGCCAAACGTGGCAAGGGATACTGGAAATTTAATTCACAGTTGCTGAGAGATTCAGAATATATTAACTTAGTTAAAACATGAATTAAAAATACAATATCAGAATATTATTCCAATGGAGATGTTGATGATATGATAAATGTTGAATTGTCTTGCAATGATCAGAATTTTTTTGAAATACTTAAGATGAAAATCAGAAGTATCTCTATTGAATATAGTATTAAAAAGTCTAAGCAAGAAAAAGAAACTACTAGAATATTGGAAAATGATATTCAGAATTTAGAGAATGAGATGTATCTACGACCACATGATTGTACACAAATATTATTAAATCAAAAGAAAACTGAACTCGAAATTAAAAGACAACATATAATTGATGGTTTACTTCTCCGTTCTCAGGCAAACTGGCACGAGAATGGGGAAAAATATACTGAATATTTTTGTAAGTTAGAAAAAAAAATCCTTTATCAACAAGACTATTTCTGAACTTATAGATCACAAAGGAAATAATATTTCGGACCAGTCAAAAATTCTTTCTGAACAAGAATGTTTTTATAAAAATCTGTACTCAAGCAAATCTTTATTTGATGATGATGATTCCTTTTTTCACCACGATGTAAGATTAACAGATGAACAAAGAGACTCCTGTGAGGGTAATTTAACATTTAAGGAATGTGGAGAGGCACTTAAATTGAGGAAAAATGGAAAAAGTCCAGGGTCAGATGGTTTTACAGTCAATTTTTTCAAATTTTTTGGAAAGATATTGGTGCTTTTGTATTTCGTTCACTAAAATATGGGTATGAATCGGGTAATTTGTCTCAGTTTCAAAGTCAAGGAGTTATTACATGTATCCCTAAGGGAGGTAAACACAGAAGGTACATGGGCAACTGGCATCCAATCAGCTTGCTTAATACGGACTTAAAAATGGCTTCTGCAGTACTTGCAAATCGGTTAAAACAGGTCTTTTCATTTATTATAAGAGATACTCAAAAGGGATTCATGAAAAACAGATTCATGGGTGAAAATACATGACTTCTTTATGACTTAATGCATTATTTAGAAGAAAATGATTTAGGGAACGACCATTTAACTTGAAGGGGGGGGTTATGGTCTTTTTCTAAAAAAATATTCTGATTCCCAATGTTGCTGGAAAAAATATTCTGATTTTGGTAGAGGAAAAAAAAATAATCTGATTCAGAGTGTTTGTCATATAACCTAATGTTGAATTCTGAAAATAAAAATTGTGCTTTGTGCGACAAAAAAAAAAAAAAAAAATGTTCTAACTCTTGTGTTGTCCGAAAAAAAATTTCTGAACGAAACAAAAAACCATAACCCCCCCCCCCTTCAAGTTAGATGGTCGGTCCCTTAGATGGTCTATTGTTACTGGTGGATTTTGAAAATACTTTTGATTCCATTGAATGGGAATTCCTAATTAAAGCATTAAAGAGTTTTAATTTTGGTCCGTCTATTTGTAAATGGTTTAAAACTTTATATGCAGAATCAAAAAGTTGTGTTATTAATAATGGGCATATGTCCAATTTCTTTAACTTATAATGAGGTTGTCGCCAAGGAGATCCCCTTTCTCCTTATTTATTTATAATAGGGGTAGAGTTACTTTCTTTACACATCATCAAGTCTAATCCACAAATTAAAGGAGTTCTTATAAATGAAATAGAGCCATTGATAAGTCAGTATGCTGATGACACTTTCCTTTTGCTCGATGGAAGTGAATTTTCATTAAAAGAGACCCTTAATTGTTTTGACAAATTCCATAAAGTTTCTGGTTTAAAAATGAATACATCAAAAACAAAGGTTGTATGGGTGGGGAATAAAAGGTACTCGGATTTAATTTTTTGTCCAGATTTTAATCTTGACTGGTCATACTCAAATTTTAAACTTCTTGGAATTGAATTTTCTCTAGATCTCTATGCCATGCCAGATTTGAATTTTAGGAAAAAAATTATAGATATTTCAAAAATATTAAAAAGTTGGCAACATAGAAAACTCACATTACTTGGAAAGATTACTGTGATCAAAACACTAGCTCTTCCAAAACTGATACACCTATTTACATCATTACCAAATTTGAAATAATCTACGCAAAATGAATTAAATAAACTTTTTTTCAATTTCATTTGGGATGGAAAAACAGAAAAAATTAAACGTAATACGCTAATTGGGGATATTCAAGAGGGAGGGTTGAAAATGATCCATTTGCAATCCTTTATTACTTATTTAAAAGTAAGTTGGGTAAAACATTTTTTTTTTTAACTTAAATGGAGACTGGCAAAATATTCTTTTAACTAATTTGAAAGATTATGGGGGTGTTAGAACATTTTCTTTTCAGAAAGAAAAACTTTGAAGTTTCAAGCAAAATTAGTAACCCTTTCTGTAAAGATATCTTCAATAGTCTGCACTTGGCAAAACCATATACCTTAATAAATATGAATGAATGTCTTTCTCTTGATATATTAAATTTTGTACCCATTGAAAATTACTCCTTTTATATCAAATGGGAAAATGTTGGTGTGTCGAATTTATCTCATCTTATTGACCATCAAAGAAAAGATTTTTATACTTTTGAACAGATTAGACAAAAAGTTAAAACTAAAAATTGCATGCAGTACTACTCACTCCTATCAAGTATTCCAAAGCATATAAAGAAGCATATAAGAGAAAATTTGACTGATTGTTTTAATACTTTCAACCCAGAAGATATCTTCCTGGAAAGAATAAAAAATATTAAAGATATAAAATTTGTTTATATTAGTTTAGTAAACAACATTGTTCATATTCCAATGCAAAAGTTCTTGAAATGGGAAGAGAAACTCCAATGTGATATTCCAAATTGGTTCATATATTTCAATATTCTTAGGAAGTGCTGTAAAAATGTATACCGTATTTAGGGTTGCATAATGCACAGGATTTTGCCCATATCCTTTATTTTATAGGAGGGGTGCGCATTATAAACAGAAACATTGTGTTTCATTCTTTCCCAGACCGGGAAATCACATGTCCGCCATGTTTTTTTTTTTACTATTGTCAACATGCAAAGTTAAATATTTCTTAAATTGTTTGGACACTATTCCACAAAATAATTAATTGCATCTACTATGTTTTAATTATTGAAGAATTAAAGCTGTCTAGTGCAGTTTTGTTTTGTACTTGTAAATATTTACCTTTGATAGATACGAAAATAAACTAAATATAATGTCTGACTATATCTAGCCATGTGTAAAATAATCAATAATCTTGCCGATAAGTCAATGTGTGCAAGTGTAAATGTGTCATAATTACTTAGTGTATAATTAGACTGTCAGACTGTGCTTACACAAGATTATAGTGATTGAAATAAAAAGAAAAGAAACAATAAAATGTAGTTGTCAATTTTTATGTCAAGTCTAATGGCTTGATTGCTCCCAGGTGAAGTTAAATCCGATTAACACAAAATTACAAACATATAACAATCTGTTATGATTGCATGGCTTGGATGCTATTTCATCACTAAATAATAAGACATTGTTTGTAGTTCATTCATGATCATTAATTAGTTGGTCAATTTTAAAAATACAAAAAAATAACGGATTGTCGGCGCTCTTTGATGTATTTTCAATAACTCTTCACAAGCTTAGCAATGTTCAACAATGTCATAATAAGTGACAATTGTTTGCCTTTCTTTATTCTATATCATTATTTTCTGTCATCTTCAACTATCAACTGCATTAATTTACGTTCAGATCCGGAATTTAAACTTATATTTACCGATGCTGTACTAGATTTCGAATCATTACACAACATTCGGATAATAAAAACATCATATGAAAACGCCAATAAAACCCAACAAATTTAATATTTTGCAACTTTATTGAAGATGAAAAGAGATAAATGGCACTTAAATTCTCCCAGCAAATGAAACATCCTCAAAGGACTGAAAAATATATACGATTGATATTTAATTCTTACATTTCCGACGGCGATTTTTTTCGGGGGTGCGCATTATGCAACCCTAAATACGGTATTTAATTAATTTTCAATATAAATTTTTGCATAGAGTGATTCCTACAAATACCTTTTTGTTCAAAATTCATGTCAAAGATAGCAAATCTTGCTCATTTTGCAATGTAGAAGATGAAACATGCATTGAACATTTATTTTTTGACTGTCCTTGTACTTATCAGTTTTCTTTGAATGCCTGAAGAGATATTCTAACAATATTGAATTAAACAAAAACAATGTTTTACTTGGATTTCAAACACTTCAGGATAACCTATTATTGAATTTACTCACACTAATTACAAAAAAACTATATCTATCAATGTAAATTTAAAGACAAAATTCCAAAATATGTAAAATATTGTGGAATTAAAATTTAGAATAAAAAATTATTATTCTCTTGAATTATACATAGCCAGAAAAAAACAATAAACTGGCAGCTTTTGAAAAATTCTGTGGCCCTTTAAAATATGTTTTTCCTGATTTATAACTTTAATTGTCATTATTTGTTTGTTATCATCAGTATCAATAGGAGCAAGTGTACAAAGTGAGAAAATTGAGTGGAGGAGTGAAAAGAATGTGTGTGTGTTGTTGAGTGAATGAAAATGTCAGCAAATTACAAATAATTTATATACATATTATAATTTAATTTAAAAATTTGTTAAAAAAAACCCAAATAGTCACAAATTGTACATGTACTATTTTTTGAAAAAAAACCCAGACACCTTAGTCAGGTGGTGGTGTAGGGGTTATGTAAAATCCTGACTATTGAAAAAAAAAAAAAAAAAAAAAAAATAATTTACATTTTGGGCAGGAGGTGCAGCTTTGGAAGTTTACATGTCAAAATTGGAAGTGCTCACATTCTCCATTGTTGTATTTTTATTCAATAAAATATTTGAAAAAGTAAAAAAAAAAAAAAGGAAAAAAAGGAGTGATTTTTAAAAAATGAAGTGTGTTTGTAAGACACAAATGATGCCCCCCCGCCTGACCATCAAAATCCTGTGGACATGCACACCTCCATTATGTGTATAAACATTCTGCGAAATATTAAAGCTGTAGCTCTAAAACTGTAGGAGGAGTTAGCCTGACAAACCATGTTCCTTTATGCAGCTAGTACGAAAAAAATTACTAAGTCCAACTACCTGTCATTTTGAGAATATTTGAAGAAAATCAAAATCCTGAGGACATGCACACCTCCATTATGTGTATAAACATCTTAAAAAATATTAAAGCTGTAGCCCCAAAACTGTAGGAGGAGATAGTAGGACAAACCATGTATCTATATCTGGATGGACGAACAGACGTACAGGGGGTAAATTAATATGCCCCCCGACTCTTCGTCGCGAGCGCATAAAAACATAATCTACATGTTGAGGTATGGAGGTAGCACCTAGTTCTTCTATACAGTGACAATGAAAACTTCTCTTCACATACCCATCATAGTTCCACCTGTTTATCTATAGCATGTATTGTCTATAAACTTGCTCTAGTCATGGATATAGCTGAAATCCCGCTCACTTCACACTCTAGTCATGAATATAGCTGAAATCCCACTCACTTCACCCTCTAGTTATGGATATAGCTGAAATCCCACTCACTTCACCCTCTAGTCATGGATATAGCTGAAATCCCGCTCACTTCACGCTCTAGTCCTGGATATAGCTGAAATCCCACTCACTTCACCCTCTAGTTATGGATATAGCTGAAATCCCGCTCACTTCAACCTCTAGTTATGGATATAGCTGAAATCCCGCTCACTTCACCCTCTAGTTATGGATATAGCTGAAATCCCGCTCACTTCACCCTCTAGTCATGGATATAGCTGAAATCCCGCTCACTTCACCCTCTAGTCATGGATATAGCTGAAATCCTGCTCACTTCACCCTCTAGTTATGGATATAGCTGAAATCCTGCTTACTTCACCCTCTAGTCATGGATATAGCTGAAATCCCACTCACTTCACCCTCTAGTCGTGGATATAGCTGAAATCCCACTCACTTCACCCTCTAGTCATGGATATAGTTGAAATCCCACTCACTTCACCCTCTAGTCATGGATATAGCTGAAATCCCACTCACTTCACCCTCTAGTTATGGATATAGCTGAAATCCCACTCACTTCACCCTCTAGTTATGGATATAGCTGAAATCCCGCTCACTTCACCCTCTAGTCATGGATATAGCTGAAATCCCACTCACTTCACCCTCTAGTCATGGATATAGCTGAAATCCCGCTCACTTCACACTCTAGTTATGGATATAGCTGAAATCCCGCTCACTTCACCCTCTAGTTATGGATATAGCTGAAATCCCACTCACTTCACGCTCTAGTTATGGATATAGCTGAAATCCCACTCACTTCACCCTCTAGTTATGGATATAGCTGAAATCCCGCTCACTTCACGCTCTAGTCATGGATATAGCTGAAATCCCACTCACTTCACCCTCTAGTCATGGATATAGCTGAAATCCCACTCACTTCACCCTCTAGTCATGGATATAGCTGAAATCCCACTCACTTCACCCTCTAGTTATGGATATAGCTGAAATCTCACTCACTTCACCCTCTAGTCATGGATATAGCTGAAATCCCACTCACTTCACCCTCTAGTTATGAATATAGCTGAAATCCTGCTCACTTCACCCTCTAGTCATGGATATAGCTGAAATCCCACTCACTTCACCCTCTAGTTATGGATATAGCTGAAATCCCACTCACTTCACCCTCTAGTCAAGAATATAGCTGAAATCCCACTCACTTCACCCTCTAGTCATGGATATAGCTGAAATCCCATTCACTTCACCCTCTAGTCATGGATATAGCTGAAATCCCACTCACTTCACCCTCTAGTCATGGATATAGCTGAAATCCCACTCACTTCACGCTCTAGTCATGGATATAGCTGAAATCCCTCTCACTTCACCCTCTCGTCATGGATATAGCTGAAATCCCGCTCACTTCACGCTCTAGTCATGGATATAGCTGAAATCCCACTCACTTCACCCTCTAGTCATGGATATAGCTGAAATCCCACTCACTTCACCCTCTAGTAATGGATATAGATGAAATCCCGCTCACTTCACGCTCTAGTCATGGATATAGCTAAAATCATGCTCTTGTCATGAATATAGCTCAAATACCGCTCACTTCACACTCTAGTCATGGATATAGCTGAAATCCCGCTCACTTCACTGTGTAGTAATGGATATAGCTGAAATCTCGTTCACTTCATGCTCTAGTCCTGGATATCATATAGCTGAAATCCCACTCACTTCACGCCCTAGTCATGGATATAGCTGAAATCCCACTTACTTCCTTTGACAGTTTTTCAGATCACTTTATGAAGTTGACATTTTTGATTCTATAAGAATCTTCATGTTTATTTTTTGAAAAAGATAATTTGTGTTATTTGTTAAAAATGTTAAACAATACTAAAATATTGAAAACAGAATTTTCTTGAATTACCTAAAAAAATCATAAGGTTATAAAACAGTTATTTAATATAAGTGCAGGCAATAGATCAAACTATATTTTCCTTGGAATTGGGAAAGATCAAAGTGTTCTATTGGCCCCAGGAAATAAAATATTTTGGTCTTTCCCAGTATCTCAGGAAAAATAGATCTATTGCCAGCACTCACATTAAATAACTCCTGACTACACATGATTTACCATTTTATTATCTACAACTAACTCCTGACTACACATGATTTACCATTTTATTATCTACAACTAACTCTTGACTACACATGATTTACCATTTTATTATCTACAACTAACTCCCGACTACACATGATTTACCATTTTATTATCTACAACTAACTCCTGACTACACATGATTTACCATTTTATTATCTACAACTAACTCCCGACTACACATGATTTACCATTTTATTATCTACAACTAACTCCTGACTACACATGATTTACCATTTTATTATCTACAACTAACTCCTGACTACACATGATTTACCATTTTATTATCTACAACTAACTCTTGACTACACATGGTTTACCATTTTATTATCTCTAACTAACTCCTGACTACACATGATTTACCATTTTATTATCTACAACTAACTCCTGACTACACATGATTTACCATTTTATTATCTACAACTAACTCCTGACTACACATAATTTACCATTTTATTATCTACAACTAACTCCTGACTATACATGATTTACCTTTTTATTATCTACAACTAACTCTTGACTATACATGATTTGCCATTTTATTATCTACAACTAACTCCTGACTACACATGATTTACCATTTTATTATCTACAACTAACTCTTGACTACACATGGTTTACCATTGTATTATCTCTAACTAACTCCTGACTACACATGATTTACCATTTTATTATCTACAACTAACTCCTGACTACACATGATTTACCATTTTATTATCTCTAACTAACTCCTGACTACACATGATTTACCATTTCATTATCTCTAACTAACTCCTGACTACACATGATTTACCATTTTTTTTATCTACAACTAACTCCTGACTACACATGATTTACTATTTTATTATCTACAACTAACTCCTGACTACACATGATTTACCATTTTATTATCTACAACTAACTCTTGACTACACATGGTTTACCATTTTATTATCTCTAACTAACTCCTGACTACACATGATTTACCATTTTATTATCTACAACTAACTCCTGACTACACATGATTTACCATTTTATTATCTACAACTAACTCCTGACTACACATAATTTACCTTTTTATTATCTACAACTAACTCTTGACTATACATGATTTGCCATTTTATTATCTACAACTAACTCCTGACTACACATGATTTACCATTTTATTATCTACAACTAACTCTTGACTACACATGGTTTACCATTGTATTATCTCTAACTAACTCCTGACTACACATGATTTACCATTTTATTATCTACAACTAACTCCTGACTACACATGATTTACCATTTTATTATCTCTAACTAACTCCTGACTACACATGATTTACCATTTCATTATCTCTAACTAACTCCTGACTACACATGATTTACCATTTTTTTTATCTACAACTAACTCCTGACTACACATGATTTACCATTTTATTATCTACAACTAACTCATGACTACACATGATTTACCATTTTATTATCTACAACTAACTCTTGACTACACATGGTTTACCATTTTATTATCTCTAACTAACTCCTGACTACACATGATTTACCATTTTATTATCTACAACTAACTCCTGACTACACATGATTTACCATTTTATTATCTACAACTAACTCCCGACTACACATGATTTACCATTTTATTATCTACAACTAACTCCTGACTACACATAATTTACCATTTTATTATCTACAACTAACTCCTGACTACACATGATTTACCTTTTTATTATCTACAACTAACTCTTGACTATACATGATTTGCCATTTTATTATCTACAACTAACTCCTGACTACACATGATTTACCATTTTATTATCTACAACTAACTCTTGACTACACATGGTTTACCATTGTATTATCTCTAACTAACTCCTGACTACACATGATTTACCATTTTATTATCTACAACTAACTCCTGACTACACATGATTTACCATTTTATTATCTACAACTAACTCTTGACTACACATGATTTACCATTTTATTATCTACAACTAACTCCCGACTACACATGATTTACCATTTTATTATCTACAACTAACTCCTGACTACACATGATTTACCATTTTATTATCTACAACTAACTCCCGACTACACATGATTTACCATTTTATTATCTACAACTAACTCCTGACTACACATGATTTACCATTTTATTATCTACAACTAACTCCTGACTACACATGATTTACCATTTTATTATCTACAACTAACTCTTGACTACACATGGTTTACCATTTTATTATCTCTAACTAACTCCTGACTACACATGATTTACCATTTTATTATCTACAACTAACTCCTGACTACACATGATTTACCATTTTATTATCTACAACTAACTCCTGACTACACATAATTTACCATTTTATTATCTACAACTAACTCCTGACTATACATGATTTACCTTTTTATTATCTACAACTAACTCTTGACTATACATGATTTGCCATTTTATTATCTACAACTAACTCCTGACTACACATGATTTACCATTTTATTATCTACAACTAACTCTTGACTACACATGGTTTACCATTGTATTATCTCTAACTAACTCCTGACTACACATGATTTACCATTTTATTATCTACAACTAACTCCTGACTACACATGATTTACCATTTTATTATCTCTAACTAACTCCTGACTACACATGATTTACCATTTCATTATCTCTAACTAACTCCTGACTACACATGATTTACCATTTTTTTATCTACAACTAACTCCTGACTACACATGATTTACCATTTTATTATCTACAACTAACTCCTGACTACACATGATTTACCATTTTATTATCTACAACTAACTCTTGACTACACATGGTTTACCATTTTATTATCTCTAACTAACTCCTGACTACACATGATTTACCATTTTATTATCTACAACTAACTCCTGACTACACATGATTTACCATTTTATTATCTACAACTAACTCCTGACTACACATAATTTACCATTTTATTATCTACAACTAACTCCTGACTATACATGATTTACCTTTTTATTATCTACAACTAACTCTTGACTATACTTGATTTGCCATTTTATTATCTACAACTAACTCCTGACTACACATGATTTACCATTTTATTATCTACAACTAACTCTTGACTACACATGGTTTACCATTGTATTATCTCTAACTAACTCCTGACTACACATGATTTACCATTTTATTATCTACAACTAACTCCTGACTACACATGATTTACCATTTTATTATCTCTAACTAACTCCTGACTACACATGATTTACCATTTCATTATCTCTAACTAACTCCTGACTACACATGATTTACCATTTTTTTATCTACAACTAACTCCTGACTACACATGATTTACCATTTTATTATCTACAACTAACTCCTGACTACACATGATTTACCATTTTATTATCTACAACTAACTCTTGACTACACATGGTTTACCATTTTATTATCTCTAACTAACTCCTGACTACACATGATTTACCATTTTATTATCTACAACTAACTCCTGACTACACATGATTTACCATTTTATTATCTACAACTAACTCCCGACTACACATGATTTACCATTTTATTATCTACAACTAACTCCTGACTACACATAATTTACCATTTTATTATCTACAACTAACTCCTGACTACACATGATTTACCTTTTTATTATCTACAACTAACTCTTGACTATACATGATTTGCCATTTTATTATCTACAACTAACTCCTGACTACACATGATTTACCATTTTATTATCTACAACTAACTCTTGACTACACATGGTTTACCATTGTATTATCTCTAACTAACTCCTGACTACACATGATTTACTATTTTATTATCTACAACTAACTCCTGACTACACATGATTTACCATTTTATTATCTCTAACTAACTCCTGACTACACATGATTTACCATTTCATTATCTCTAACTAACTCCTGACTACACATGATTTACCTTTTTTTTTATCTACAACTAACTCCTGACTACACATGATTTACCATTTTATTATCTACAACTAACTCCTGACTACACATAGTTTACCATTGTATTATCTACAACTAACTCTTGACTACACACGATTTACCATTTTATTATCTACAACTAACTCTTGACTACACATGATTTACCATTTTATTATCTACAACTAACTCCTGACTACACATGATTTACCATTTTATTATCTACAACTAACTCCCGACTACACATGATTTACCATTTTATTATCTACAACTAACTCCTGACTACACATGATTTACCATTTTATTATCTACAACTAACTCCCGACTACACATGATTTACCATTTTATTATCTACAACTAACTCCTGACTACACATGATTTACCATTTTATTATCTACAACTAACTCCTGACTACACATGATTTACCATTTTATTATCTACAACTAACTCTTGACTACACATGGATTACCATTTTATTATCTCTAACTAACTCCTGACTACACATGATTTACCATTTTATTATCTACAACTAACTCCCGACTACACATGATTTACCATTTTATTATCTACAACTAACTCCTGACTACACATAATTTACCATTTTATTATCTACAACTAACTCCTGACTACACATGATTTACCTTTTTATTTTCTACAACTAACTCTTGACTATACATGATTTGCCATTTTATTATCTACAACTAACTCCTGACTACACATGATTTACCATTTTATTATCTACAACTAACTCTTGACTACACATGGTTTACCATTGTATTATCTCTAACTAACTCCTGACTACACATGATTTACCATTTTATTATCTACAACTAACTCCCGACTACACATGATTTACCATTTCATTATCTCTAACTAACTCCTGACTACACATGATTTACCATTTTTTTATCTACAACTAACTCCTGACTACACATGATTTACCATTTTATTATCTACAACTAACTCCTGACTACACATGATTTACCATTTTATTATCTACAACTAACTCCTGACTACACATGATTTACCATTTTATTATCTACAACTAACTCTTGACTACACATGATTTACCATTTTATTATCTCTAACTAACTCCTGACTACACATGATTTACCATTTTATTATCTACAACTAACTCCCGACTACACATAATTTACCATTTTATTATCTACAACTAACTCCTGACTACACATGATTTACCTTTTTATTATCTACAACTAACTCTTGACTATACATGATTTGCCATTTTATTATCTACAACTAACTCCTGACTACACATGATTTACCATTTTATTATCTACAACTAACTCTTGACTACACATGGTTTACCATTGTATTATCTCTAACTAACTCCTGACTACACATGATTTACCATTTTATTATCTACAACTAACTCCTGACTACACATGATTTACCATTTCATTATCTCTAACTAACTCCTGACTACACATGATTTACCATTTTTTTATCTACAACTAACTCCTGACTACACATGATTTACCATTTTATTATCTACAACTAACTCCTGACTACACATAGTTTACCATTGTATTATCTACAACTAACTCTTGACTACACACGATTTACCATTTTATTATCTACAACTAACTCTTGACTACACATGATTTACCATTTTATTATCTACAACTAACTCCTGACTACACATGATTTACCATTTTATTATCTACAACTAACTCCTGACTACACATGATTTACCATTTTATTATCTACAACTAACTCCTGACTACACATGATTTACCATTTTATTATCTACAACTAACTCCTGACTACACATGCTTTACCATTTTATTATCTACAACTAACTCCTGACTACACATGATTTACCATTTTATTATCTACAACTAACTCTTGACTACACATGATTTACCATTTTATTATCTACAACTAACTCTTGACTACACAAGATTTACCATTTTATTATCTACAACTAACTCCTGACTACACACGATTTACCATTTTATTATCTACAACTAACTCCGGACTACACATGATTTACCATTTTATTATCTACAACTAACTCCTGACTACACATGATTTACCATTTTATTATCTACAACTAACTCTTGACTACACATGATTTACCATTTTATTATCTACAACTAACTCCTGACTACACATGATTTACCATTTTACTATCTACAACTAACTCCTGACTACACATGATTTACCATTTTATTATCTACAACTAACTCCCGACTCCTAACACATACCATTCAGATTTCGCAACAGATTCATTTAAGAAATAACTCATGGAAGTCATACTGTGTTGTAAGTTTTAACATGGGTTAGCAGATAATGGTATCTTATCCTGAGTGGTAGCGAGGTTTAAAATTTTCTAATATCCTGCCAACCCATGTTAAAATTCACAACAGTATGGCTTTTATGAATTATTTTGATTCTGATATCATATTAGCGATGATTGGGTCTTTTACAATAAAGTTTTAATCCCCTTGTGGAAAGATTGAGTTGCTTCTACAACAAAAAAGTTAAATCGTTTCTGCAAGATGTCTACTGGAAGGAAGAGGTCCTTATCAGGGCCTGCTTATTCTTCACCCGCTAAACAAAAGAAATATTTATGCAAATATCAAAAAGCTTGGGAGGCAGAATTTAGTTGGCTCAGTCACAGTGATCGTAGCATAAATGATGCATATTGCATTCTTTGTAAATCACAGTTATCTATTGGATCCGGGGCAAAGAATGACCTGACAGGCATGCAAAGTCACAAAACCATATGCAGCTGGAGATGGTTCAAAGATAATCTCATTGAGATTAGGATTCCGAAGAAATTTTCTGTCTGTTCTTCATCCTAATCTCGTTTCAAGTCCTATTAAGGGTATTCTGGAAATTTTGAATTTGACCCCCCGGTGCATTCCGATGGATATTTTGGCATGGACGGATTGTGTCAAATCAAGTGCAGGTAAGATTTCATAAATAGACATATTTTCTAGTTCAAATCTCCAAAAATATTTATATTTCCTTACCTTTTACAGTGTATATCCGACAAAATAATCCAAAATCTACTTTAAGCTGACCGCAATTTTACTGAACTCTAGAACTACACCACATGATCAAAAATCGTGACGTATTTTGGTATAGTGTGTTTCATAGTTCGAGATGTCGATGTCAAATATTATATTATAATTTAAAAATCCCATTTACACGGCTTGAAATTTTTTAATTTTGTTATAAATATTTTATTAAAACCAATCAACAGCCCATAAAGGATATGCTTGCATATACACAATAAATAATTGACATTGACCTTTCATTTAGAAACATGCTGTAGCAAAATTCGTGACGATTTTGATCACGTGGTGTAGTTCATGAGTCCAGTAAAATGGCGGTCATCTTAAATTGGATTTTGGATTATTTTGTCGGATATACGCTGTAAAAGGTAAGGAAATATCAATATTTTTGCAGATTTGAACTGGAAAATAGGTCTATTTATGAAATCTTACCTGCACTTGATCTGACACAATCCGTCCATGCCAAAATATCCATCGGAATGCACCGGGGGATCAAATTTAAAATTTCCAGAATACCCTTGATAGGGCTTGAAACGAGATTAGGATGAAGAACAGACAGAAAATTTCTTCGGAATCCTAATCTCAATGAGATTAGTTCAAAGGAAATCAAAATCAATGTCTTTGCTTGTAACAATGCCAAACAATTCTTTGAAGAGTAAAACAACTTCTGCTGAAACTCAGTTTTGTAATTTCATAGCTGAACACAATATAGTAATTATAACCAGAGCTTAGAGTCTATGACATAGTTTATTGATACAGCTGTTTATTTGTACATACATACATGTATGATCATTAATAATACATATTAAACTAGATATGATATCATACGATTTACAATAATTATGGCCGAAAATGTCGTTACGTGTTATGACCCTGATTTTCATTTAGGAATGAGGGTCATGACCCTGATTTGGTGTTTCAGAGGTTGGCAGGATATATATAATAGTACAAATACAGTATTATAGATTGATGGGAAAAACGGTCAATTTATATTTACATTTGCGGGCAATGTCGCACACAATTTATGCTGCCAAATTCGAGCAGACGATAACTTTTACGACAGAAAAGTCTGTCGTATTGATGTAGCATCTGTATCAATAATATTGTGTTTGCATGTTTTAATTGCACATCACATATTTATTAATTTTGGATATGTTGATTATTTTCAGTGAATATTGATGTTTAAAATGTTAACAACCAGGTAAATAATTTTATGTTGTGATTTTATCACCTGGCTTAAATGTGTGCACTGCGCATGTGCTAATGAGATTATGCCATCTAAATAAATCACCCATTTGCTTGCAAAGCGAAAGAAGAATGTCATATTATAATTAATCACAATCACTGGTTTCAGAGGAGTAAAGCTTTGAAGGTGCAGATAGACTGAAGGAGAAACAAATTGAGTGAAAGAGTGCTTGTTGTTTAATGCCAACTCAGCAATTTTTCAGCTATATCATGGCAAGAATAATTTTCAATGAAATGATGATGAGGTCCACTTTGTACTAGACCAACACGCTTAGATGGATTATTATAGTGCTAGCTCACTGAAACAACAGTCCACGGATAGACATGTCGCCCCACTCGGACACATTATCCTGATTCCGAGCCAACCAGTCTTTGCTCTTTCTCCTTAATGCTGAGAAGAAACAATTACCAATTTTATAGCCTTTGGCTTGACACGATTGGAGCTCGAACCCATGATCTACCGCACTCAAGGCGAGCACACTAACCATTACACCACCGATGCGGTTAGTAACAATTTGAACAGGTGAAAATTATATACCCAAGCTTCACTAACATGGGGTATGACAATTTCACTCACTGAAAATTATCACTACTTATATTTCATTAACAGTATTAAATTCTAAATATAGCAATATCTTCCTTAACAAAAACAGCAGAGTCTAATTATATTGTTTAACATTTTTGGGGTTTTTTTTAAATAAAGAATTTAATGGCAAAAAAAATGTTAATTTTAGAAAATCTTACCTCTTCATTACATAGTGCAAAATTATATCCATACGGAAACAATATCACAAAACTGTCAAAGGAAAAGTTCCTGAAAAAAAAAATTATGTCTGGTTAAGTCTGATACATTGTAATGGGAATTTTTTTTTTTTTATTTTTTAAGTAAAATTTATTTTTATTAATAAATACTTACCACTATAAATTCTGAGATAGTCCCTAAGCAACATCCGAACAGCAGGAAATACCAATAATATTGACAATATTTTGAGAAGATCTAATAAGAGCTTCCCATAATACAACCCATTCAATTTCCAAAAGAAGCAGGGGATGCAGGGGAGGAGACTGAAATGAGCGGGACCTATAATTTATAGTGGTAAGTATTTATTAATAAAAATTAATTTTACTTCAAAAATTAAAAATTTTATAACATAAATACCTTACCACTATAAATTCTGAGAAACACAGAATCTAACATATAGCTGAATCCCCTGATGTAGTAGTGACCGGGGGAAGATTAATTCGTTGCGCAGCTATAATAGGTCCTAGGGAAAAAACATTATTAGCATGTGAGGTCATGAACCACAGGTAATGATCAATGAAAGAGTTCTGACATCTCCAAAAACCTGCCGACAAAACTTCTACCATAAAAGCTGAACTAAAAAGAGTCCAAGACGAAGAAATGGCTCTGACCTCATGTGCTTTAACTGAGTGGCGAGCTAAAGTTTGCTCACCAGAAGAGTGATATGCAAGAAGTATCGTATTGCACAGCCATCTAGAAATGGACTTCGATGATAAATCAGAAATACCTCTTTTTAAAGGTAAAAATAGCCTAGAATTAGAGTTAGATCTTCCCTGTCTTGTCTTATCCAAATACATTTTCAATGTTTTTATAGGAAGCAGTAGATGAGAAGAAGAATCAGAAGGAAGGACTGGGATGAAAATAGGTTCCTTACTAGGAATCTGATTTTTACCTAGAAAGCAGGGATCTGTTAAAAGAGCAACAGCTGACTGATCTCGATTAAATCGAAGACAAGAATCTGAGACTGACTGCATGAATTTCACTTCTTCTTCTACCAGGAACTAAAGCTAATAAGAAGCAATATTTGTAAGAGACAAATTTGATATCAACCTCAGTTGCAGGTTCAAAGGGTGGTAACTTAAGAGACGAAAGTACCAATCCTAAATCCCACTGAGGAACCAGTCTTTTTTGTTTAGGTCTCTCAAGGTCAAAATTTGTAATCAATAATGATAAAAATTCATTATTGCTGAAATCAGTTCCACCAGAAATAGTTAAAGTGCAAGTAATACTAGATCTGTAACCTTTAATGGTAGATGGTAAGAGACCTTTATCTTCAAAAAGATGCACAAAAAAAACTGCTAGTTGTTGTACAGACTTTGATAGGATCAATTTCCCGTCCAACACACCAATTAACGAAGATTGACCACTTTGCATCGTAGACAATCTCTGTAGACTGTCAGACAGCCTTGGAGATGTGCTTGGTTGCTCTGACAGAAAAACCTTTCTGTCGGATTCCCTTCCGCAGAGTAACCATGCGTGCAGATGCAGGTTCTCTGGATTTGGATGCATTATTCTTCCTTTCAGCTGAGACAGTAGATTCACTCTGAGAGGAAGAAGAAGTGGTCTTGCACACGAGAGACGCAGCAGATCTGTGAACCAGGCTTGTTTTGGCCAAACCGGTGCAATAAGAATGATCTTGCAAGATTCCCAAGCCACCTTTTGAAGGACTTGGGAAAGAAACCTGAAGGGAGGGAATGCGTAAGCAAACATTCCTTTCCAAGAGATTGACATTGCGTCGACAGCGTATGCTAGAGGATCTGGAACTGGAGAAACGAAAGTGTCCAGCTAGTGGTTCAGAGACGTAGCAAACAGATCCAGATGAGGACGACCCCAAAGAAGACTGATGGCATTGAAAATTACTTGTAGTAATTCCCATTCCATGTTCACTGGTGTTAGAGAACGTGACAGTGTGTCTGCTAGTACATTGAGATAACCCGGAATATGCCTCACTACCAGTTGAATCTGAAGTTCCGAGCAAAGAAGGAGAATCTCCCTGCAAAGAGAATACAGGTTGAAACAATGAGTGCCTCCCTGGTTTTTCAGATAAGCTACTACGGTAGTATTGTCTGTTGCCAGAACCAGAGATTTGAGATGGAGAGTTGCTCTGAAATGACACAAGGCCAAATGAACTGCTTTCATCTCCAACAGGTTGATGTGTTCCTTTTGTTGTAGAGGAGACCACAAACCTAAGGCCCAACCTCCCTCTAGATAAGCTCCCTAACCCAGGTTGGAAACATCTGTGTAGAGAGTTAGGATAAGAACTGGTACTGACAGAGATAGACCTTTCATCACATTCTCCCTGTTTATCCACCACTGTAGGTGAGGTAACAGTGAAGGAAGAAGAGGGATCTTTGCTTCCCAGTCTTGAGAGGCTGGAAGCCAGTGTTGAAGAAGATAAAACTGTAGGGGCCGAATGTGGAGACGCCCTAGCGGAACCACTTCCGCGAGTGAGTTGAGGAAACCTAGCAGTTGAGAAAACTGTCTGGCTGTTATGAACTGAGAGTGTTGGAACAACAGAATTCTCTGACAGAGGGATACAAATTTTTCCTCTGGTGGAAAAATGAGACCCAGGTCTGTTCTGTAGTATTCCCCTAGAAACAGAAAATTCTGAGAAGGAGTCAACTCTGACTTCTTCCAAGATATCAAAAACCCCAGATTTAGAAAAAGCTAAATTACCATTTCCATTTGGGAAACAAGAGTTTGTTGATCGAAATCCCTGATCAGAGAATCGTCTAGATAGGAATGAATCTGAATAGACAGTGTGTGCAGATGAGCTATTACTGTTTGAAACACTCTTGTGAAGACTAGGGGAGCCGTTCAGATCCCGAATGGGAGTGTTCGAAATTGGTATACTGTATTGTCCCAAACTAAACGAAGAATTTTCTGAAGGGAGGAGCAATAGGGATGTGAAAGTACGCATCCATGAGATTGAGGCTTGTTGTCCACATACCAGGGTGGATACAAGATCTGATGGAACGATTGGTTTCCATTTTGAAATGGGGTACTAAGAGAAACGTATTCAGGATAGAAAGATCTATAACTGGTCTCATACCCCCAGTTTTCTTGGGAACTAAGAAAAGACGGGAGTAAAAACATGGAGATTGAAAAGGATCCTGAACCCTCTCTATTGCTCCTTTCAAGATCAAAGACTGAACTTCCTCCGACAGAAGAATCCGCTTCTCTTAGTCTGATGTGTGAGACAAAGAGATGGGAATCTCTGACAGTGGAGGTGACCTCAGAAACTGAAGATGAAGTCCCCCCGAATTAGTGACAGAACCCATGAGTCCGTGGTAATTTTCTCCCATTGACTCAGAAAGTGAGTAAGTCTCCCTCCATCAGGAATAGAGGGGAACAGAACAGAAAACTGTTCCTCCCTCTTGGGAGGTGTCAGTAATAAATGAGGGGGCAACTTCCTATTTACGATTCCCTGCCTTCTTGGCCAATTTTTTCTTGTGAGAAAAATTGGGCTTGGAAGCAGAAGAGGTAGTTGGTGGGTCAACTTTCCTCTTCTTGGGAAACATGTGGGTAGAACCAGAAGGAGGATTAGTTACCACAGAACGCTTGTCATTAGTTACCTGAACTTTAACTTTGACAGGCTGTGGAAGTTTCTTCATCTTCTTCTGAACCTTCTGGACAGACAAGCCAAAGATCTTGTCCGACAAAGGAGAAGAAAGCAAAGATTCATTGACCGAGGATTTCTCTAAAATTTCACTTTTTTTAGAAAGAGTGAAATTACCGAGAGTGCCCATAAGAAGAAGTTGAGAGATATCAATAGCTTGGTCAACTTGGAGTAAGAAGGACATAAGTTCTGAAAAGTCATCCCCTCTCTCCTGAAGTAAAGACCCAGCTGCCGACAGAAAGTGTTCAGCTGTACCCAGTGCATGAGAGGTGCTCCTAAGAAGGTTCTCTGACTTAGACCAAAGAGATTGTGTAAGTCTTAACCCATCTACTGACTTAGAGCCTAGAAGGGAAGCCATAGTTTTATCACAAGTAGGAGCTGACTTTCCAATAGACGAATTGTGTATCTCGAAATCCTTACTTCTAAACCTGCCTGAAAAAGAAGAGGGACCAAAACCAGGAAATTTTCCAGTATTGTTACTAGAAGAGCCTGGAGGTGAAGCCAAATTATCCTGAATCACTTGAAGAGCTGTGGAAACATGCTTAGATTCAGGAAAAGACTTATAAGAAGAGGAAAGTTCGTGAGACAAACCACACGACGTCTCAAACGTGGACAAAGTTTTTTGGATCCTAGGAGGGGAAACAAAAGGAACATGGGCTTTTTCTCTGAGGAGAGAATAAACCCTAGCCTTTAGCTGATCCCTAGAAGCGGGAAACTCCTCAGACTCGGATTCACTAGAACTACCTTCCTCAGGATTATCAGCTCTGTTCAGAGCGGAAGAAACAGATTTCTTCTAAACAGAAGTAGCAGGAACAACTTCCTCCTCTAGTGGGAAAAGAAGCCTCCTGACTCCCTGGGGCGATAGATAGAGTGTCACCTTCTTCTGGGGTTACTGGAAGGATTACCAGGAAAAGTTGACCAAGGATAGGAAGGGTCACAAGGAAAACCAGGATGAGCTTGGAACTGAGGTGTCCAAGGAGGACAAGGCCAACCTGGGAACCTATTGGAAAGTTGCAATAAAGAAATTGGAGGTCTATGCTGCATAGCATTCAAACCTGTTAAAAAAGATGGAGCAGTGATATTAGACATAACCGTATCAACAGGACGAGAAAAAGTGTGGGTCACTGAAGACACAATGGGAATTCCAACCCTGGTAACTGACCTATTCGGAACCAGGTCCGAGGTTAGGTGGTTTCTTAGTCCTGCTACCGAAGTCTCAGGAGTAGTCTGGGAAATGGAGGTAGGAATTCCCACACTCAGAGGGTTAGGTATGGAACCATCCCAAAATGTGTCACTGCCTGTGATGGATTTGAATGGGCTCAATTCCATAATTTTACAATTTGAACAAAAAATAATAAATAAATATACTGTAAATTATCTGAAATTACAGTAAAATTGTATCACAATATAAATATAATATACAAAAAATATATATAAATGTATAAGGGTAGTATCAAAAACAAACAAAAATCGTTTTCATCTGTTCTCCAAGAAAAGCGTGCTATATTCTGGTCGCAGCAGGAAATTGAATGGCTTTGTATTATGGGAAGCTCTTATTAGGTCTCCAAGGGGATCTTCTCAAAATATTGTCATAATATTATTGGTATTTCCTGCTGTTCGGATGTCACTTAGGGACTATCTCAGAATTTATAGTGGTAAGGTACTTATGTTATAAAAACAATATGTCTGGTTAAGTCTGATACATTGCAATGAGAAAAATAAAATATGTCTGGTTAAGACTGATACAATGTAATGGGAAAAATAAAATATGTCTGGTTAAGTCTGATACATTGTAATGGGAAAAATAAAATATGTCTGGTTAAGTCTGATACATTGTAATGGGAAAAATAAAATATGTCTGGTTAAGTCTGATACATTGTAATAGGAAAAATAAAATATGTCTGGTTAAGTCTGATACATTGTAATAGGAAAAATAAAATATGTCTGGTTAAGTCTGATACATTGGAATGGGAAAAATAAAATATATCTGGTTAAGTCTGATACAGTGGAATGGGAAAAATAAAATATATCTGGTTAAGTCTGATACATTGTAATGGGAAAAATAAAATATGTCTGGTTAAGTCTGATACATTGTAGTGGGAAAAATTAAATATGTCTGTTTAAGTCTGATACATTGTAATGGGAAAAATTAAATATGTCTGGTTAAGTCTGATAAATTGAAATGGGACCAACAACTTTCTTTAAATTGCCCAAGTATATTTAGTCATAATAAGCATTATCAATGTACTCAAAAACTTTGATAATTTTAGAACAAAAAATAGTGTTTAATCTTAATCCTTATAGTTCCAACCAACAAAAGTTTTAACTAATAAAACCTATATATTAGAAAGAGATAAAAAAAATTGAAAATAATTTTTACGTTTAAATGTGTAAATACAAACAGACAAGATGTCAAGTGGGAAGCCATTCTGTTTACTTTAGATACGACAGTAGTTCAGGCTACTGGTATTATTAAAGTGTAAACTTATTGTAAAATATACATCAGACGTGTTACTCCTAAATCAAAATAAGATAAACTGACATATGTAAATAAGATTGGAATTATTTAGTTATATTAAGCTAACATCTACTTTGAAAGAATCATATTTGCCTTTATATTAAATATGCTGCACCCTAATGTTGTAGAGGAATGATGACCTTTCTTTAATATGTATCACTGAATTCCTCATTTGCTCAAAATGATACCTCACAATCTAATTCTTAGAGAAAATATTGTTGAAATCTATATTTAGAGCAAAATTATATCATAATACAGTAATGCTTTAGCAATAGTAAAAGTGCTTCAAATTAAATGTGTTATGTCACAAATAGGTTGTGGTAGAAAAATCTGTGGGTAATAACGATTAACATTAATCCGAATAGCAGGGCTCTACATTAAGTCTTGTCTTATTTGTCCTTACCAGTATATACTGGATTTGGACCAGTAAAAAAATAAAACTGATTGTCCAAATATAAATAAAGAGTTGACAAAAAAGTCATTGTAGGGGCCTGTATTGATCAGATCAAATTTGATTAATATGATTTATTATTTATGATGTTATTTATATCTCTACACTTGAAACCTGTATTAAGATGTCACCTTTGGAACAAAGAACTAGAGGCTCAGTGGGCTGAGCCTGTGTCGCTCACCTGTCATCTGCTTTGAGGAAACTTAATACACAACCTTCCATACATGTAGATGCTTCCTACCAAGTTTCGGTTCATTTGGCTAGGCAGTTTCAGAGGAGAAGATTTTTTAGATATCGACCAATCAGAAACAAGAATTGCCTGTGGTGGCCATGTTTGTTAACCGATCGAGATGAAATTAGCAATCTTCATAGAGGACATTCCATAGATGCTTCCTGCCATGTTTCAGTTAATTTGGCCAAACGGTTTCAGAGGAGGAGATTTAAAAAAATTGGCCAATCAGAAACAAGAATTGCCTGTGGAGGGCCATGTTTGGTAATGGATCATAACAAAATGTGCATTCTTTAGAGAGGACCTTCCATAGATGCTTCCTATCAAGTTTCAATTCATTTGGCTGAGGGTTTTCAGAGGAGAAGATTAAAATGTGAAAAGTAAACGGATCACAGACGACGGACACCAAGTGATGGCAAAAGCTCATATTGCCTTTGGCAAGGTTTGGTAAAAAGAATATTAAAATGTGAATACCTACTTGTAATGTATAGAATAAACATGTTACACTATATCAGCATTAGTTAATTTCTAAGGGAGATAATGGCAAGTTATCTTTCTTTTAACAGTTTAATGCAAGAGTTATCTCCCTTTTAACAGTTTACTACAATGGAGAAGGTTTTTTTTTAGAAATGAACCAATCAGAAACAAGAATTGCCTGTGGCAGCCATGTTTGTTAACGGATCGAGATGAAATGAGCAATCTATAAGAGGACCTTCCATAGATGCTTCCTACCAAGTTTCGGTTCATTTGGCCAAACGGTTTCGGAGAAGGTTTTTAAAAATCTGCCAATCAGAAACAAGAATTTCCTGTGGCGACCATGTTTGTAAACAGATCGGGATGAAATGAGCACTTTTTAAAAAGGACCTTCCATAGATGCTTCCTGCCAAGTTTCGGTTCATTTGGCCAAGCAGTTTCGAAGAGAAGATTTAAAAAAATCGGCCAATCAGAAACAAGAATTGACTGTAGTGGCCATGTTTGTTAACGGATCGGGATGAAATGAGCAATCTTTATAGAGGACCTTCCATAGATGCTTCCTACTAAGTTTCTGTTCATTTGACCAAGCGGTTTCGAAGGAGAAGATATTTAAAAATCGGCCAATCAGAAACAAGAATTGCCTGTGGCGGCCATGTTTGTTATTAGATCGGGACAAAATTAGCATTCTTTAGAGAGGATCATCTATAGATGCTTCCTACCAAGTTTCAGTACATTTGGCTGAGAGGTTTCAGAGGAGAAGATTAAAATGCTAAAAGTTAACGGACGACGGATGTCAAGTGATGGCAAGGTGAGCTAAAAAGTGGCCTTATAAGACATGTGACCTCTTAAAAGAGACTCAATTCATAAGAAATTTTCTATGACAAAATAAGAAAAAGATGACTGCTTAATAGAGGTGACCGCATGGACAGGTTTGATTGTACAGTCAAACCTTTCTTAGGCGGTCACTCGTGGGGAATGTCAAAAGTGACCTCTCAAGAGAGGTGACTTCTTAAAAGAGGTTCAGCAAAAACGGACCAAAGTTGTCATCAGATGGATTGCCAAGCACTTTCACGTAATACATTTTGTACATGTATTTATGGATGTAAATGAACATAAGCTATGTTGAATAATGTAGTTCAGTTTATTTTTTAAATGCATATGCATTAACGTTTACACATACATTTGTCTGTATGTAAATAAACAGTTCGATAGATCGTAATATTAACCCGGTGTCGAGTATAACATACCAATGCGGATCGATAAAAATCTGAAGCATCCCCGTGCATTTCAACGAATTTTGAATGTTCGCATATATGAACATATTAAATACAAGAGCTAGGATTTTATGCTACAGAAATGAGAAAATAATAAATCAAAAGTTCGTTCTGCTGAAAGTAGCTTCGGACAAAAAGTTTGGTCAACATTTCTCATAACACAGATTCGGATTTCGTTCACTTTCCAATGGGCCATTGTTGTTTGTTATTGAACGAAATTAAAGTTTCTTTAAAAACCGTAATGTATTACTTTTCAACAAAATCACTTTCAAAATACTTAACGGCCACTTTTCCCACTTTGCATTTTTTAATAGCTTCATGTTTCTAACTTAACGTTAAAATACGGCTTTGAAACATCTTGTCTCCGACACACTTTTATTGCACCTGTTTTCATAAAGATTATCTCAATGAACACTGTTTACACCTATTCAATTGTTTATTAGGATCTCTTTTTATCTATGTTTATTTAACATTTAAATTACCAACTCAATTAGTTGTATTTCCCTTCGGCGATTATTTATTATCTTAAAAGTAACCGTATCACGTGATCGATCGTACACATTATGTCATGTGATATGATGTCCAAAATGGCCGTTATTAGAAGACGATCTCACAATTCACGCATGAAATAGGTGACCGTTGAAAAGAGTTAAATTATATAGTAATATTAGTTGGGCGGGTCTCAAAGTGACCGTTAGACAAAGGTGACCGGTAAGGCAGGTTAGACTGTACTTTACTTACAAAACTTTCCCCTTAAGTAATGTATGCCATCAATTACAGATTGAAAGTTGGGTATAAAAATACAACCCAAAAATAACATACCAGAAAAATACAACCCAAAAAGAACATACCAGAGTCTATTGATAGGTAAATCTAAACAAGCAGCATCATCTCTTTCTTTATGCAAGTTACACTCCTCTGATGATCCATATAATAAACCCTGTAATCAACAATACATACAGGTTCCTGTTGTAGTAGTAGCATTTATAATGTATTCATCAAATAGATTGTATTTTATTATGAAATACATACAGGTATTTGTTGTAGTAGTAGCATTTATAATGTATTCATCAAATAGATTGTATTTTATTATGAAATACATACAGGTATTTGTTGTAGCAGTAGCATTTATAATGTATTCATCAAATAGATTGTATTTTATTATGAAATACATACAGGTTCCTGTTGTAGCAGTAGCATTTATAATGTATTCATCAAATAGATTGTATTTTATTATGAAATACATACAGGTATTTGTTGTAGTAGTAGCATTTATAATGTATTCATCAAATAGATTGTATTTTATTATGAAATACATACAGGTTCCTGTTGTAGCAGTAGCATTTATAATGTATTCATCAAATAGATTGTATTTTATTATGAAATACATACAGGTATTTGTTGTAGTAGTAGCATTTATAATGTATTCATCAAATAAATTGTATTTTATTATGAAATACATACAGGTATTTGTTGTAGTAGTAGCATTTATAATGTATTCATCAAATAGATTGTATTTTATTATGAAATACATACAGGTATTTGTTGTAGTAGTAGCATTTATAAAGTATTCATCAAATAGATTGTATTTTATTATGAAATACATACAGGTATTTGTTGTAGCAGTAGCATTTATAATGTATTCATCAAATAGATTGTATTTTATTATGAAATACATACAGGTTCCTGTTGTAGCAGTAGCATTTATAATGTATTCATCAAATAGATTGTATTTTATTATGAAATACATACAGGTATTTGTTGTAGTAGTAGCATTTATAATGTATTCATCAAATAAATTGTATTTTATTATGAAATACATACAGGTATTTGTTGTAGTAGTAGCATTTATAATGTATTCATCAAATAAATTGTATTTTATTGTGAAATACATACAGGTATTTGTTGTAGTAGTAGCATTTATAATGTATTCATCAAATAGATTGTATTTTATTATGAAATACATACAGGTATTTATTGTAGTAGTAGCATTTATAATGTATTCATCAAATAGATTGTATTTTATTATGAAATACATACAGGTATTTGTTGTAGTAGTAGCATTTATAATGTATTCATCAAATAAATTGTATTTTATTATGAAATACATACAGGTATTTGTTGTAGTAGTAGCATTTATAATGTATTCATCAAATAGATTGTATTTTATTATGAAATACATACAGGTATTTGTTGTAGTAGTAGCATTTATAAAGTATTCATCAAATAGATTGTATTTTATTATGAAATACATACAGGTATTTGTTGTAGCAGTAGCATTTATAATGTATTCATCAAATAGATTGTATTTTATTATGAAATACATACAGGTTCCTGTTGTAGCAGTAGCATTTATAATGTATTCATCAAATAGATTGTATTTTATTATGAAATACATACAGGTATTTGTTGTAGTAGTAGCATTTATAATGTATTCATCAAAGAAATTGTATTTTATTATGAAATACATACAGGTATTTGTTGTAGTAGTAGCATTTATAATGTATTCATCAAATAAATTGTATTTTATTATGAAATACATACAGGTATTTGTTGTAGTAGTAGCATTTATAATGTATTCATCAAATAGATTGTATTTTATTATGAAATACATACAGGTATTTGTTGTAGTAGTAGCATTTATAATGTATTCATCAAATAAATTGTATTTTATTATGAAATACATACAGGTATTTGTTGTAGTAGTAGCATTTATAATGTATTCATCAAATAAATTGTATTTTATTATGAAATACATACAGGTATTTGTTGTAGTAGTAGCATTTATAATGTATTCATCAAATAGATTGTATTTTATTATGAAATACATACAGGTATTTGTTGTAGTAGTAGCATTTATAATGTATTCATCAAATAGATTGTATTTTATTGTGAAATACATACAGGTATTTGTTGTAGCAGTAGCATTTATAATGTATTCATCAAATAGATTGTATTTTATTATGAAATACATACAGGTTCCTGTTGTAGCAGTAGCATTTATAATGTATTCATCAAATAGATTGTATTTTATTATGAAATACATACAGGTATTTGTTGTAGTAGTAACATTTATAATGTATTCATCAAATAGATTGTATTTTATTATGAAATACATACAGGTTCCTGTTGTAGCAGTAGCATTTATAATGTATTCATCAAATAGATTGTATTTTATTATGAAATACATACAGGTATTTGTTGTAGTAGTAGCATTTATAATGTATTCATCAAATAGATTGTATTTTATTATGAAATACATACAGGTATTTGTTGTAGTAGTAGCATTTATAATGTATTCATCAAATAGATTGTATTTTATTATGAAATACATACAGGTATTTGTTGTAGCAGTAGCATTTATAATGTATTCATCAAATAGATTGTATTTTATTATGAAATACATACAGGTATTTGTTGTAGTAGTAGCATTTATAATGTATTCATCAAATAGATTGTATTTTATTATGAAATACATACAGGTATTTGTTGTAGCAGTAGCATTTATAATGTATTCATCAAATAGATTGTATTTTATTATGAAATACATACAGGTATTTGTTGTAACAGTAGCATTTATAATGTATTCATCAAATAGATTGTATTTTATTATGAAATACATACAGGTATTTGTTGTAGTAGTAGCATTTATAATGTATTCATCAAATAGATTGTATTTTATTATGAAATACATACAGGTATTTGTTGTAGTAGTAGCATTTATAATGTATTCATCAAATAGATTGTATTTTATTATGAAATACATACAGGTATTTGTTGTAGCAGTAGCATTTATAATGTATTCATCAAATAGATTGTACTTTATTATGAAATACATACAGGTATTTGTTGTAGTAGTAGCATTTATAATGTATTCATCAAATAGATTGTACTTTATTATGAAATACATACAGGTATTTGTTGTAGTAGTAGCATTTATAATGTATTCATCAAATAGATTGTATTTTATTATGAAATACATACAGGTATTTGTTGTAGCAGTAGCATTTATAATGTATTCATCAAATAGATTGTATTTTATTATGAAATACATACAGGTATTTGTTGTAGTAGTAGCATTTATAATGTATTCATCAAATAGATTGTATTTTATTATGAAATACATACAGGTATTTGTTGTAGCAGTAGCATTTATAATGTATTCATCAAATAGATTGTATTTTATTATGAAATACATACAGGTATTTGTTGTAGTAGTAGCATTTATAATGTATTCATCAAATAGATTGTATTTTATTATGAAATACATACAGGTATTTGTTGTAGTAGTAGCATTTATAATGTATTCATCAAATAGATTGTATTTTATTATGAAATACATACAGGTATTTGTTGTAGTAGTAGCATTTATAATGTATTCATCAAATAGATTGTATTTTATTATGAAATACATACAGGTATTTGTTGTAGCAGTAGCATTTATAATGTATTCATCAAATAGATTGTATTTTATTATGAAATACATACAGGTATTTGTTGTAGTAGTAGCATTTATAATGTATTCATCAAATAGATTGTATTTTATTATGAAATACATACAGGTATTTGTTGTAGTAGTAGCATTTATAAAGTATTCATCAAATAGATTGTATTTTATTATGAAATACATACAGGTATTTGTTGTAGCAGTAGCATTTATAATGTATTCATCAAATAGATTGTATTTTATTATGAAATACATACAGGTTCCTGTTGTAGCAGTAGCATTTATAATGTATTCATCAAATAGATTGTATTTTATTATGAAATACATACAGGTATTTGTTGTAGTAGTAGCATTTATAATGTATTCATCAAATAAATTGTATTTTATTATGAAATACATACAGGTATTTGTTGTAGTAGTAGCATTTATAATGTATTCATCAAATAAATTGTATTTTATTATGAAATACATACAGGTATTTGTTGTAGTAGTAGCATTTATAATGTATTCATCAAATAGATTGTATTTTATTATGAAATACATACAGGTATTTGTTGTAGTAGTAGCATTTATAATGTATTCATCAAATAGATTGTATTTTATTATGAAATACATACAGGTATTTGTTGTAGTAGTAGCATTTATAATGTATTCATCAAATAAATTGTATTTTATTATGAAATACATACAGGTATTTGTTGTAGTAGTAGCATTTATAATGTATTCATCAAATAGATTGTATTTTATTATGAAATACATACAGGTATTTGTTGTAGTAGTAGCATTTATAAAGTATTCATCAAATAGATTGTATTTTATTATGAAATACATACAGGTATTTGTTGTAGCAGTAGCATTTATAATGTATTCATCAAATAGATTGTATTTTATTATGAAATACATACAGGTTCCTGTTGTAGCAGTAGCATTTATAATGTATTCATCAAATAGATTGTATTTTATTATGAAATACATACAGGTATTTGTTGTAGTAGTAGCATTTATAATGTATTCATCAAAGAAATTGTATTTTATTATGAAATACATACAGGTATTTGTTGTAGTAGTAGCATTTATAATGTATTCATCAAATAAATTGTATTTTATTATGAAATACATACAGGTATTTGTTGTAGTAGTAGCATTTATAATGTATTCATCAAATAAATTGTATTTTATTATGAAATACATACAGGTATTTGTTGTAGTAGTAGCATTTATAATGTATTCATCAAATAGATTGTATTTTATTATGAAATACATACAGGTATTTGTTGTAGTAGTAGCATTTATAATGTATTCATCAAATAGATTGTATTTTATTGTGAAATACATACAGGTATTTGTTGTAGCAGTAGCATTTATAATGTATTCATCAAATAGATTGTATTTTATTATGAAATACATACAGGTATTTGTTGTAGTAGTAACATTTATAATGTATTCATCAAATAGATTGTATTTTATTATGAAATACATACAGGTTCCTGTTGTAGCAGTAGCATTTATAATGTATTCATCAAATAGATTGTATTTTATTATGAAATACATACAGGTATTTGTTGTAGTAGTAGCATTTATAATGTATTCATCAAATAGATTGTATTTTATTATGAAATACATACAGGTATTTGTTGTAGTAGTAGCATTTATAATGTATTCATCAAATAGATTGTATTTTATTATGAAATACATACAGGTATTTGTTGTAGCAGTAGCATTTATAATGTATTCATCAAATAGATTGTATTTTATTATGAAATACATACAGGTATTTGTTGTAGTAGTAGCATTTATAATGTATTCATCAAATAGATTGTATTTTATTATGAAATACATACAGGTATTTGTTGTAGCAGTAGCATTTATAATGTATTCATCAAATAGATTGTATTTTATTATGAAATACATACAGGTATTTGTTGTAGTAGTAGCATTTATAATGTATTCATCAAATAGATTGTATTTTATTATGAAATACATACAGGTATTTGTTGTAGTAGTAGCATTTATAATGTATTCATCAAATAGATTGTATTTTATTATGAAATACATACAGGTATTTGTTGTAGCAGTAGCATTTATAATGTATTCATCAAATAGATTGTATTTTATTATGAAATACATACAGGTATTTGTTGTAGCAGTAGCATTTATAATGTATTCATCAAATAGATTGTATTTTATTATGAAATACATACAGGTATTTGTTGTAGCAGTAGCATTTATAATGTATTCATCAAATAGATTGTATTTTATTATGAAATACATACAGGTATTTGTTGTAGTAGTAGCATTTATAATGTATTCATCAAATAGATTGTATTTTATTATGAAATACATACAGGTATTTGTTGTAGTAGTAGCATTTATAATGTATTCATCAAATAGATTGTATTTTATTATGAAATACATACAGGTATTTGTTGTAGTAGTAGCATTTATAATGTATTCATCAAATAGATTGTATTTTATTATGAAATACATACAGGTATTTGTTGTAGTAGTAGCATTTATAATGTATTCATCAAATAGATTGTATTTTATTATGAAATACATACAGGTATTTGTTGTAGCAGTAGCATTTATAATGTATTCATCAAATAGATTGTATTTTATTATATTATTATATGATGACCTTCACATTGTATTATAAATTTATCTATCTGTAGTAAGATTTCTTACATTACCTCTATAGTGATTATATGATGACCTTCACATTGTACTATAAATTTATCCATCTGTAGTAATATTTCTTCAGCAGATATTGTCATGACTAGTTTATTTTCCTTAATAAGGGTTACCCTAGAAGATAAAATTATTTTTCTCTAATTAAAGTACATAAAACATGCACACAATATCAACATTGTGATATAACTGTAAATATAACAACATTATTATTTATTATTGAAATTACAGTTCCTAAATAATGTAATTATTATTAAAACTAAGGTTCTCCTTCTTCAGACATAGGTGACCTAAACCAATTTTGGATATCCTGTTTAGGCCCTTTGGTTTTATGGCTCCCAATCTTTTGCCTTTAAGGAGACAGGGTTAGAAAGGCAATTGCGCTGGTTTTTTAATCCTCTTTGTTATTGCAATAAGCATATGTAATATGCACATAATTTGAAATAAATATATTGTTTACACTAATCTATTGGTTGTGAGTGTACCTGATGAAGGTTGTTCTATAAACTTGTTTTGCACATTAAATTTGATATTTATGGGTTTTTTTTTTAATTATCATTATTTAATATCCCATTGAAATAATTTATCTAGACATCTCATTTTATAAACATGCTAGATTTAAAAAGAACATTTTTACAAAGTTATCTACATTTTCGTCATCCAATTTTTTCCAATCAACAAGCTACCCCTGGGAAGTGTTTCCCCCTTGTATAGCATAAATGATGAAAATTTTATATTCAATATACAATGTATATGAATATCAAAAATCAGTGGTTTCCCTTATTTACTCTGAACAGAATATAAATTTAGAAGAACAGGCTACACTAGAAACATCATGATACAACAGCAGTTGACAATGTTTCATCACATCAACTGAAAATCATTATTGTCAAGCAAAATTCATAGTTTGAAAAGTGTAAGTAGGAATTTTGTAAGGAATTTAGAGAAAAAAAATCCATTAAAATCAGACTTTCTGAAATTTTGGCTCCTTGTGTTCCCTTATGTTATGCTAACAGTAAGAGAGCTTTAGCAAATCTGTTGGAAAACTTTATATATTTGAGATTAAGACTTATTAGTCAAATAATATTGATCACCTTTACTGTGAGTGAGAGATTGTTGCTTAATGATTTTGTACTACATCAACATCCTATGTTGGATTTTTAAAGTGATAGCTCACTGAAACAACAGGTGCAGACATGATGTTATACTCTGACAGATTATTTGGATTCCAAGCCAACCAGTCTTTGCTCTCCGTCTATAATGCTGCATGCTTAGCAGAGCAGCAACAAATACCAATTCTATAGTTAGCTTGACCCAACCAGGGCTTAAACCAACAATCTACCACACTCAAGAGCAAAGTTACCATTACACCACCGATGCAGTTCAAATATGTTTTACACAATCACAGTATCTAAAAAGAATGGATGTTTCACAAGCAATCTAGCACCTACAATGTATATTCAGTCTTAGTAAAAGTTTGTGTCTCCTTTATTTATCTTCTTTCTTTTTTATTTCTTTAATATGATCTTGTGCAACTAGATTGTGATCATAAATTTCTGTAATTTACATATGAATTATACTACACAATCACAAAAATGTAAATATCATACCAAACTTACCATCTGTGTTTAGAAAGTCTTAGTGTTAACATGACATCAGCAGTAACAATGATGTTGCATACCAATCTTACCATCTGTGTTTAGAAAGTCTTAGTGTTAACATGACATCAGCAGTAACAATGATGTTGTATACCAACTTACCATCTATGTTTAGAAAGTCTTAGTGTTAACATGACATCAGCAGTAACAATGATGTTGTATACCAAACTTACCATCTGTGTTTAGAAAGTCTTAGTGTTAACATGACATCAGCAGTAACAATGATGTTGTATACCAACTTACCATCTATGTTTAGAAAGTCTTAAGTGTTAACATGACATCAGCAGTAACAATGATGTTGTATACCAAACTTACCATCTGTGTTTAGAAAGTCTTAGCGTTAACATGACATCAGCAGTAACAATGATGTTGTATACCAAACTTACCATCTGTGTTTAGAAAGTCTTAGTGTTAACATGACATCAGCAGTAACAATGATGTTGTATACCAAACTTACCATCTATGTTTAGAAAGTCTTAAGTGTTAACATGACATCAGCAGTAACAATGATGTTGTATACCAAACTTACCATCTATGCTTAGAAAGTCTTAAGTGTTAACATGACATCAGCAGTAACAATGATGTTGTATACCAAACTTACCATCTGTGTTTAGAAAGTCTTAGTGTTAACATGACATCAGCAGTAACAATGATGTTGTATACCAACTTACCATCTATGTTTAGAAAGTCTTAAGTGTTAACATGACATCAGCAGTAACAATAATGTTGTATACCAAACTTACCATCTGTGTTTAGAAAGTCTTAGTGTTAACATGACATCAGCAGTAACAATGATGTTGTATACCAAACTTACCATCTATGTTTAGAAAGTCTTAGTGTTAACATGACATCAGCAGTAAGAATAATGTTGTATACCAAACTTACCATCTGTGTTTAGAAAGTCTTAGTGTTAACATGACATCAGCAGTAACAATGATGTTGTATACCAAACTTACCATCTGTGTTTAGAAAGTCTTAGTGTTAACATGACATCAGCAGTAACAATGATGTTGTATACCAAACTTACCATCTGTGTTTAGAAAGTCTTAGTGTTAACATGACATCAGCAGTAACAATGATGTTGTATACCAACTTACCATCTATGTTTAGAAAGTCTTAGTGTTAACATGACATCAGCAGTAACAATGATGTTGTATTTTACTTCCATTTTCTTGGCAACTGTATTACCTGTACTTCTTTTAGGTTTAACTGTAAAAAATATTTAAGAAATGATTTATGGAAGCCATACTGTGTTGTGAGTTGTAAACATTGGTTGCTTTACTGTGGTTACAGTGGTGGTCTAGTGGTACAAGGCATTGAGACATGTACTTTTTGATTGCTGAAGGACTTAAACATTTCACTATGAATCAATATTTCTAAGCATACCATAACTTTAAACATTTTTTTTCTTTATCATTCCTATTGAACTATTACTTTCTTTGAAAAAAAAAAAGATTCTTATCTCCATGTTAGGATTTGGGTTACTGATTTGTAATACCACTTTTAAAAATACAAATATCTCAGTTATACAGTGGTGGTCAGTTTTATTGTTAGAGAAAACCAAAATAACCAGAGAAAGCCACAGACCTGCTCTAAGTCACTGACAAACTTATCACATGGGTGGGAATCAAACACAAAAATAGCTGTGATAGATACTGATGTCATAGGCAGATGTCAATCTATTTACTACACCATCACAGCCACAACCCATTAACCACCCTGACCCTGTCAAATTTGTGTGCTTGTCCCAAGCCTAGACCTGGATTTCCAACATTTTATGTTGTGGTCTTTTTGCGTTCAGTGAGTGAAGGAGAGAGGTAGTTGTTTGCTAATATTGGTAAAATTGCTGCCATCACTGTACTTTTCATAACCTTTTTTATTCTGGTACCTTGTTTATTTGACATAGCTCCTTTTGGATACAAAGCAACATATACGACTATCAATTCATCCACTTTTTACCCTTGTATCATACATTTCTCCTATTCCTAGAGTGCAGTAGCATTATAATTTTTTCTGGCCAGTCAGGAGATCACATTAAAAAAAAACCACTCCCAAGATAAGAAAATAGTTTGTGTCTTTGACTTTATTACCATAGTTTAGAAAGCAGCAGTGGGATAAATAAACTATGGAAATAGGATATCTTCTTCACACATTTGATATTTAAAATATGATTGTAAAGGAAAAACCAACGCATTTAATGGGGAAAAGTAGTAAGACAAGTAATAAATCTGAATTCCATTTTTTATCACTGAAATCGGGTATAATATCGAATTTGGAATTTTCTATGCAAAATGTACCATTGTTTCATCAACCACAATGAGTACACAATAATTACACACTTTATCGCAATAGATGTTGAGAAGAATTGCTCATTGATTATTTTATTGAATTTTTATAGTAAACTAATGTCATTGAATTTGATCATGACTGACCTTAAATAACTAGTTACTCATGTAAACAGACTACAGGATAGATAAAGAGCATATGAGTATGAAAAGTGCAATGTCTCATTTGCATATTTTTCGCAGCTGGGTACAACCACTGATATATTTATACACTATCATTATATGAAAATGATGATATCCTTGTTTGGAAAAAGTTGCTTGATTTTTCATGAATATGTGCCATTTAAAAAAAAAAAGCCTGAATTACAACTAGAAAAAGCTTCCTTTTCATCCAGAAACAAACTGACAATATTGATAAATATCTCGTTAAATAAACTAGCGATTATCAGTTAACATCTACAAGACCACTAACTGTGAATTCCCTGGAAGTACAACATTTAAGTAACCAGAGGCTCCCATGAGCCTGTAATCGCTCACCTGGATCAAAGCTGCTTTCAATAACAACGCAACTGCACTGTGGTGGCCATCTTGGTGGGAGAGTGTGACTGCCGGACACAATTTTGGAAAAGGATTATCCAATGACTATTCCAGCAAAGTTTGGTTCTAATTGAGCTACTGGTTCCAGACAAGATGGTTTTTATGTGAATTTCCCATAGGGTCCTATGTTAAACAAGTTCAGCTGTGCAGCCATCTTGGTCACAGGGTGGGATCACCAGACACAATTTTGGAAGAGAACCATCCAATGACTATTTCATAAAAATTTAGTTCTTATTGAGCAAATGGTTTCAGACAAGAAAATTTTTATGCGAATTTCCCATAGGGTCCTATGTTAAGCTTATTGAGCAAATGGTTTCAGACAATTTTCATCCTCCCTTTTTTCTATTTTTAGCTTGGCGGCCATCTTGGTTGGAGGTCAGGATCACCGGACACATTTTTGGAAGGGGACCATCCAAGGACCATTCCTCCAAAGTTTGGTTGCAACTGGCCCAGTGGTTTCTGAGGAGAAGATTTTCATGTGAATTTCCCATAGGGTCCTATGTTAAGCTAAGTTCGGCTGTGGGGCCCATCTTGGTCGAAGGGCCGAACCGCCGGTCACATTTTTGGAAGAGAACCATCCAATGACTATTTCATTAAAATTTAGTTCTTATTGAGCAAATGGTTTCAGACAAGAAGATTTTTATGGGAATTTCCCATAGGGTCCTATGTTAAATTAAGTTCGGCTGTGACGGCCATCTTGGTCAGAGGTCGGAAATGCCGGACACAATTTTGGAAGGGGACCACTCAAGGATCATTTCAGCAAAGCTTGGTTGAGATTGGCTCAGTAGTTTCAGAGGAGAAGATTTTTTTCAAATTTCATCCCGCCTTTTTTCTATTTTTAGCTTGGTGGCCATCTTGGTTGGAAGTCGGGGTCACCTGACACAATTTTGGAAGGGGGCCATCCAAGGACCATTCCACCAAAGTTTGGTTGCAATTGGCCCAGTGGTTTCTGAGGAGAAGATTTTTTATGTGAATTTCCCATAGGGTCCTATGTTAAGCTATAATCCACTGTTCGAACAATAGTGTGATAATAGTCAGAGTAATGCATTACGTAAACGATATCAACCTTGTCCCAAAAATGGGTCAAATTATTAAAGTACAGCAGCCTGTATCATCGGCCCCTATTAACGGCCTGTATCATTGGCCTCTATTAGCGGCCTGTATGTGATATTAGAGGCCGCATTTACAATAGCTTTGCTGGGGGTATTATTGTAAAATTTATTTTACATGTATATTTAGTTTGCATCATGACAATTTACATAACTATTTTAGCACTACATTTTATATTGTTTAATACAATTACTTTGTATTATGATCGTTCATACACTTCCACTGCTAACAATAACATACACTTCCACTGCTAACAATAACAGTCACATATTTTCGATGGTCCTTGTATCCATTTGTTGATGTTTCGATAGTTCGTCCAGTGATGTTTTTTTTATCATTCAGTTGACTTAAAATCAATTTAATTTTTACACTTTATTTTCCAATATTTTTCCTGAGATCAATAATAATTGATAATACTTAAAAACAATTTGATTATGTATTGACAATACCGGTATACGAATATTGTACAATACTGGTATACGAATATTATACAATACTCGTATATAATTTTAGTATTGTTGTCGCCAAGTACAAGTGATCCAATAAAACTATTTGTATTTGTTTTTCGTTAACAAAACAATGGCGCCATTTTGGAGAGGGGATGCAATGTTGACCGAACTTTTTGTCCGAACTATTTTCAACAAAACGAACTTTTGATTAATTTTTTCTCATTTCTGTGACATAAAATCATAGTTCTCATATCAAATATGTTCATATATGCGAAGATTGGCAATTCAAAATTTGTTGAAATGCACAGGACGCTTCCAGATATTTATCCATCCACATTGGTATTTTACACTAGACACCGGGTTAATATTACGATCTATCGAACTGCAGACATGTGTAAACGTTAATGCATATCCAATTATAAAATAACCTTTGAACTACAGTAGCTTTACTCCATTGTTGCAATCTGATTTGAGGTCTTGCAAATGATAATTATAGCCTTTATTTTTGTAGTAAGAATGGATTTTGTTTCCATTTAATCTTAGGAGTTTTCAGCGAGGAATTTATATATGCATTTTTCTAATTATATTATAAAAACATTTCACATACATATTTTGGTATTACAAGTTTGGTTCAAGTGAATTCTCTCATTTTTTTTCTCCACACATTGATCGTGTAAACCGGAAGCTCAGCCATGTCCAAACCATTTTATATGCCCTTTAGCCAGTGGTCAGTTTGGACCAATACATGTATCAGTTTCAAAATTACATTCGTAACACTCAAGTCTTAACCGTTTTTCATATGATAATGCCGTCACAGTTTCCGCTTCTATTGTCTCTTAGAGTATAAATAAAGCAAGTTTTGGGTTTCAAATCAGTTGCAGTTTGAGCTGACCTGTAGCCAGGTCACCCTCATCTCCTACAGAACTATACTAGTTCTACCAGGTACACACAAGCTAGATGTCCCAGATAGTGACCTTCACTATTTTACACAAGGTATGTTCATTTGTTAATCAAGTTTAGGGGCCGTCTCCGAACACATAAGGATCACTTTGTCCCATTTCTCGATTAATTGTTCCATTTTGAAAACACAACGCGAATTCCAGTAAATTATTAGATTATTGGGTATTTTTAGGGTGGACTTTACATTTTTATATTGGTTTATTGTTATGTTACGCATAAACCTGGTGGTGACTATCATTTTCATTTCAGTCGTTTATTGTAAGGTGCTACTTGTTTTCCTGTTTTGTTGACGACATTTATAGGTCTAGTCATTTATTTTGTAATTGTTAAACTGCATAAATTTTGATAATTTGCTTAATAAATATTTTGTTATTTGATATATGTTTTTTTTGTGATTTAGCCATTGAAAAATACGAGTGTATCCCACATGATAGAATCTGGTGTGAAGTACTACCACTACACGCCCAGAAGGGGACAATAAACCCCTACTACTACAAAATGGTGCCATGACCAGAATACACTTCCAATTGTATTTTTCAGTCATAATTTTTAATAAATTTTTGTTGTAAATATTTTTGACAATTTTTTTTGTTTGTCATTTTTTTTATGAGAATATTTCATTTTCAACAAGTTTTGTAATAGAAAATCTTTGGGAAAATGGCACATGGTATAGAAAAGGATTTTTATTCTCTAAGCAAGCAGTTTAATAGGGTTTACGACAGTGATACATCTGAGGAAAATTCTTACGGGTCCATTTCATTTACTCGAGAGTCCTCTCGTCCAATTAGGACTATCCCAGAAATGCTCGTCTATTCAAGGTCTCCTAGTTTAAATACAAGAAATGTGTCTAGGTATGATGGTTCTGAGGAGGAACAGAGGCTAAATATTACCAGAGAGGTACCAATACATGACACTGGTTATCTTAGTATGAGAGAAACCCCAAAGCAAGTTAGTTTCTCAGATGAAAGGTTCCCTTTACTAAGTTTCCTTAAGACTAAAAATGCTAGGATACAAACAAATAATGATACACAAGTTTCTGTATCAAGACAAGTCACAGGGACATTATCACAAACAGGTATGCCACCAGAGCTGTATGGTAATCAGGGTACAAATGCTAACCGGAGTGTCACAGTAGCAGAAGAAAGTAGATTTTCTGTAAACTAACATCATGTAGCTACTCCTATTTATACTACTACACCTGCTGTGATATCTGAAACTTCTTCATCCATAAATAACACTAGGAGGGGTATAGATAATGTACACATAAATAACATTAGGAGGGGTATAGATAATGTACACATAAATAACACTAGGAGGGGTATAGATAATGTACATGTAACGACCAGGACTGAGTTGCACAAACCTTACTTAAATTTAAGTGTCAATTAAAACTTAACTGACACTTAAATTTACTTGAAATGTACATGGAATTAATTTACACTTAGGATTTAAATAAGACTTAAATTTAATTGACGTTTGTACAACCCAGTCCAGTTGTACAGATTATTTACCACAAAGTCAAATATATAACACCCTTAAGCTTAAGGAAAATCAAATTCAATTTCAAAGTTCAGCTGAGTCCTCACAATTTGTTCAAGATGGAACTAAACCTACATGTTACAATAATGGCCAAAGGGAGATAATCGATGAAATGAATTATAGACCTCAATGTAGATCATCATATACAATAGGCACGAGTCAGTCTAATACAGCTAATAATTTTTGTCAGAACATACAAGGTCATTCCGTTTCACAATTTGATCAGAATTCCAGAATACCAATTTTCTCGGAAGGTTATAACTTTGATCCATTGAGACAGAATGATGATACTAATTTTCAGCATAGTTATTCTCACAATAGGGATAAATTTTCAAATCCTATTTTATCAGCTAATGCTCATTTGAAACATGGTTACATCACAGATTACAAATTCCCCTTTTGACCAAATCTCTGCTAGACCAATAGAGACAACATATCCTATGGCAAACAATCCAGTAAATGCAGGTCAAACAATGAGTCATCAAGTGGGTTCAACTTTTTACAATCCAGTAGGTCATGCTTCAAATAATCAAACAGGTTCAGTTTTTGGTAACTCAGTAGGACACTACATGAATAACCCTATGACAATGAATACAAATTTAAACCCAAGTATGGGATATCATTTTCCTGATCAACAGTCTCGCGCTAATTTACAAAATAACATGTGGTACAATAATCAGCCTAGAATAACAGGTCAATTGTTTAACCAAAATCAAGGTCTTTACAACCCAAATACTGGTTTCCATAGACCAAAGGAGAGGACACAAAGAACCAGATACTTTTAATGGCAAGACTACAGATTGGGTAGATTATATTGTTTAGTTTGAAAAAGTAGCAAACTGGAATGATTGGGACCAGTACGAACGTGCCCAACAATTAATAATGAGCTTAAGGGGTGTAGCCCAAAGAACTGTCGGTGAATTAAACCCATACCAACTAAATGACTATGAATTTATTAAAAAAAATACTAAGTCAGAGATTTAATCCTCTTGAAAGAGAAACAGCTCATAAATTAGAATTCAAAAATAGTTGTAAACAAAAAGATGAATCTGTGTCAGATTACGGACATGCTTTACGTCAATAGAAGCTTTAGTTGTTGATCAGTTTGTAGAAGGACTAGGAAATCGTGATTTAAAATGGTATGTTCAATTGATTAATAGGCCAAAGACTCTAGATCAGGCTATCTCATATGCAATCGAATATGAGGCATTCGAAGGTCCACTTGAAAATATTAAAAAGCCCCAGTTTTCTGATGAAGTCACTTATCATACATATGTTATAGATCAGTACAAACAAACTGAAGATCAAAATCTAGAAAAGAAAATTAAAAATATAATTATCCATGAATTAAAAAATGAAAATAAATCAACAGCTAAAGAAACTGAAAAGAAGATATTGGATGAAAATATCTGTATAAAAAAACCTGTTAATGAAAACAACAAAAAGAGATCTTTAATTATTTGTTACTATTGTGGTAAAAGAGGGCATATACAAACTAGATGTTTAAAACAGAACAGAAGAACATGCCAAAACAAAATCCTCGGGGGAATAGAGCAGGCTGATTTGGAGGTCTACAAACCAGCCAGTTCTTTTGATATAAGACCTAAAATGAAAAGAAATGGAAGATTAGAATTTGATGATTTGGCAAAAAGCTCATTTCAAAGCTTGTAAGTGCCTGTTGAAATAAATAACATTAACCTAGAAATGATAACTGATACTGATGCAAACTTGTCAGGAATTTCTGGAATTTTATCACAAGAACAAGAAAACTCAGAAAAAGTCATTTCATTTGCTAGTCATACTCTTAACAAGGGTCAAAGAAATTATTGTGTAACAAAACATGAATTATTAGCAGTTGTTACTTTTGTTAGGCAATTTAGACATTTCCTTTGGGGTAGAAAGTTCATCATACGAACTGATCATGCTTCTTTAACTTGGCTCCGAAATTTCAAAGTGCCAGAAGGTATGATTGCCCAACGTATCAGTATTCTTGACAATTTCAATTTTGAAATTCAGCATAGAAAATGTAGTTCACACACTAATGCAGATGCATTATCCTGCATACCTGTTCGGAAATGCAAACAGGAAGTATGTAGAGTGCTACCCAAATAGTGATCCCTATTTCCAAGGTCAAACTGAGGAAAATGTTGAATGCCGGGTTTGCGATCAAACTCACCCAGGATACTGTCCTGCAGTTATGGCTGAGGAAAATGAGCTTTTAGAAACTATTATTAGCACTGTCACAGACACTTCCCAAGGTCTGAGTTCAGAACCTAATTGGTTGGATTTTTGGAGTAAACAAGAAATAAAAATAATGCAAGAAAATGACCCTTCCATAGGTGAAATTTAAGACTTATATAAAATCAAGAAGAGAAACCTCCTAAACAAGATATAATAAAATTACATCCAGAAGCTAAAGTTTTTTGGGGATTGTGGGAGCTTTTACAAGTTAGAGATGAGATGCTATATAAAGTTTTTCTTAAAGATGATGGAAGTAAAATATATCAGTTAGTTGCTCCTAAACAGGTAAGGGAGATAATTTTTCATCAACTTCATCATAACAAAATTGCTGGTCACTTAGGAAAAGACAGAACTTTAGCAGCTATTAGAAATAGCTTTTATTGGCCAGGGATGACCGAAAATATAAAACAATGGTGTCTAGATTGCGACCACTGTGCTCGTTGTAAGCCAGGACCAGGGTTAGGAAAATCCTCCTTAAGACAATATCAGTATAGTGCCCCTTTGGAAAGGTTAGGCAGAGACATAGTAGGACCCCTCCCAATAACAGACCAGAGGCTCTCAAGAGCCTGTATCGTTCACCTGGTTATAAAAAAAAAAAAAAAAAACCAATTGGTCCTATGTAAAAACTATGTCTTGCAGTGGTAGTCATCTTGGAATTACGATCAACATAAAAAACACAAAGTTTGTAAAGGACCTTCTATTGATTGATGCACAGTTTAGGTTCAATCAGTGCAATAGCTTCAGAGAAGAATATATTTCTGTATTTTCCCCATATGGTCCTGTGTTAATACTATGACCTGTGGTGGCAGCCATCTTGGATTTCCGATCGGCATAAAAAACAGAGGACCTTCCAATGATCATTCCTGGGCAGTTTGGTTTCAACTGTCCAAGTGGTTTCAGAGAAGAAGCGTTTTGAAACATTTTTCCCATAGGGTCCAATGTTAAACTAAGTCCTGCCGTAGCCGCCATTTTGAATTTCATATCAGAACAAAAAACGTACAGTTTGTAGAGGACCATCCAATGAACATTCATGTACAGTTTGGCTTTAATCATATTTGTAGTTTCTGAGTAGAAGGCATTTGAACATTTTCCCATAGGGTCCAATGTTAATCTATGTATTGCGGTGGTGGCCATCTTGAATTTTCGATCGGCATAAAAAACATAAAATTTGTAGAGGACCTTCCAATGATCATTCCTGTGCAGTTTGGTTTCAACTGTCCTAGTGGTTTCAGAGAAGAAGCGTTTTGAAACATTTTCCCCATAGGGTCCAATGTTAAACTAGGTCCTGCCGTAGCCGCCATTTTGAATTTCATATCAGAACAAAAAACGTAAAGTTTGTAGAGGACCATCCAATGAACATTCATGTACAGTTTGGCTTTAATCATATTTGTAGTTTCTGAGAAGAAGGCATTTGAATATTTTCCCATAGGGTCCAATGTTAATCTATGTATTGCGGTGGCGGCCATCTTGGATTTACGATCGGCATAAAAAACAGAAAATTTGTAGAGGACCTTCCAATGATCATTCCTGGGCAGTTTGGTTTCAACTGTCCAAGTAGTTTCAGAGAAGAAGCATTTTGAAACATTTTTCCCATAGGGTCCAATGTTAAACTAAGTCCTGCCGTAGCCGCCATTTTGAATTTCATATCGGAACAAAAAACCTTAAGATTGTAGAGGACCATCCAATGAACATTCATGTACAGTTTGGCTTTAATCATATTTGTAGTTTCTGAGAAGAAGGCATTTGAATATTTTCCCATAGGGTCCAATGTTAATCTATGTCCTGCGGAGGCGGCCATCTTGGATTTCCGATCGGCATAAAAAACATAAACTCTGTAGAGGACCTTCCAATGATCATTCCTGGGCAGTTTGGTTTCAACTGTCCAAGTGGTTTCAGAGAAGAAGCATTTTGAAACATTTTTCCCATAGGGTCCAATGTTAAACTAAGTCCTGCCGTAGCCGCCATTTTGAATTTCATATCGGAACAAAAAACCTTAAGATTGTAGAGGACCATCCAATGAACATTCATGTACAGTTTGGCTTTAATAATATTTGTGGTTTCTGAGAAGAAGGCATTTGAATATTTTCCCATAGGGTCCAATGTTAATCTATGTCCTGCGGTGGCGGCCATCTTGGATTTACGATCGGCATAAAAAACAGAAAATTTGTAGAGGACCTTCCAATGATCATTCCTGGGCAGTTTGGTTTCAACTGTCCAAGTGGTTTCAGAGAAGAAGCATTTTGAAACATTTTTCCCATAGGGTCCAATGTTAAACTAAGTCCTGCCGTAGCCGCCATTTTGAATTTCATATCAGAACAAAAAAACCTTAAGATTGTAGAGGACCATCCAATGAACATTCATGTACAGTTTGGCTTTAATCATATTTGTAGTTTCTGAGAAGAAGGCATTTGAATATTTTCCCATAGGGTCCAATGTTAATCTATGTCCTGCGGTGGCGGCCATCTTGGATTTACGATCGGCATAAAAAACATAAACTCTGTAGAGGACCTTCCAATGATCATTCCTGGGCAGTTTGGTTTCAACTGTCCAAGTGGTTTCAGAGAAGAAGCATCTTGAAACATTTTTCCCATAGGGTCCAATGTTAAACTAAGTCCTGCCGTAGCCGCCATTTTGAATTTCATACCGGAACAAAAAACGTAAAGTTTGTAGAGGGCCATCCAATGAACATTCATGTACAGTTTGGCTTTAATCATATTTGTAGTTTCTGAGAAGAAGGCATTTGAATATTTTCCCATAGGGTCCAATGTTAATCTATGTCCTGCAGTGGCGGCCATCTTGGATTTCCGATCGGCATAAAAAACATAAAATTTGTAGAGGACCTTCCAATGATCATTCCTGGGCAGTTTGGTTTCAACTGTCCAAGTGGTTTCAGAGAAGAAGCATTTTGAAACATTTTTCCCATAGGGTCCAATGTTAAACTAAGTCCTGCCGTAGCCGCCATTTTGAATTTCATATCGAAACAAAAAACCTTAAGATTGTAGAGGACCATCCAATGAACATTCATGTACAGTTTGGCTTTAATCATATTTGTAGTTTCTGAGAAGAAGGCATTTGAATATTTTCCCATAGGGTCCAATGTTAATCTATGTATTGCGGTGGCGGCCATCTTGGATTTCCGATCGGCATAAAAAAACAGAAACTTTGTAGAGGACCTTCCAATGATCATTCCTGGGCAGTTTGGTTTCAACTGTCCAAGTGGTTTCAGAGAAGAAGCATTTTGAAACATTTTTCCCATAGGGTCCAATGTTAAACTAAGTCCTGCCGTAGCCGCCATTTTGAATTTCATATCAGAACAAAAAAACCTTAAGATTGTAGAGGACCATCCAATGAACATTCATGTACAGTTTGGCTTTAATCATATTTGTAGTTTCTGAGAAGAAGGCATTTGAATATTTTCCCATAGGGTCCAATGTTAATCTATGTATTGCGGTGGCGGCCATCTTGGATTTCCGATCGGCATAAAAAAACAGAAACTTTGTAGAGGACCTTCCAATGATCATTCCTGGGCAGTTTGGTTTCAACTGTCCAAGTGGTTTCAGAGAAGAAGCATTTTGAAACATTTTTCCCATAGGGTCCAATGTTAAACTAAGTCCTGCCGTAGCCGCCATTTTGAATTTCATATCGGAACAAAAACCTTAAGATTGTAGAGGACCATCCAATGAACATTCATGTACAGTTTGGCTTTAATCATATTTGTAGTTTCTCAGAAGAAGGCATTTGAACATTTTCCAATAGGGTCCAATGTTAATCTATGTCCTGCGATGGCGGCCATCTTGGATTTCCGATCGGCATAAAAAACAGTAACTTGGTAAAGGACATTCCAATGATCATTCATGTACAGTTTAGGTTCAGTCAGTTCATTAGTTTCAGAGAAGAAGATCTTTGAAATTTCAGCCAATCAGAGCATATTATTGGCCTTGGCAGCCATATTGAATATCCGACTGGAACGAAAAATAGTAACTTTGTAGAGGACCATCCAAGGAACATTCCTGCTAAGTTTGGTTCCAATCGGCCCAGTGGTTTTGTAGAAGAAGCTTGAAATGTGAAAAGTTTACAGACGACGGACGCCAAGTGATGGCAATAGTTCACCTGGACCTTTGGTCCAGGTGAACTAAAAACGGTAATGAATATATTATAGTGGTAGGGGATTATTTTTCAAAGTGGAAAGAAACCTACACAGTACCCAACCATATAGCAATGACGGTGGCAGACAAACTAATTACCCAACCATACAGCAATGACGGTGGCAGACAAACTAATTACCCAACCATACAGCAATGACGGTGGCAAACAAACTAATTACCCAACCATACAGCAATGACGGTGGCAGACAAACTAATTACCCAACCATACAGCAATGACGGTGGCAGACAAACTAATTACTCAACCATACAGCAATGACGGTGGCAAACAAACTAATTACCCAACCATACAACAATGACGGTGGCAGACAAACTAATTACTCAACCATACAGCAATGACGGTGGCAGACAAATTAATTACCCAACCATACAGCAATGACGGTGGCAGACAAACTAATTACCCAACCATACAGCAATGACGGTGGCAGACAAACTAATTACCCAACCATACAGCAATGATGGTGGCAGACAAACTAATTACTGAATTTATATGTAGATTTGGTTGCCCTTTACAAATACATAGTGACCAAGGAAAAGAATTTGAATCCAATTTATTTAAAATTTTATGTAAAAAATTAGGTGTTCAGATAACACGCTCAATCCCATATAGACCTTATAGTTCAGGCTTGGTAGAGCGGTACAATAGAACCATGAAGCAAATGTTGTCTATTTTTGTGAACTCGCATCGAAATGATTGGGATGATCACATACCCTATATCATGATGGCTTATATAAGTACTGTTCATTCTACAACTAAGTGTACCCCAAATAGTATAATACTAGGGCATGAAATCAGATGTTCTGTAGATCTTATGTTTGGTCTTCCTGTAGATCAAAATAATCTCTGTCCCATAGAATATGTTGAATGGGTGAAACATGCACTTAGAGATGCTTTTTCATTAGTATATGAACACACTGGACAGGCAGCAAAATGACAAAAACTCTACTATGATCGAGGATTAAAAGTTAGAACTTTTGAAAAAGATTCATGGGTATGGAGGTGGTACCCTCCAAAAATAAATCAAACTTTAGGCCTAGGCTGGAGAGGACCTTATCTTGTTCTTGAGAAATTATCCGATCTCACCTACAAAATACAAAAGGATGAAAACACATTACCGGTTATTGTTCACGTAGATCACTTGAAGCCTTATTTAGGTAGAAATCCACCACAAAATTGGTTTTTACAGCAAACAAACTCACAGGATACAAACATAACAATAGAACACAATTTTACAAAACAAGATTCAGATGAAACTGCCAGAGACACAATTCTGTTTATCCCAGTTAGTTACAGCACACCTAATCCGGTGCAAACTAGGGTAGGGAGAGTAGTAAAACCTAGGGACAGGTACTCGCCATGATAGCAACTCATGTTAAATTTATGTTTTTTGTTTTTATTTTATATGTTCAGAGATATTCAGCTGAATATTTGATGTTATATACTCGTAGTTAATTTGAATTTTTCTGATGATTATTATAATACTTACATTTATTAATGTTTTATATTATAACTGTTTAATAGTTCTTAGTGAATAATGATATGTGTGTAATGTAATACTGTTCTTTGAGACAGAATATTATTCGTATTTTTATAGTTTCAGAATGGCAGATATACTGGAACTAGAACCTGACTCGCTGGAACTGGAACAGTTCCTTCGCGATGTCATCAGGCCAGAACAGCCAATATTTAACCCCCTGGGCAATATTGTGTCGTAAAAAGATGTTCATCCATGATAAAGTACCACAAGCTAAGGGACCTGATTACCCACTGGCAGCATATTCACCAGCCAAAGCGCCAGATTTCAAAATGCAAAATATGTAGACGAGTGTTCGACAGAAGACGTGTCCTACAACACTTAAAAAGTGTACATAAAATCACAGGTGATACAGCTCCTTGCATCATACGTGTGTATGTGGAGAATGATGAATTCATTCCACCCGGTGATGCCATTCTGCCAAGAATTGGAACTCCAGAAGAAAACACAGCATTAATACAAAAGGAGAAGGAGTGGGAGCATCAGGTCCATGAGGCGAAAGCTTTGGCATCTACAGCAAGCAGCAGCCTGTCAGCCAGGAGAGAATTAGAAGAACTAATGGAAATGTGTAATTTATTTTTTTTTAAATTATATTTATTTGTTATTAGTTATTTTCATATTGGTGACCAATTTTCTTTGGTAAATTGTTCTTAAGGGGGGAGGAATGTAGTAAGGTTGGATTTTGTTTTCATTTAATCTTAGGAGTTTTCGGCTAGGAATTTATATGCATTTTTCTAATTATATTATAAACAAATTTCACATACATATTTTGGTATTACAAGTTCTGGTTCAAGAGAATTTTCTCATTATTTTTCTCCACATGTTGATCGTGTAACCATTTTATATGCCCTTCAGCCAGTGGTCAGTTTGGAACAATACATGTATCAGTTTCAAAATTACATTCGTAACACTCAAGTCTTACCCATTTTTCATATGATAATTTGTTTAATAAATATTTTGTTATTTGATAAATGTTTTTTGTGTGTGATTTAGCCATTAAAAAATATAACGAGTGTATCCCACATGATCGAATCTGGTGCGAAGTACTAGCACTACACGCCCAGAAGGGGACAATATGCCCCTACTGCTACACTTTCTTCAGTTTTTGACTGACAGTGGCAATTTATGGTTGTGCTATATTTTCATTCCCAAGCTATATATATAGTTGGACCATTTTTGACAGAGTTTTTTGCAAATTGACAGAGACATCGTTCTTCTGCTAAAGATCACATAAATATGAGTTATTACAATTTGTGTGGTATTTGATCACAGCACTAATATTTATTTCAAAAGGAAAAAGGGGGGGGGGGGGCATACAAAAAATCACTGGTATGCAAGACTCAAATAGTCAAGTTAGACAGAAATAAAAATGTGACATTGAATAGATGTCCTTAAGGTAGTTATGAATAAAAAAAAACCAGAACAAATCAGTTCAGATGTGAATTTACTGAATTTGGGCAGGGTAACTTCAGAGGGGTCGCGAAAGAATGTTTCTCTCTGTTGTCTCCCACTTCTCCCTGTGAGCTCTCTGAAAGAGAAGTCACTTCTCCCTCTAATTTGAAAGTAGTGAGAGCCCAGAATACACATATAATTTATAGTCTAGTCATGTGACTTCTTCAACTACCATGTGATCAGTTACTTACGATTGATACAACTAGAAAGTTCAGTAAAATCTTCTATTGCATGTATTATACACATATAATTTATAGTCTAGTCATGTGACTTCCTTCAACTATCATGTGATCAGTTACTTACGATTGATACGACTAGAAAGTTCAGTAAAATCTTCAATTGCCTGTATAATACACATATGGTGACTTGTGCTCCAATCACATGAAACCTCCTTCACAACATGTATTGTCAAATTCTACAAAAACATATAACCTTTTATTAAAGACAATGGATTAGCATATATTTAACATAAAAATAAAAAATAGGAGACAGAATCGTATTTCTTACATCTGCTTCAACCAAATACTGACTGCCTTTAACAACTTGAAGATTATGTCAGAGGTTGTTCTACTTCAATCAAATACTGATCACCTTCAACAAGTTGATTGATTTGATTGACTTTTGTTGTTTAACGCCACTTTCAGCAATATTTCAGCTATATCATGGCGACCAGTTTTAGTGGTGGAAGAAGCCATAGTACCCAGAGCAACTCATAACTAAGCAGGGGTTTCAAAGTTTTCTATAATAGGAGGTACTTCTTAAATTTTAGAAGGTACCTAAAAAAATAGCCCGGCAGGGAGTCCGGGGGAGCAAATCCCCCCAGAAGCTAATGAAATCTAGGATTTTGTGGACCAAAAAATGTACTTCAGAGACTGCAAATCATTAAGTGTTTTTGAAAGAAAAATCCCATTAACTTTCTTTTCAGAGTACAGATTTCACCAACATCATGCATAATGGATTTATCATCAGTTCCGACACGTAAAATGCAAAACAAACAAAATGCCATGCATACATTGTCCATGATTCCACTCGACTCACTTTTTCTAGATTTCGGAGCAAAATAGTCCTTCATTTTCGTGTTCCTCTTCATATTGTATATATTCAATGTGAAATCAGGCTCGCTTACGACCTCTTAATTGTATGCTTTAAAACATCTCACCGACTCGGAGAATCAGCCAATCAAATCGTTCGTTAGAACCTATTATGTTTGTCAATGTACTTCCTGGATTTTGATAAACAAAAATAAATCGATCAGGGATCTAACACTACTTTCAAATTAGAGGGAGAAGTGACTTCTCTTTCAGAGAGCTCACAGGGAGAAGTGGGAGACAACAGAGAGAAGTGTGGGGACTTCTGGGAGAAGTTAATTGCGATTTATCGAAAACCTTCTTCCGTGACCCCTCTGAAGTTACCCTGCCCAAATTTAGTAAATAGTTAAAAAGCTGTCTGAACTGATTTGTTCTGGGTTTTTTTTTATTCATAACTACCTTAAGGACATCTATTCAATGTCACATTTTTATTTCTGTCTAACTTGACTATTTGAGTCTTGCATACCAGTGATTTGTTATATGCCCCCCCCCCCCCCCCCCAACCCTTTTTCCTTTTGAAATAAATATTAGTGCTGTGATCAAATACCACATAAATTGTAATAACTTTTATTTGTGTAATCTTTAGCAGAAGAACGATGTCTGTCAATTTGCTCAATGGTCCAACTATATATAGCTTGGGAATGAAAATATAGCACAACCGTAAATTGCCACTGTCAGTCAAAAACTGAAGAAAGTAAAGGCTATAATTATCATTTGCAAGACCTCAAATCAGATTGCAACAATTGAGTAAAGCTACTGTAATTCAAAGTCTATTTTTTAATTGGATATGCATTAACGTTTACACATGTCTGGATGTAAATAAACAGTTTGATAGATCGTAATATTAACCCGGTGTCGAGTATAAAATACCAACGCAGATGGATAAACATTTGGATGCGTCCTGTGCATTTCAACGAATTTTGAATTGCCAATCTTCGCATATATGAACATATTTGATATGAGAACTATGATTTTATGTCACAGAAATGAGAAAAAATAAAACAAGTTTGTTTTGTTGAAAGTAGCTTCGGACAAAAAGTTCGGTCAACATTTCCTGTAGCACAGTACCGCATTGCGTCCCCTTTCCAAAAAGGCGCCATTGTTTTGTTTACGAAAAACAAATACAAATAATTTTATTTTAAGTCGGACATAAATAAACATAAGCTCTAATGAACGAAATTTAAGTTTCTATAAACTGTAAATGATCAACAAAAATGAACCGAAGGCGATACGGCGACTATTTCTGTCTCTTCGAACTAAATATTTTTATAGATTATTTTTGGGGGGTTCAGTAATTTCTGCCTGTACTATACACGATCTCAGATGGGTAAAAGTACCGGGTACTGGCTCACTTTGAAATCTCTGAACTAAGGATTGTTTGTGGTAACCAGTTCCAGTCAGATATTTATACAAGGAAAAAAGATTTTTGTCTTTGTTGAGTCTTACAAGAAGGGATGATGAAAGATGAGAAATATATGTGTATATGTTGTATGTAGATTGTCTCTGAATTCTCCTGTGTTTGAAAATGTATATCTTGTATACATTCACCTCAATACGTAAAATATATCATATATACCTTTTCATGATGTTTATAAACACATTTGACTTCTTGTACATGTATCACTGGATTCTTCAAATTTATAGACTTGACAAGTTTTATCATCTGCAAAAATACCATCATTTAAAAAAATAACTCGACAATTTGTACATTTCTGAAATTGATTCTAAAATTATATATTTTACATGATATATTTCTCTTTGGTTTGGTTTATAATGTTTAACACCACTTTCAACAATATTTCAGTTATATCGTGGCAGTCGGTTTTATTGGGTAAGGAAACTGGAATACCCGTAGAAATTCACCTATTTCTCTTTAAGTGTCCTCTTTCATGCAAATGCAAAGTTCAATGAAGATTACACATATTCTTTTCCCATAAACTGTTAAAATTGGCATTGTTGTACCAACTTATTAATTTGTTATTTTTCTGATTTTATTACAAGGTTCAAATATCTACAAATGTTAATAAAATTATATTCAAATTTGTTGTCCTTTCATTGAAGACCCAAACAGTTTTTGCTTTAACTCCCTAATGCTGCATGCTTAGTGAAGAAGCTGCAATATTTTTTATAGTTCTTGTCCATGCTTGACCTGACCAGTATGATCTTGTCCATGCTTGACCTGACCAGTATGATCTTGTCCATGCTTGACCTGACCAGTATGATCTTGTCCATGCTTGACCTGACCAGTATGCTCTTGTGTCCATGCTTGACCTGACCAGTATGATCTTGTCCATGCTTGACCTGACCAGTATGATCTTGTCCATGCTTGATCTGACCAGTATGATCTTGTCCATGCTTGACCTGACCAGTATGATCTTGTCCATGCTTGACCTGACCAGTATGATCTTGTCCATGCTTGACCTGACCAGTATGATCTTGTCCATGCTTGACCTGACCAGTATGATCTTGTGTCCATGCTTGACCTGACCAGTATGATCTTGTCCATGCTTGACCTGACCAGTATGATCTTGTCCATGCTTGACCTGACCAGTATGATCTTGACCTGACCAGTATGATCTTGTCCATGCTTGACCTGACCAGTATGATCTTGTAACTCACAAAATTTAAAAGGTACAGTCATGATTAACTAAGAAAAGTTTCCAATGGTCAACAATTCCATTAGTTCACCACAAACAATAAAAGCACACAGAAGATATTGCTAAAAGTTGATGTCATGGTTTGGGACAGGCACAAAACTGTGGCAGGATTAAACTGGTTAGTGAGATCCCAGACCTCCCACCCATGATACACATATTCCCAGTGGCCTAACAATAATCAATGAACAAATGAAAAAGAATTAAAAAAAAGATATTTTTTTTCTCTCCTTCAATTTACCTTATTGTTTTGTTGAATATAAACAACTTTGGTTCCTTCCACTACAAAATAGCTTTTTGGCTTTCTGTGGTCTAACATAACAGAATCAACACGTAACATTAAGGCTACTGTAAAATAAAAAAGTACAGGTAAAATTTTGTAATTAATTGACATTCCATTATCATTCTATATGAAGGGGAATTCTTCGGATTGTCTACATTTTAGAGTGACTGTTTTATGGAGGCTTGTTCTGGATCATCTCAATTCGTTAATCAAAATCTTTTGTTTTCAATTAAAGGGCCCAGGTGGCTCAATGAGTTAGGTAGTTGGATTACCTAACAACTCATACAAGCCTATCACCAATATGGCGTGGGTTTGCACCCGGCTTTGTAAATTACAAAAAAGGGTGCACTCGACTCGCAGCTGCATGTGATAAAATTTACCAGTCAGTGGTTCTCTCCGGGTACTCTGGCTTCTTCCACCACTAAAACTGGTCGCCATGATATAACTGAAATATTGCTGAAAGGGGCAATAAACACCAAAAATGCCCCTCCCCCTCCCCCAAAAAAAAATTGTTTTCAATTATATTATAACCATTTTAGTATTTCAATATAGTTTTGGTAACCTAGTGACATCATTTCAAACACTAAAATTATGTACTACATAAAACTTAATTATCATAAAAATTTATCTCTAAAAGACAATGTTATATAGTTAAACCATACACAGCATACAGCATTTAAATCATCAGTTAAACTAACACTGCACAGAACATTTAAATGATTATTTAAACTAACACTGCACGTCACATTTAAAAGATTAATTAAACTAACATTGCACGGCACATTTAAATCATCAGTTAAACTAACACTGCACAGAACATTTAAATCATCAGTGAAACTAATACTGCATGTCACATTTAAATCATCAGTGAAACTAACATTGCACGTCACATTTAAATCATCAGTGAAACTAACATTGCACGTCACATTTAAATCATCAGTGAAACTAACATTGCACGTCACATTTAAATCATCAGTGAAACTAACATTGCACGTCACATTTAAATCATCAGTGAAACTAATACTGCATGTCACATTTAAATCATCAGTGAAACTAATACTGCATGTCACATTTAAATCATCAGTGAAACTAACATTGCACGTCACATTTAAATCATCAGTGAAACTAACATTGCACGTCACATTTAAATCATCAGTGAAACTAACATTGCACGGCACATTTAAATCATCAGTGAAACTAACATTGCACGTCACATTTAAATCATCAGTGAAACTAATACTGCATGTCACATTTAAATCATCAGTGAAACTAACATTGCCAGTCACATTTAAATCATCAGTGAAACTAACATTGCACGTCACATTTAAATCATCAGTGAAACTAACATTGCACGGCACATTTAAATCATCAGTTAAACTAACAATGCACGGCACATTTAAATCATCAGTGAAACTAACATTGCACGTCACATTTAAATCATCAGTTAAACTAACATTGCACGGCACATTTAAATCATCAGTGAAACTAACATTGCACGTCACATTTAAATAATCAGTTAAACAAACACTGCACGGCACATTTAAATAATCAGTTAAACAAACACTGCACGATACATTTAAATCATCAGTTAAACTAACACTACACGGAACATTTAAATAATCAGTTAAACTAACACTGCACGGCACATTTAAATCATCAGTTAAACAAACACTGCACGATACATTTAAATCATCAGTTAAACTAACACTGCACGGCACATTTAAATAATCAGTTAAACAAACACTGCACGATACATTTAAATCATCAGTTAAACTAACACTACACGGAACATTTAAATAATCAGTTAAACTAACACTGCACGGCACATTTAAATCATCAGTTAAACTAACACTGCACGTAACATTTAAATCATCAGTTAAACTAACACTGCACGTCACATTTAAATCATCAGTTAAACTAATACTGCACGGCACATTTAAGTAATTTGGGGTAGAGTTCTGGTGTTTAACACCACTTTCAACAACATTTTTAGCTATATCATGGTAGTTAGTTTTACTGGTGGAGGAAACTGGAGTACCCAGAGAAAATTACTGACCAGCCGCACGTCACTGACACTTTAACACATAATGCTGTATCGAGTAAACCTCGCCATGAGCGGGATTCAAACTCACAACTTTAGTGGTAATAGGCATTGATTTTTTGCACAGGTAGTTGTAAATTCAAGTATCATACGATCACGACCATGACGACCCCTTAAATAATAACCAGAGGCTCTCAAGAGCCTGTATCCCTCACCTGAGGCACCAAAAACATACCTTCTTAGTTCGGTTTCAAGGTTAAGTTTCAATTGTCCCAGATGTCTTTTAAAACATTTTTCCCATAGGGTCCGATGTTAAACCAAGTCGTGCCGTAGCCACCATCTTGAATTCCATATTGAACAAAAAAGCTAAACTTTGCAGAGGACCATTCAATGAACAATCATGTACAGTTTGGTTTCACATTTGAACATTTTTCCCATAGGGTCCAATGTTAATCTATCCTGTGGTGGTGGCCATCTTGGATTACTGATTGGCATAAAAAACTTGAACTTTGTAGAGGATCTTCCAGTGATCAATGGTTGTTTAATTCAAAAATGTTTAACTTATCAACGAAGAAAACAAAAAACAACACCAACAAATGACAAAATGACAGCAACAGTACCAACCTTTCTTTGCATATTTTTGCTGCACCACTTACAAACTAAGGACTAGCAACTAGTTGTCTAGTTTATGGGGGGGGAGGGGTTGTCACCACAGAGGGTATGCTTTTACTGATGTTTACACTTATTCTGAATGTCCAAATGATTAAAAAAATCTTTTAAAAATGGGGTAAAAACTAAACCCATTTATATTTTGTAGTTGACTTTAACTTATACTGAGTGTATGCAGTTGAATGCTACAACAAAATAATTAAACTCTGTTTCACAATTATTTTAATTTAGATTAATTTGTATGAAAATTCCCGAAGATTTCATTTGTTTAAAGATCTACTTAGAACAAATTCGACAACATATCAGCTTATATTGAAAACTGCATACAAAAATATACACATTTTGCACAACTTACCCTTAGAAGTAAATAAAACACTTTTCATGCAAAATAAAGTTTAAAACAAAAGTTTGCAGGATTCTGAAATAATTTACTGTAGAAAGTTTCCTTCATCAATATCCTTAAAAAGCTTGAAACAATTCCCAGTCTGTTATTTACTTTAAAATGTTTTACAGATCACTGACGGGTTACACTAATGTCCTGAGAAACCTATTTATCATTTTTATAATCTGCTGGATTTACTTCCAGTAAAGTGTATATAAGATTTTAACATTTACTTTATGAAAAAAAAAAATATATATATATGTATTAAGAAAAACTTTGTTGGGGGAATTTTTTACTGATTTTTTTCAATAATTTTCAAGTTTGAGAAGTAGCAACGGCCATGTTTGATGGCAGTCGGGGTCATCATTCATGGTCTGAAAGAGAATTATATATGCATTGTTCCTTTATAGTTTGGTAGCAACATTGGCTCTTTACAATATTTAAAGAATCAAAAAAACAAAAACAAAATCTATTTTTAGTAACGATAGCAGCCATTTTTCATAAGCGATCAGGGTTAGCAACCATAAGTCTGAAAGTGGATCATATATGCATCATTTCCATAAAGTTTGGTGGCAACTGGCTTTTTACCGGATTTTAAAATATTTTGTTTGACAATAATTTTCTATTGTTTGTAACAGTGACGGCCACGTTGGGTGACAGCCGGAGGTCTTCAATCAAAAATTTTGAAAGAAGACCACATATGCATTCTTTCCATATGGTTTGATTGCATTTGACTCTTTACAGGATTTTAAAATAATTTTTTAATGAATTTGTTCACTAATTTTCTATTTATAGTAACGATGGTGGCCATGTTTGATGGGGGATGGGATCCTCAACCATAATTCTGAAAGAATATTACATATGCATCAAATTTAATTGCAATATACTCTAATGGATTTTTCTGGATTTTTTAATTGATTTTTTTGCTGATTTTACCCCTATGTTCTATTTATAGACATGGCGGCCATGATGGTTGGTCGGCAGGGTCATCGGACATAAGTTTTAAAGGGAACCCCCTAAGGATGATTCAGACCAAGTTTGGTTTAAATTGGCCCAGTGGTGCCAGAGGAGATGATTTTTGAAAAAGTTTACAGACGGACGACGGACGCCAAATGATGGCAAAAGCTCATACAGGTGAGCTAAAAAGGTATCATTAAAAAAGGTAACATATTCTTACCTTTGTTATTATTTCCTATGAGCAAATTAATATTAGACATATCAAGCTTTATATCTACGATACAATTCTGCAAAATGGATGGCCGTGAAGTGTTTGTTGGAGTAGGCTGCTTCTCTGACATTCTCCTCACACGAGATATAGCACCAAAGAAATGTAATAATGTATTTATAGTATTTGTTGACCATTCTATATGTATGTAATTCGTCATGAAATCAAAACTCAAAATATTTTCTTGATGGTGCAACTGAAAAGAAAAAAAAAACAGTAAGAAAATGTGGAAAAAAATTCAAAGAAACTCTGTACTAGTAATCTTTCATAACATTATTTACTATTTCAGAATAAAAACAATTTGACATCAGTCTCTGTTTTAAGTCCAGTGTTAATGTTTCACTATCTATATGTTATATTAATGTTTCACTATCTATATGTTATATTAATGTTTCACTATCTATATGTTATATTAATGTTTCACTATCTATATGTTATATTAATGTTTCACTATCTATATGTTATATTAATGTTTCACTATCTATATGTTATATTAATGTTTCACTATCTATATGTTATATTAATGTTTCACTATCTATATGTTATATTAATGTTTCACTATCTATATGTTATATTAATGTTTCACTATCTATATGTTATATTAATGTTTCACTATCTATATGTTATATTAATGTTTCACTATCTATATGTTATATTAATGTTTCACTATCTATATGTTATATTAATGTTTCACTATCTATATGTTATATTAATGTTTCACTATCTATATGTTATATTAATGTTTCACTATCTATATGTTATATTAATGTTTCACTATCTATATGTTATATTAATGTTTCACTATCTATATGTTATATTAATGTTTCACTATCTATATGTTATATTAATGTTTCACTATCTATATGTTATATTAATGTTTCACTATCTATATGTTATATTAATGTTTCACTATCTATATGTTATATTAATGTTTCACTATCTATATGTTATATCAATGTTTCACTATCTATATGTTATATTAATGTTTCACTATCTATATGTTATATCAATGTTTCACTATCTATATGTTATATTAATGTTTCACTATCTATATGTTATATTAATGTTTCACTATCTATATGTTATATCAATGTTTCACTATCTATATGTTATATTAATGTTTCACTATCTATATGTTATATTAATGTTTCACTATCTATATGTTATATTAATGTTTCACTATCTATATGTTATATTAATGTTTCACTATCTATATGTTATATTAATGTTTCACTATCTATATGTTATATTAATGTTTCACTATCTATATGTTATATTAATGTTTCACTATCTATATGTTATATTAATGTTTCACTATCTATATGTTATATTAATGTTTCACTATCTATATGTTATATTAATGTTTCACTATCTATATGTTATATTAATGTTTCACTATCTATATGTTATATTAATGTTTCACTATCTATATGTTATATTAATGTTTCACTATCTATATGTTATATTAATGTTTCACTATCTATATGTTATATTAATGTTTCACTATCTATATGTTATATTAATGTTTCACTATCTATATGTTATATTAATGTTTCACTATCTATATGTTATATTAATGTTTCACTATCTATATGTTATATTAATGTTTCACTATCTATATGTTATATTAATGTTTCACTATCTATATGTTATATCAATGTTTCACTATCTATATGTTATATCAATGTTTCACTATCTATATGTTATATTAATGTTTCACTATCTATATGTTATATCAATGTTTCACTATCTATATGTTATATTAATGTTTCACTATCTATATGTTATATTAATGTTTCACTATCTATATGTTATATTAATGTTTCACTATCTATATGTTATATTAATGTTTCACTATCTATATGTTATATTAATGTTTCACTATCTATATGTTATATTAATGTTTCACTATCTATATGTTATATTAATGTTTCACTATCTATATGTTATATTAATGTTTCACTATCTATATGTTATATTAATGTTTCACTATCTATATGTTATATTAATGTTTCACTATCTATATGTTATATTAATGTTTCACTATCTATATGTTATATTAATGTTTCACTATCTATATGTTATATTAATGGTTCACTATCTATATGTTATATTAATGTTTCACTATCTATATGTTATATTAATGTTTCACTATCTATATGTTATATTAATGTTTCACTATCTATATGTTATATTAATGTTTCACTATCTATATGTTATATTAATGTTTCACTATCTATATGTTATATTAATGTTTCACTATCTATATGTTATATTAATGTTTCACTATCTATATGTTATATTAATGTTTCACTATCTATATGTTATATTAATGTTTCACTATCTATATGTTATATTAATGTTTCACTATCTATATGTTATATTAATGTTTCACTATCTATATGTTATATTAATGTTTCACTATCTATATGTTATATTAATGTTTCACTATCTATATGTTATATTAATGTTTCACTATCTATATGTTATATTAATGTTTCACTATCTATATGTTATATTAATGTTTCACTATCTATATGTTATATTAATGTTTCACTATCTATATGTTATATTAATGTTTCACTATCTATATGTTATATTAATGTTTCACTATCTATATGTTATATTAATGTTTCACTATCTATATGTTATATTAATGTTTCACTATCTATATGTTATATTAATGTTTCACTATCTATATGTTATATTAATGTTTCACTATCTATATGTTATATTAATGTTTCACTATCTATATGTTATATTAATGTTTCACTATCTATATGTTATATTAATGTTTCACTATCTATATGTTATATTAATGTTTCACTATCTATATGTTATATTAATGTTTCACTATCTATATGTTATATTTCACTAGATTCTTTAGTAGGACATTTACACAGATGAACACCTTGTATTGTCAAGCTACAGATGTATTTAAATAACATACATATTGTAATAAAGGGGGCTTATTCATTGACATTACAATGAAATTGTGGAATGAAAATGATAGCAGCTGCAACAGTTCTTCCAGACAAATTTTCATTGAAATTACTTTATTGCCATAAAAAAAAGTAAATTTTAAAAAAATTTCACCATTGCAACAAAACCTAATGTCCAAAAATATCCTTCTTATGGAAGGCTCACAAAAACCTGCATTGTTCACTTCTCATAGAAAATATCTCTTAAACCCCATACTAGCCTGTCCCCATAGAGGATAAACTTCTAATGTACAAATCTGAATCTCCTCTACCCAAATATCATCTGTGTCAAGTTACATTTTGGTTGAGAAGTTTTTGCAGTAAAAGTTTAAATAAAACAAAATACGAAAAACAAAAAGTACCACACTGTCAGAACAGCTGCTCACTCCAATTGTAGAAACTGGGGTAAAATTGATACCCCTAACACTCACTCTCCTTGCTTGTTACAGGCACTTCAATCAAATATGGCAGCATTAAAATAATTTGATAGGATCAAACCTCCCTACTTAGTGAAAAGATCAGGTCATGCAAATACTTTTTTATTTTTTTTACATGTGAGTAAAATTTCGACCTTCACATATAACTGGTTGAGCAGCATTTATATAAATTATAGATGTATTTTTTGAGATGCAGAAGTTATCATATGTATAATACTAGTTCAATAAGAGTGAATGGTTAGGAGTGTGTGGTTTGTATTGTCATGCTTTATTAGTTATAGTCTTAACCATTGCAAACTTTTTTTCAACATTAATGCTAGAATGATCATTTTATGTAGATTGTCTTCATCCAGTGAGGGACCATCATTACTGTGATCATACGGTATCAGTAATTTCTCAAATTTTTCGACTTAAAAAACACACCTTTTTGGTCAATTTTAGAAATGATGCATGTGAAAAAACACCAAAAAATACGAATAAAACTGGTGATCCAACACAATTATGAAGCTATGCTTGGTCTGTACCCCGCTATATTTGTAGGCTTTAATTAAAATTTTAATAAACAATATTTGCTATCATTTATATACAATGGTAAGTATGTATTATTTGATAAATAGAATGTATTAAATATATACCATGTCTTCTTTTATAATTGTGTGCGTGAACCACATGATAATTTTTATTGTCCTCAGCAACTTGATTACATTTATTTGGCCTCTTAAATGTTATACAAAACAAGGCTAATCATCCCAACTTATTACTTATAAATTTAAACATACCGTACAGTTACACCTTTTTTTTTATATGTGTATTGGTGTATATCATATAATTTTATACTGAATAAATTTAGGTAAATTGGCTGTTAATATTGGTTAGTGATTTGGCTCAAGATAAAAGTGAAGTGATATGGAAAAAAAATAAAGATAATCAAAAATAAATAAAATAAATAAGAAGAGATAAAAGGGTATTTAGAGCATTGATTTTAATGCAATAACTATTTAGGCTATTAAAAAAAATTAAACTAGGTTCTCGGGCCCCGCCGCATCCCCTAAAACATTCGCAAAACCCCCACGTCGGCGATTTTTATTACGGTCAAAATCCGGAATTTTTTCGTTTCCGGTCCTAGTACTTATGAATTAGTCAATGGAGTCATATGCACACTTGATAGAAAGGTGAAAATAACTACATTGTATTTCAAACGGGCTGTTATTTAATGTTAATCAGCAAAATCATGACACTTATTTCTTGCCAAATTGCTCATTCGAGTAAAGTTTTGATGAATTATCTTCGACTTTTCAACGTCATGTACGTTCACAGAAATGTATAACTCCATAAAGAATGGACAATCTGCTCCAGATGGATGGACTTTCCTGGAAAAATATGACAAATGCTCCATTTCAGCTACTATCGGTAGATCCAAGGTTGAGAACGATCCAGTGGTTATGTCATGCAACGTGGCTCAGGCAGTTGCTGCTTTTGGAAGGTACATTTCATTTATATTGTTTGATAATGATAAACCAGTAAACCAGCTGACTTCCTTCATAAAACTTATGGCAAAATAAAACCAAGTCATATTTATACGGTCTTTTATTTTAACATACAGCAGTTGTGGTACCCTGAATGATTGTTTTAATATTGGTTGTTGTGGATGATTTTGTTCTATATTCATGATGATTTCCATTTCTCACCCCTTGGATAAAGTAGTCCGTTAATTTAGGTGGAAAATATTTTTCTATCTTACCCCGGCTCCTTGGTAAGACAAGCTACACGCCCTTATTCCTGCAAAATTGTTTTCCATTGTTGAATTAAACTGTCAATTTATAGATATGCATCTGTGTCTTGGCAGTATTTTAAATGTATTTCACAATAAAAATTCAATGTACATTGTATTTGATAAATATATGATATATATGCTACTACAACAGCGATAAATACCTGTAAAAAGGTTATTTGACGTTGGTCAAGGGGAGGTAAAAAAAATTATTTACGTTAGTTACTAACAAGGGAGAAGACTCTATATTTTCTCAAAGTAAACAAATATTGACACGATAGAAAGAGATGAGAAAAAGAATCAAACACCGTAAAAGTGCATGATTTTTTTTATTGTAGAATCTATCACAAATTGTTAACTTTATTATTTTGAACCCTTTTAAAGTAGTAAAATTAAAATCTTGTATTATTTTATTACGTGGTCCTGTGATGCGGTTCGCAAATTAATGTGCAAAACTACACAAAAAGTAAACAAACATTGACACGGTAGAAAGGGCAGTTCACTTTGGGCCGTGCCATCGCGCTAAAATTTGATATGGCCCATTAAAAAATGATGTGTGCACCAGTAGGGCGCATTACCGTCACGTATGTCCCATACAATTGTACATTGTGCGCCGGTAACCGGGATCTGCATACTTATTTTGTTTCGACTGGTTCTTAATTTTTGTTTCATCCCGCGAACGTAATCAGGCGAAAAAGTAAACCAGTCGTATAATCATCCGATATTCTCAGTGTTTTTCATACTCGGGTCTCGATTATAATGAAAACTGTCGAATGACAACAAAATGCCTTCCAAAAAGGCAAGATCTGAAAAAAATCAACCAAAATATCATTTTTCACGACGTCAGAGAAGGAAAATCCTTGGTCAGAAGATGAAACGGACACAGGTACAACCACAGAGCGAATGAGCCTATTGAGGTCGATGATGACGTATCACACAAAGCCAGCGAAAACAAGGAACAAGAAAGTTTCAGTCCCGTTGGGCCAGTTTATACACGTGGTTAACATACGACAAAGATAAAAACAAAATGTACTGCAGTAAATGCAAATGTAAGGTTCTAAATTACAAGGTTTATTGCCTCTAGAATTGCTCAAATTGCTGAAAATCGTTTTCGGGCCGGGAGGCTCCCATACCCCGGCCTAATGGCCCATTACTTTTGATGATGATGGGCCGATGGCCTATCATCTTCAAAAGCTAGGGTGATCTCTGAAAGGGGTGAGAAAAAGAGTAAAACACCGTGAAAGGTGCAAGATAGTAAAATCTGTGACAGCCTCGGGTAAGATTTAAATTGTATCCGACTCGGACAAGCCTTGTCCGATACGATTTAAATCTTACCCTCGGGTGTCACAGATTTTACTATCTTGCACCTCTCCTGGTGTTAGATCCTATATATCTGTTCTTTTTTGTGTATCAAACTTTTATAAATACTTTTATGTCTTCAACTTGAACATAGAATAATATTGAATACAAATTTTTGCTCTGAAAAGATATAAAGCAGATCATCCTTGATAGAGTCACAATAGCTGCAGTAGTGGATTTGATGAAATTTTTTGAAAAAAGGAAGAAAACTTCTGGAAAAGAAAAAAAAAAGCCTCCCTCCCTCATCCATTTTTTAACTAAATTGGCCCGAGAACATAGGCATTTTTTTTGTATGGCCTTAGTTACTTTTTTAATATTTCTGTAGCCCTTAAAAGGACTTGAATTTTAAAAATTCATTTGTTTTAGGACAATGACATGTTTAGGACTGGTCTGTGAAACCCTCAAACACCATGTCTTCATATTCTTCACCAAACAGATAGTTGTAGTAAACGTTGGGATGTGTATCAAATGGTCCTCTGAGCTGTCAGACTTCTATCTCTGTGGGGTTGTGTATCAAATGGTCCTCTGAGCTGTCAGACTTCTATCTCTGTGGGGTTGTGTATCAAATGGTCCTCTGAGCTGTCAGACTTCTATCTCTGTGGGGTTGTGTATCAAATGGTTCTCTGAGCTGTCAGACTTCTATCTCTGTGGGGTTGTGTATCAAATGGTCCTCTGAGCTGTCAGACTTCAATCTCTGTGGGGTTGTGTATCAAATGGTCCTCTGAGCTGTCAGACTTCTATCTCTGTGGGGTTGTGTATCAAATGATTCTCTGAGCTGTCAGACTTCTATCTCTGTGGGGTTGTGTATCAAATGGCCATCTAAGCAGACAGACTTCTTTCTCTGTGGGGTTGTGTATCAAATGGTCCTCTGAGCCATCAGACTTCTTTCTCTGTGGGGTTGTGTATCAAATGGTCCTCTGAGCTGTCAGACTTCTTTCTCTGTGGGGTTGTGTATCAAATGGCCCTCTGAGCTGTCAGACTTCTTTCTCTGTGGGGTTGTGTATCAAATGGTCCTCTGAGCTGTCAGACTTCTATCTCTGTTGGGTTGTGTATCAAATGGTCCTCAGAGTTGTCAGACTTCTTTCTCTGTGGGGTTGTGTATCAAATGGTCCTCTGAGCCATCAGACTTCTTTCTCTGTGGGGTTGTGTATCAAATGGCCCTCTGAGCTGTCAGACTTCTCTCTCTGTTTGGTTGTGTATCAAATGGTCCTCTGAGCTGTCAGACTTTTATCTCTGTGGGGTTGTGTATCAAATGGTCCTCTGAGCCATCAGACTTCTTTCTCTGTGGGGTTGTGTATCAAATGGCCCTCAGAGCCATCAGACTTCCTTCTCTGTGGGGTTGTGTATCAAATGATCTTCTGAGCCATCAGACTTCTTTCTCTGTTTGGTTGTGTATCAAATGCTCCTCTGAGCTGTCAGACTTCTATCTCTGTGGGGTTGTGTATCAAATGGTCCTCTGAGCTGTCAGACTTCTTTCTCTGTGGGGTTGTGTATCAAATGGCCCTCTAAGCAGACAGACTTCTTTCTCTGTGGGGTTGTGTATCAAATGGTCCTCTGAGCAGACAGACTACTTTCTCTGTGGGGTTGTGCATCAAATGGTCCTCTGAGCCATCATACTTCTTTCTCTGTTTGGTTGTGTATCAAATGGTCCTCGGAGCTGTCAGACTTCTTTCTCTGTGGGGTTGTGTATCAAATGGCCCTCTAAGCAGACAGACGTCTTTCTCTGTGGGGTTGTGTATCAAATGGTCCTCTGGGCCATCAGACTTCTTTCTCTGTGGGGTTGTGTATCAAATGGCCCTCTGAGCCATCACACTTCTTCCTCTGTGGGGTTGTGTATCAAATGGCCCTCTGAGCAGACAGACTTCTTTCTCTATGGGGTTGTGTATCAAATGGCCCTCTGAGCCATCAGACTTCTTTCTCTGTTTGGTTGTGTATCAAATGGTCCTCTGAGCTGTCAGACTTCTTTCTCTGTTTGGTTGTGTATCAAATGGTCCTCTGAGCTGTCAGACTTCTTTCTCTGTGGGGTTGTGTATCAAATGGCCCTCTGAGCTGTCAGACTTCTTTCTCTGTGGGGTTGTGTATCAAATGGTCCTCTGAGCCATCAGACTTCTTTCTCTGTGGGGTTGTGTATCAAATGGCCCTCTGAGCTGTCAGACTTCTATCTATGTGGGGTTGTGTATCAAATGGTCCTCTGAGCTGTCAGACTTCTTTCTCTGTGGGGTTGTGTATCAAATGGCCCTCTGAGCTGTCAGACTTCTTTCTCTGTGGGGTTGTGTATCAAATGGTCCTCTGAGCTGTCAGACTTCTTTCTCTGTGTGGTTGTGTATCAAATGGCCCTCTGAGCTGTCAGACTTCTTTCTCTGTGGGGTTGTGTATCAAATGGCCCTCTGAGCCATCAGACTTCTGTCTCTGTGGGGTTGTGTATCAATTGGCCCTCTGAGCTGTCAGACTTCTATCTCTGTGGGGTTGTGTATCAAATGGTCCTCTGAGCTGTCAGACTTCTTTCTCTGTGGGGTTGTGTATCAAATGGCCCTCTGAACCATCAGATTTCTTTCTCTGTGGGGTTGTGTATCAAATGGTCCTCTGAGCCATCAGACTTCTTTCTCTGTGGGGTTGTGTATCAAATGGTCCTCTGAGCCATCAGATTTGTTGCTGATACCACACAAGGAATGCTTTCTGGATCAGTGCTGGTATCTGCTGAAGTTCTTTATATGTAACCTCAATCCAGTCTATGATATCTTGGTAAGTTTGTGACTTGATATTTTGAGTAATCTCATTCTCGGTTTCTTGACGAATCCAGGTGCTCCAACATTTGCTCATGGACTGCTTGAATGGCTTGTTGATGAAGGTTGCAGTTTGTAAGTAGATCTCCCTGGTATCATGGCAGGCATGACTTAGTGTTGATAAAGATGATTTAACTGAGTCTGTTTAATGTCCGCAGAAGGAGTCCATCATCAATAAGTAATGCCGGCCGACCTGCTTCATCCAAATCTCTTTAATGTATCAGGGCATAATCACCTCATTCATCCACCCCTTCTCATTGCCTGTGACTAGGAAACCAGATGGAAGTTTTGGTTCAGTCTTTCTCTTGTGGGTGAATATCTCTGTTAGCATTAAATGATAGCACAACGGTGAGATAATGTTTTTCTGCACCTGTTAACCGGACGTCAGTTGTCTTTTCCCCAATTATTTGGTACTAAGTCAAAGTACATCAGTGTCTTGCCAATGTTGCCTATGTGGGACAAGTGGTATATGGCCCTTCTCTCTTATTTTGGATAAGAACTCGTAAAACTCAACCTATTTTTTTACCAATTTTTTTTTTTGGCAATCAAATGATGGAAAACAATCTCCTGTCTCTCACTTTCAATTACCAATCAATCAAAAAATCATAGATAATCAAAGTTGACTGAAACTAAACATGTGCTCAATTTACCTGTAAACACATGAAACTAAACATGTGCTCAATTTACGTGTAAACACATGAAACTGGTACATGGTTTTGTCTTCTTTATCTTTATAAAATAGTATGAGAACCTTATCTGGTATGTGTATGATCTAAAATATATTTTTACTGTTGGCTTATTAAAGATACAGTCAAACCTGCCCATAAGGTCACCTCTATTAAGCAGTCACCTGTATTTAGAGGTTACCTTTTTATTGTCCTGACATAGAAACTTTCATATGAATTTAACCTCTTTTAAAAGGTCACCTTTCTTATAAGGCCACTTTTTCTTTGTCCCAAAGGTGACCTCTTAACACAGGTTTGACTGTGTGTCTACTTTTAAGCAACATACCTTGCATCTGAATAATTCCAGATATAAAACATGGTCCCAGAAATGTTTACTTCCTTTCAATTCATCAGTTGGTACATGAGCATCATAGTGATGACACCACACTGTCTGTATTTCTAAGTCACATGACACATTGTGTGCAAGATATGGAATTCCAACTTCTGTAAAGAGAAAAAAAAATTCAGGACTTTAAATTTACTTTTTATTTTGTCAAAAAAATACAGCTAACGAAACACGTATAATAAAAAAAAAATTAATAAGTTGGATGGTCCCCAATAAGAAAAATCAATTTCACTCTATCAAAATCAAGATTGTGCACAATTAATTTTTATTCCTTCAAATCTAGTCTACAATTTTTTTTAGTAAAATGATATGGAGATATTGGTGTTCACAGTCTATAATCCATTTTGAAATAAAATATAGAAATGTTGAAGACTCAACAGATGAAACATACTTTTATAGTAAATGATGATTTTATTTATTGTGTTTAATGCCACTTTCAGCAATATTTCAGCTAAATCATGGTGAATAGTTTTAGTGGTGGAAGAAGCCGGGTACCCAAAGAGAACCACCGACCATGGGCAAGCAACTGGTAAACTTTATCACTTGCGACTGTGAGTCGAGTGCACCCTCAGTGTTCTCCACTTTTGCTCAGTGATAGGTGGTTGTTTTTTGTTGCTGACTTTTATAGTGTGCTTTCATTTTTTCGCCGTTGCATTTAAGTACACGTAATCGCGACAAAAATAATACAAAGAATACTTTATATTTCCAATTTTATGCTACAGCAATTTTATTTCTTTTCAACATGTCTCTCTTAATTCTTTCTCTTGTAATTTTCCTTAGCAAAAGAGATTTCATCACCATTTTTTCAAAAATTTTGATTTTTCTTTTGATTCCTTTGCTTTTTCAACCAAGATATGTCTCTTTCTAAGTTTCCCCCAAATGTTCATGGCTGTCCTGAAATCAAATTCTGAGTCATCCGGTCCATGTATTGAAACCATCATTAATCCTTGTAATATGGTGTTAGTCAGCCTGTTTGTTCTTCAATGTTGTCTTCACTCTGGACATACGACTGAATCACCTTTCACATTCAATACATTAGACACACGAGCAGTAGAATTATGTAATCAGAAGTGGAACGTGGATATTAACGTGTTCATTTTCTCAATTTTGTTTTTGCATATATCAACTTAGAATCGGAACAAAATCAGTTTTTGAATTTCATAATTATAGATCAGTGTTATTTCATGGAATTTGAAAATTAAAAAAAAGTATCTGAAATTAATTTATGAGCATGTATATTAGCAATTTTCGTCGATACATGTATATATTAAAAATTATTTTTTTTATGTTTTACAAATATTTAATTTCCATTTTATTTTCACTTTTTGTTTTTCACAACTAAAAAAAGAACAAAAAGTTGTTTTTTTCTCATTATGACAGGTTGTACTTGTAAAATTACTTCAACATGTTCGATCTTTCATTACCCTTGTCTCGGAATGAAACCACTCGTAATTGTGTCACAAAATTAATCCTGACCCAGGGGCAAATGTACAGTTAACTTAAACTTAATTGTTTAAAGAAAGATGATCAAATATGCTAATCGATGGGTGTTATAATTTAAAAGAGAAATGTTTATACAGCACCTACATGTAAAAGTGTGTCACCGTTAGTGTATAGTTTGGAAGTAATTTATTACCGGAAGTTGTTAAAATCTTTTCACAGATAAATATTTCTGTCGTTTTACAAAGTCAAATAATTCACAAACATTTGCATGCTCGTACTTATTTTGTCATTAAAATTGTCAACTGTCCCCTGATTCAATATACGTTTAAAGACATTCTGACGATTGTAACATAAGGACCACATGAAATGCAACACAGGATTTTAACACAGGATCAATACGCAAGTTGGGAAAACAATGTAAATTTTCTGACCAGCTTTGAAAAATGAATGCCGGTCGGAAGAAAATAATAGCTGGTCGGCGAAGCCGGCTAAAACAGCAATGGAGAGCACTGACCCTTTTTTGTAATCTACAAAGCTAGATGCGAACCCACGCCGTATTGGTGATAGGCTTGTATGAGTTGTTAGGTAATTCAAACTATCTAATTCATTGAGCCACCCGGGCCTTTTATACTAAGTGAATATGACAGATCTTATAAATATTTGAAAACACAAATTAATTTTTTTTTTAATTTACCAGAATTAGTTGGCTTTAAATTAGTACAAAATCTGGTATTCTGTAACCCCATCATTAAACCAGTACAAGACACTGATGAAATAGCAGATGACAATTCTACCAAATCTACCTCACAGATTATCTCCCTTGTTCTGATAAACTCGGCAACCATAAGACTGAAATATTAAGTAAGCAAAACGTCAGATATTATAATCAAAATAAAACTATGATTGTGAAAAAATATTTCTGGAATATAAGTTAAATAGCATAAATTTGGTATTTCTTTTTCTTGATTACTGATAAAGACTTTACATGGATATGATGATGGCTTAATAATCTTGACCTGATGTACATGTAGTGATGAAAATGTGTCAAATGTTCAGTAACAATGTTGAGTGAGGTATTCTTCTGACTAGGATTGATTTTTTCATTGATTTTATTGTGTTTAATGCCACTTTCAGCAATATTCCAGCTATATCAAGGTGACCAGTTTTAGTGGTGGAAGAAGCCGGAATACCCGGAGAGAACCACTGACCATGGGCAAGCAACTGGTAAACTTTTATCACTTGCGGCTGCGACTCGAGTGCACCTTTTTTTGTAATTTACAAAGCCGGGTGCGAACCTATGTCGTATTGGTGATAGGCTTGTATGAGTTGTTAGGCAATCCAACTACCTAACTCATTGAGCCACCCGTGCACTAGGATTGATCTTATAGTTATGTTTCATAAGTTTGTCAGATAGAAGCAAAAGACATGAATAAAATTGTATCTTATGAGATATTTTTCATTTGTTGTGTTTGCCAATGATTTTAAAATGGTGCATCAGTATACATTTGATAAATGAAGGTGCATACATGTTCACTGAGAAGAACACTACAAAATGTGGTCATTGAAACATTCTCTTTAAAATCTGTTTGTGTTTATTAAAGAATATTGAGATTTTATTAATTATCATAAGAATGGACTTCTGTTACAATTAGACTTGAACTATTTAAAAAACTCAAAACTCAAATTAAAACATCAGTTGCTAGTATTTCCATGTTAGAAACACTTGAAATGGACTGGTCTGGACAGTAGATGAATAATAGACTTGTCCAAATATGTGCATTGACTGAGTAGCTGAAGACTGGAGAAATCTGTAAGAGAATTTATTTGTCAATATGGAGACTAAAACAAAGAATAAATATCAACATATCTATTTCTTCAATACTAGGAATCAGAATTGACCACTATACACATTTATCTGTAACTTGATCTCACTGAGTGATATTGTCAGTATCAATAGACTGGCATCGATACTGGAAAATAGGGATCAGTGTGACTTCAAATTATCATGTATAATACCCATAAAAACAATAACATCAGTTTTTATGGTCTCAACATACATTATTAGAGCTCGTCCTATCTCACTGCGATACTAGTCACAATGTGTATGTCCATCTTCAAGCTACCATTATTCTATATACAACTGCTTTTCCTTGACAGTAATTGTGGCCCCTAAGATCATAATATCGTGTTTACCTGATATGGTTAGAGGATTCTGTATTGTCTGTATGACAAGATAACATTTTTCTCTCTGACGATGACAACTTAGATATGACCGAAGACCAATATTGTACTTCCTCGTGATGGTAATTAAAAAACCCTTCATGGATGTTACAATTAGCCTCTAAAGAGGTATCACTTATCTGAAGAAGAAATAAGACAGAATGTCACAAATTTAAATCTTTTGTAAAGTAACAAATATACAATACAATGCACACAAAAATACAAATGTATGCATAACAGTGTGTAATAACAATAAATCTGGGAAGTAAAATTTATTTTCATCGAAAAATAAGAATGATTTGGTTTAATAAGAAGCTTCTCCAGGAGAATGAGATATAGTAGATATTCAACGTTCTAATATCACGTTCTTCTTTCGCTTTATAAACAAACTAGCAATATATTTCTGCCTAATTTCTCATTGGCACATGCATGGTTCACACACTGAAGCCAGGTGATAAAATTTAAAATTAAAAACATCTATATTCCCTGAAAATAATCAACATATCCAAAAATTAATAAATATATGCAATGTGTAATTAAACAGGTAAATACAATAGTATTGCTATGTCTGTTCCATCAATAAGACTTTCGTAAAGGCTCATGTTGATGAGTTATCGTCTGCTCAAAATTAGCAGTGTGAAAGATAGAACAGCCAACCTGAGCCGTATAAATTGTGTCTGACATTGTCCGCAAACAGAAGCATAAATTATTGCCATTAAATATATAGTGTACTACAATATTTGTTCTGTTAGACATAGCAGAATCGAAATAATTCATGAAAGCCATAGTGTGCTATGAGTTTTAACATGGGTTGATGGCATATTAGTAAATTTTATCCCGCTAACCCATGCTAAAACTCACAACACAGGATGGCTTCAATGAATTATTTCTTATTTAATCAAATAAATTTGACCTAATCTTTAACCAAATTTAAATGAAGTCAATGAAGCATGAATTGTTGGTAGTGGTGATTACTTTTTGTAGGAGGATAACACACTTCACTTGATTTATCACCGTAGCAAGTGACATCGCTGTAGAGCATAAAGCATCTGGAAAAACTTTGACTGAATCTTTAAAAAAAAGATGGATGTGGATGACTTACGTTACTGGATAAATGTTTATAGAATTTATTTTCATTTTCCCCAATATACTTTTCAACATGTACATAAGATAACCTTACCAATACTTTTAAACTGAGTTTAAGCAGTTCAGCAAATTTAACTTGAGGAGATTCTGTATGAAAATCTACACAAAAAAAAGAAACAAGAATGAAAACAGATTATTTAATGAAAACACATAAAGGAAATCCGTCAACATACTACTGGAAGTTTTCACCACTCAATTCAAAGAAAAGTTGGCGGCTGCTTTGAAAGGCTGCAGTGGTTTCTTTTACAGTTCATTAGTTAACTATTCAAGAATTTGATAATTTAATCAGTACAATTATGAATTGATAACACCTGGAAAATTACTTACCGACGTATACAGTCTAGAATGAAAATTAACCTTTAAATATTAATACTGATACGATGTGATAAACTTTAAATATTAATACTGATACGATGTGATAAACTTTAAATATTAATACTGATACGATGTGATAAACTTTAAATATTAATACTGATACGATGTGATAAACTTTAAATATTAATACTGATACGATGTGATAAACTTTAAATATTAATACTGATACGATGTGATAAACTTTAAATATTAATACTGATACGATGTGATAAACTTTAAATATTAATACTGATACGATGTGATAAACTTTAAATATTAATACTGATACGATGTGATAAACTTTAAATATTAATACTGATACGATGTGATAAACTTTAAATATTAATACTGATACGATGTGATAAACTTTGAGTGAGCACTGACCGTGTCAGTGAGGTGACAGCTTATTTGACTTAAAATAACATATGATATTGGTCAGGTGGGCTATATATATCATATCAACCTCAAATTATTTTCTGGAAATAATTTGTTTTAAACAGATTGACAAAGCAGCAATTTACCTATCTGAAGATTTTGAAAGAACATTAAAAAGTGTTATCTTAACAATACATTGTCTTTGCAATGCATATATCATAAATAAAATGATTGACGTTAACATTTTAACATTTCTAAAAGATTGATTGAAAGATTGAAAGTTAATGTTATTTCTACTGTTGTTACTCCACACTATTACCTTCTAACAAAAGGCCACAAAAACTTTTTTCTTCATCTTGACAAGAACTGTGCTCATGGTACTCTGTGTGGAAAGTTTTTAATCCAACTGACAAAGTTCTGAAATACATGTTCCAGTTATACATTATCATAATCACTATAATATAAATAAAACTTCTTTTAAACTGGTCGCTATGGTAACTGGATCCTCCCTCAGTTTGGTGGACCATTAAATCCAATCAAAGGCTTATAGTGTTATATGAACTGCTATCTACTCGCTTAGTATCTATTATGGACAAATTCTCGTAAATTTCTGAGCTAGGTTGTAGTTTTTAAAGGAGGTCACACAGGCAAATTATATATATTTGTAATAAAAACAGCTCCTAATAAAACATAACCAGTGTAAAAGTGTAATTTCATTATCTGTGTATAGTGTAATTTCATTATCTGTGTAAAAGTGTAATTTCATTATCTGTGTAAAAGTGTACTTTCATTATCTGTGTAAAAGTGTAATTTCATTATCTGTGTAAAAGTGTAATTTCATTATCTGTGTAAAAGTGTAATTTCATTATCTGTGTATAGTGTAATTTCATCATTTTTGTAAAAGTGTAATTTCATTATCTGTGTATAGTGTAATTTCATTATCTGTGTAAAAGTGTACTTTCATTATCTGTGTAAAAGTGTACTTTCATTATCTGTGTAAAAGTGTAATTTCATTATCTGTGTAAAAGTGTAATTTCATTATCTGTGTAAAAGTGTAATTTCATTATCTGTGTATAGTGTAATTTCATTATTTTTGTAAAAGTGTAATTTCATTATCTGTGTATAGTGTAATTTCATTATTTTTGTAAAAGTATAATTTCATTATCTGTGTATAGTATAATTTCATTATCTGTGTAAAAGTGTAATTTCATTATCTGTGTAAAAGTGTAATTTCATTATATGTGTAAAAGTGTAATTTCATTATCTGTGTAAAAGTGTAATTTCATTATCTGTGTAAAAGTGTAATTTCATTATCTGTGTAAAAGTGTAATTTCATTATCTGTGTAAAAGTGTAATTTCATTATCTGTGTAAAAGTGTAATTTCATTATTTTTGTAAAAGTGTAATTTCATTATCTGTGTATAGTGTAATTTCATTATCTGTGTAAAAGTGTGATGTCATTATCTGTGTATAGGGTAATTTCATTATCTGTGTAAAAGTGTAATTTCATTATCTGTGTATAGTGTAATTTCATTATCTGTGTAAAAGTGTAATTTCATTATCTGTGTAAAAGTGTAATTTCATTATCTGTGTAAAAGTGTAATTTCATTATCTGTGTAAAAGTGTAATTTCATTATCTGTGTATAGTGTAATTTCATTATCTGTGTAAAAGTGTAATGTCATTATCTGTTTAAAAATGTAATTTCATTATCTGTGTAAAACTATGTCATTATCTGTGTAAAAATGTAATTTAAGCAATATTTAAATGAGACTGCCATCCAATAACATGTTGACATTTGAATAACAGATTCCGTATTAAAACAGGAGTCAATCTGTCTATGCTGGTTTGTAATAATAAAACAAATATACCAGTAGTGTATAGGTTAACAGTAACATTAGGATGATTTAAGATACACAAATATTATTGAACAAACTACAAACAATATACAGTAGCCCCCCCCCCCTCTTATAAGGCCAGTTCCCTTCCAAAGGTCATTCCTCTTATCAGGTCAGATTTTAGATGAACTGAGAGAGTAATATACTACTAATCAAATTGCCCTACTCAAAGAGAGGCAACCCCTCTTATAAGGCCACCTTTTCATGGAACAAGAGGTGGCCTTATAAGAGAGGGACTACTGTAGTACAGCTTTTCATGGAACAAGAGGTGGCCTTATAAGAGAGGAACTACTGTAGTACAGCTTTTCCTGGAACAAGAGGTGGCCTTATAAGAGAGGGACTACTGTAGTACAGCTTTTCCTGGAACAAGAGGTGGCCTTATAAGAGAGGGACTACTGTAGTACAGCTTTTCCTGGAACAAGAGGTGGCCTTATAAGAGAGGGACTACTGTAGTACAGCTTTTCCTGGAACAAGAGGTGGCCTTATAAGAGAGGGACTACTGTAGTACAGCTTTTCCTGGAACAAGAGGTGGCCTTATAAGAGAGGGACTACTGTAGTACAGCTTTTCCTGGAACAAGAGGTGGCCTTATAAGAGAGGGACTACTGTAGTACAGCTTTTCCTGGAACAAGAGGTGGCCTTATAAGAGAGGAACTACTGTAGTACAGCTTTTCCTGGAACAAGAGGTGGCCTTATAAGAGAGGGACTACTGTAGTACAGCTTTTCCTGGAACAAGAGGTGGCCTTATAAGAGAGGGACTACTGTAGTACAGCTTTTCCTGGAACAAGAGGTGGCCTTATAAGAGAGGGACTACTGTAGTACAGCTTTTCCTGGAACAAGAGGTGGCCTTATAAGAGAGGGACTACTGTAGTACAGCTTTTCCTGGAACAAGAGGTGGCCTTATAAGAGAGGGACTACTGTAGTACAGCTTTTCCTGTAACAAGAGGTGGCCTTATAAGAGAGGAACTACTGTAGTACAGCTTTTCCTGGAACAAGAGGTGGCCTTATAAGAGAGGAACTACTGTAGTACAGCTTTTCCTGGAACAAGAGGTGGCCTTATAAGAGAGGGACTACTGTAGTACAGCTTTTCCTGGAACAAGAGGTGGCCTTATAAGAGAGGAACTACTGTAGTACAGCTTTTCCTGGAACAAGAGGTGGCCTTATAAGAGAGGGACTACTGTAGTACAGCTTTTCCTGGAACAAGAGGTGGCCTTATAAGAGAGGGACTACTGTAGTACAGCTTTTCCTGGAACAAGAGGTGGCCTTATAAGAGAGGAACTACTGTAGTACAGCTTTTCCTGGAACAAGAGGTGGCCTTATAAGAGAGGGACTACTGTAGTACAGCTTTTCCTGGAACAGGAGGTGGCCTTATAAGAGAGGAACTACTGTAGTACAGCTTTTCCTGGAACAAGAGGTGGCCTTATAAGAGAGGGACTACTGTAGTACAGCTTTTCCTGGAACAAGAGGTGGCCTTATAAGAGAGGGACTACTGTAGTACAGCTTTTCCTGGAACAAGAGGTGGCCTTATAAGAGAGGAACTACTGTAGTACAGCTTTTCCTGGAACAAGAGGTGGCCTTATAAGAGAGGGACTACTGTAGTACAGCTTTTCCTGGAACAAGAGGTGGCCTTATAAGAGAGGGACTACTGTAGTACAGCTTTTCCTGGAACAAGAGGTGGCCTTATAAGAGAGGGACTACTGTAGTACAGCTTTTCCTGGAACAAGAGGTGGCCTTATAAGAGAGGGACTACTGTAGTACAGCTTTTCCTGGAACAAGAGGTGGCCTTATAAGAGAGGAACTACTGTAGTACAGCTTTTCCTGGAACAAGAGGTGGCCTTATAAGAGAGGGACTACTGTAGTACAGCTTTTCCTGGAACAAGAGGTGGCCTTATAAGAGAGGAACTACTGTAGTACAGCTTTTCCTGGAACAAGAGGTGGCCTTATAAGAGAGGAACTACTGTAGTACAGCTTTTCCTGGAACAAGAGGTGGCCTTATAAGAGAGGGACTACTGTAGTACAGCTTTTCCTGGAACAAGAGGTGGCCTTATAAGAGAGGGACTACTGTAGTACAGCTTTTCCTGGAACAAGAGGTGGCCTTATAAGAGAGGGACTACTGTAGTACAGCTTTTCCTGGAACAAGAGGTGGCCTTATAAGAGAGGGACTACTGTAGTACAGCTTTTCCTGGAACAAGAGGTGGCCTTATAAGAGAGGGACTACTGTAGTACAGCTTTTCCTGGAACAAGAGGTGGCCTTATAAGAGAGGAACTACTGTAGTACAGCTTTTCCTGGAACAAGAGGTGGCCTTATAAGAGAGGGACTACTGTAGTACAGCTTTTCCTGGAACAAGAGGTGGCCTTATAAGAGAGGAACTACTGTAGTACAGCTTTTCCTGGAACAAGAGGTGGCCTTATAAGAGAGGGACTACTGTAGTACAGCTTTTCCTGGAACAAGAGGTGGCCTTATAAGAGAGGGACTACTGTAGTACAGCTTTTCCTGGAACAAGAGGTGGCCTTATAAGAGAGGGACTACTGTAGTACAGCTTTTCCTGGAACAAGAGGTGGCCTTATAAGAGAGGGACTACTGTAGTACAGCTTTTCCTGGAACAAGAGGTGGCCTTATAAGAGAGGGACTACTGTAGTACAGCTTTTCCTGGAACAAGAGGTGGCCTTATAAGAGAGGGGCTACTGTAGTACAGCTTTTCCTGGAACAAGAGGTGGCCTTATAAGAGAGGGACTACTGTAGTACAGCTTTTCCTGGAACAAGAGGTGGCCTTATAAGAGAGGGACTACTGTAGTACAGCTTTTCCTGGAACAAGAGGTGGCCTTATAAGAGAGGGACTACTGTAGTACAGCTTTTCCTGGAACAAGAGGTGGCCTTATAAGAGAGGGACTACTGTAGTACAGCTTTTCCTGGAACAAGAGGTGGCCTTATAAGAGAGGAACTACTGTAGTACAGCTTTTCCTGGAACAAGAGGTGGCCTTATAAGAGAGGGACTACTGTAGTACAGCTTTTCCTGGAACAAGAGGTGGCCTTATAAGAGAAGAACTACTGTAGTACAGCTTTTCCTGGAACAAGAGGTGGCCTTATAAGAGAGGGACTACTGTAGTACAGCTTTTCCTGGAACAAGAGGTGGCCTTATAAGAGAGGGACTACTGTAGTACAGCTTTTCCTGGAACAAGAGGTGGCCTTATAAGAGAGGGACTACTGTAGTACAGCTTTTCCTGGAACAAGAGGTGGCCTTATAAGAGAGGGACTACTGTAGTACAGCTTTTCCTGGAACAAGAGGTGGCCTTATAAGAGAGGGACTACTGTAGTACAGCTTTTCCTGGAACAAGAGGTGGCCTTATAAGAGAGGAACTACTGTAGTACAGCTTTTCCTGGAACAAGAGGTGGCCTTATAAGAGAGGGACTACTGTAGTACAGCTTTTCCTGGAACAAGAGGTGGCCTTATAAGAGAGGGACTACTGTAGTACAGCTTTTCCTGGAACAAGAGGTGGCCTTATAAGAGAGGGACTACTGTAGTACAGCTTTTCCTGGAACAAGAGGTGGCCTTATAAGAGAGGGACTACTGTAGTACAGCTTTTCCTGGAACAAGAGGTGGCCTTATAAGAGAGGGACTACTGTAGTACAGCTTTTCCTGGAACAAGAGGTGGCCTTATAAGAGAGGGACTACTGTAGTACAGCTTTTCCTGGAACAAGAGGTGGCCTTATAAGAGAGGGACTACTGTAGTACAGCTTTTCCTGGAACAAGAGGTGGCCTTATAAGAGAGGGACTACTGTAGTACAGCTTTTCCTGGAACAAGAGGTGGCCTTATAAGAGAGGAACTACTGTAGTACAGCTTTCCCTGGAACAAGAGGTGGCCTTATAAGAGAGGGACTACTGTAGTACAGCTTTTCCTGGAACAAGAGGTGGCCTTATAAGAGAGGAACTACTGTAGTACAGCTTTTCCTGGAACAAGAGGTGGCCTTATAAGAGAGGAACTACTGTAGTACAGCTTTTCCTGGAACAAGAGGTGGCCTTATAAGAGAGGGACTACTGTAGTACAGCTTTTCCTGGAACAAGAGGTGGCCTTATAAGAGAGGGACTACTGTAGTACAGCTTTTCCTGGAACAAGAGGTGGCCTTATAAGAGAGGGACTACTGTAGTACAGCTTTTCCTGGAACAAGAGGTGGCCTTATAAGAGAGGGACTACTGTAGTACAGCTTTTCCTGGAACAAGAGGTGGCCTTATAAGAGAGGAACTACTGTAGTACAGCTTTTCCTGGAACAAGAGGTGGCCTTATAAGAGAGGAACTACTGTAGTACAGCTTTTCCTGGAACAAGAGGTGGCCTTATAAGAGAGGGACTACTGTAGTACAGCTTTTCCTGGAACAAGAGGTGGCCTTATAAGAGAGGAACTACTGTAGTACAGCTTTTCCTGGAACAAGAGGTGGCCTTATAAGAGAGGGACTACTGTAGTACAGCTTTTCCTGGAACAAGAGGTGGCCTTATAAGAGAGGGACTACTGTAGTACAGCTTTTCCTGGAACAAGAGGTGGCCTTATAAGAGAGGAACTACTGTAGTACAGCTTTTCCTGGAACAAGAGGTGGCCTTATAAGAGAGGGACTACTGTAGTACAGCTTTTCCTGGAACAAGAGGTGGCCTTATAAGAGAGGAACTACTGTAGTACAGCTTTTCCTGGAACAAGAGGTGGCCTTATAAGAGAGGGACTACTGTAGTACAGCTTTTCCTGGAACAAGAGGTGGCCTTATAAGAGAGGGACTACTGTAGTACAGCTTTTCCTGGAACAAGAGGTGGCCTTATAAGAGAGGGACTACTGTAGTACAGCTTTTCCTGGAACAAGAGGTGGCCTTATAAGAGAGGAACTACTGTAGTACAGCTTTTCCTGGAACAAGAGGTGGCCTTATAAGAGAGGAACTACTGTAGTACAGCTTTTCCTGGAACAAGAGGTGGCCTTATAAGAGAGGAACTACTGTAGTACAGCTTTTCCTGGAACAAGAGGTGGCCTTATAAGAGAGGGACTACTGTAGTACAGCTTTTCCTGGAACAAGAGGTGGCCTTATAAGAGAGGGACTACTGTAGTACAGCTTTTCCTGGAACAAGAGGTGGCCTTATAAGAGAGGGACTACTGTAGTACAGCTTTTCCTGGAACAAGAGGTGGCCTTATAAGAGAGGGACTACTGTAGTACAGCTTTTCCTGGAACAAGAGGTGGCCTTATAAGAGAGGGACTACTGTAGTACAGCTTTTCCTGGAACAAGAGGTGGCCTTATAAGAGAGGGACTACTGTAGTACAGCTTTTCCTGGAACAAGAGGTGGCCTTATAAGAGAGGGACTACTGTAGTACAGCTGTACAAACCTTTGTACTTATATGATTCGTTCTTACACATGTCATGTGATTTCTTAAGTATAATCGATGTTATTGTATTGTTCTTGCACAAGACTTTAATTCGGTGTTATTTTAATTTCTCTATTGTCGAATTTAACTGTGATGATTACAGTACATTTTTGTGCATACCTAACCAGTGTCTCTGTCTAGTTGAATTAGATATAGTAACAACTCTCCCCGAAATTTAATTTACAATCATCGATACTACTGTTTACTCTTCATCTTAAAATAGCACACACATAACCTGTATGGTCGTATATATGTAATAGGATTTCATATGCATTTATTTTTCTCATTAGTTAGTTTTCTTTATTATTATTATGTACATGTTTTGTATGTGTCTAGAAAATTTTGTTTCCATTATAATTCGCCTCCATTTTCTTCTACTTTATGTGTATTTTGCCAATGTACATATTTTATTTGTTTATCTTTAATGTATATTTGCTTACAATTCATTTTTTATTTTTTTGTACTACAAAAAAGATTGAAAAGGGTGAAACTCCTTGTAAAGTAATGTCTCATACTAGGACCTCATTATTATTTGTCACTTGCAAAAACTTAACTGATTTAAAACAGTGTTTAGGCCACTCTCATTTTCTTCAAGATCAATCTGGTGTAACTTAAAATTGACAAATGACGATTGGAATTGATCAGTATAGAATGAGAGTAGGCCTCTTCAAACCAAACCGACAACAATCCAAATGTTATTTAAATCTATGCGAAGTCTTATGTATTGGGTTGATTATAAATACCAGAAACAAGAAGCATGCACTTTTAGCCGCTGTATTAATAAGTTGTCTGACCGAATTTAAAGTAGAAATAACCTCATTGCCTCTACGCAGTCTTCACATTAAACTTTTTAACTTACCAGCCAGGGGGACTTGTGCCAATGGAATTTTTACAAGTCCCCCCCTGAAATTTACAAGTCCCCCATATCAAGACAATTTTGTCCAAGGTTTAGATCAACGACTGAAATAAATAGGTTCAGTTGGGTTTGAGATGTACGTTGTACCTAGATTAATAATACTGGTGTGGCTTACTACTTTCGTGCTGTTTGACAGCATCAAGTTTGAACTTATTTGTTCCTTTGACAAACACTCTGTCGACTTAATGACTTCTGCACCAGTTGCAGAACATCAATTGCTTGTATTCCTCGTAGGCCAGCAAAGAACGATCTTTCGTCCATTGAGGAAGAAATTTTCTTTCCCTGGATTCTTTATCATACTTTTTTTTTTGCCACCTGTCTTTCGTCCGCTGATGCCGGTCTTTTAAATTTTTTGCTGGGGATAGACCCCTCGACATATCGTAGAAAGCTCATGGCTGAGATTTACTTAGCCATACTTGTTGTTTACCATGACTTGACACTTTTATTATATTATTTATCTTATTTTACAGTTTCGACCAATCAAAAATTCCGATACATAATATTCCATCAAATTGACCAATCACTGAATCAGCATAGCGGAAACAAAAAAGAAATATTTTGACTGACAAGACTGTCGTAAAAAACCCGAACTATATATCGTGCTAGACTTTTGTTGCTAGGCAATGCAACACGCTTTTTTGACCAATCGCAACGGTCTCGACAGACCACGGAAAACGAGATCAGAGATACACAAGAATAGTAGTCACAGCTGAAAAAATTGTCACAAGCCAGTAGGACTTCTCATATGTCAAATTTCACAAGTCCCTAATAAATTTCACAAGCCATTGGCGTCGGACTTGTGGCTAAATTCGCAGACTGTCTACGTGTAAGGTAGATGATTTTCCCAAACAAAATACAAATGTACTTTCTTATATCATTAATGAAAATCGATTTTGTTTCCATCAGCTTTTAAATATTTTCTTTAAAGCTGTAATTGTTTTCCTCCTAATAATTGCCGGAGTGGAAAATAACCCAGGTCCAAATCCACCCATGGATTCGATTACTGATGTGCAGTCTAGCATGAGTGATTTGTCAATCACTTCTAATATTAGTGCGATGTTTTCCTCGTCGATCTCATTTCTTCATCTAAACATTCAAAGTTTAGTCCCAAAACTAGACCTTATTACAGCAGAATACGCTGATTTTGACATACTATCTTTTTCAGAATCATGGTTAAACCGTAGTCATACGGATGAGTCATTAAAACTATCGAATTATCAAACTCCATTTCGAAAAGATAGGGGTCCTAACAAATCGGGGGGTGGGGTTATTTTGTATGTAAAGGATAATATAAATGTAAGCAGACGTGACGATCTTGATTTCGATGATCTTGAAGGCATTTGGGTTCAAATAAAAATAAATGGCAAACAGATCTTATTTGGAATTTTTTATATCCCCCCTAAAAGTACCCAAGATATATGGGAGAAATTGGAATCCTCAATAGAAATGGCCATAAATGATACTGCTATTGATGATGTCATTATAACGGGTGATTTTAACAACAATCAACTGGACTACTCACGCATTAAAATTAGCTTCCTTTTAACTAAATTTAGTCTTTTACAAATGATTGACGAACCGACACATTTCACTGAGCACTCTTCATCATTAATTGATCTTATATTGACAAATAATGTTAATAGGTTGATATACACTGGAGTAGGACCTGCACTCACCGAACAAATACGATATCATTGTCCTGTAATAGGTTTCATAAATTATCCTAAGACACCGACTAAACCGTTTAAACGTAAAATATGGTTGTATGAACATGCAGATTATGAAAAGCTAAGACAGAATTTGTTCAATATCTAATATATATTTTTCAAAACAATCCGAAATTGACGACTCTAACAGCAATATCCCTAATTTATTACATGTTACAAACCAAATAAGTGAAATCAAATTATGTGAAAATGAAGTCGAAGATGTTCTAAAAGTGATAAATCCTACAAAAGCATCTGGTCCTGATTTGATTAATCCTAGACTGTTGAAGGAAGCAGCACCTATTATTAAACACCCTCTTTGTAAATTATTCAATCTCTCTTTACAGGTAGATTCCTATCCAAGTCAATGGAAAAGAGCAAATATAACGCCTGTTTTTAAGAATAATAAACAAAACGACGTAAATAATTATAGACCCATATCCCTACTTAGTGTAATTTCAAAATGTATGGAGCGTTGTGTATATAAACATATTCACAATCATCTATTGGATAACGATATTCTAACTACTTGTCAATCCGGATTCACAAAAGGGGATTCTGCAGTTAATCAACTAATCAATATAACAAACGATTTTGGCAAAGCCTTAGATAGTGGTAAAGAAGTTCGGGTCGTTTTCTGCGATATCAGTAAAGCATTTGATAGAGTTTGGCATAAAGGTTTAATTTACAAACTAAAACAAGCAGGCATTTCAGGAAATGTACTCAAGTGGTTTCAAAATTATCTCTATGGGAGGGAACAAAGGGTGGTTATTAACTCGAACTGGCTACCGGTAAGGGCAGGGGTTCCTCAAAGTTCCATACTTGGACCTCTTTTATTTATTATTTTTATAAATGATATCGTAAACGAGATCAATGCTGAAATTAAACTGTTTGCTGATGACACCAGTTTATATCTCATTGTTGACAACCCCAACGACACGGCTTTCCTCCTGAACCAAGATCTCAATCAATTACAACGTTGGTCTGAAACATGGCTCATAAAATTCAACTCGAATAAAACTGAAACTATGGTTATTTCCAGTAAGAGAAACAAACCATATCACCCCCCCTTTACAAATGAATGATAAAGATCTCCACGTAGTTAACTCTCACAAACACTTAGGTGTAATAATTTCAGATAATGGCCAATGGAATGATCATATTGATTACATTGTTAAAAAAACTTATAACAGATTAAATATAATGAGAAAATTTAGAACATTCCTTGATAGATACTCTTTAGAAAAAATTTATATTTCTTTTATAAGACCTTTAATGGAGTATGCTGATGTTATATGGGATAATCAAAAACAAAATTTAATAAATAAATTAGAGAATATTCAATTAGATGCAGTAAGAATAGTAACTGGGGGGACCAGATTAACATCACATGACAGCTTGTATGAAGAAACAAAATGGGACAAACTAAAAGATAGAAGAAATAATCACAAGCTTGTTCTCTTTCATAAAATGAATTACAATAAAACACCCCAATATTTAGCTGAATTAATTCCCAAAACTGTAGGTACCCGACATACCCATAATACTAGACAAATAAACAATATTGTTAATATAAACTGTCGAACTAGTCTTTATTCTGAATATTTTCTGCCCTCAACTGTAAAAGCATGGAATGATTTACCACTTCCCACCCGTAATTTGGAATCGCTAAATTCATTTAAATCTCTTATCAACACTAAAAATACTAAAATTCCAGCCCTTTATTATGTTGGATGTAGGTTAGGTCAGATATTAGATGCGAGACTACGTATGAATTGTAGTGCCTTATATGCACACCTCTTTATTAGAAACCTTGTTGAATCGCCAAATTGTATCTGTGGAATAACTGAAACTGTATCTCATTTCTTATTAGATTGTCCGTGTCACACGACTCTTAAGACAACAACTTTTCTTCTCACTTTTGGACATTCCTGAAACAATTTCACTGAATCTACTTATTTTTGGCTCAGTTCATCTAAATGACGAAGAAAACAAGGCAGTATTTAAATCAGTCCAAACCTTTATCATAAAAAGTAAAAGATTTACATCCTGACATGCTTACATAATATTTTCCACCTTTTCAATCTTATTCAATCTCTTTGTATTATTATTTTCAAGTAAATTGTGTAGCTTTCAACTACATGCTACATACATTTTTTTCTCCCTCAATGTATAAATAATTCTCACAAGTTTAAAATTTAAATCAGCATGCATATATATTTGTTTGTAATATTTGTATGTTTTTCATAGGAAACAGATTTAAAAAAAGCATTTGCTTGTTTCTGAATCCTATTGTAGAATTGCTATTGTTTTGTTTATATATGTCAGTTATACCAATACAATATGTTTATACCAACCTTTGTTTTGTTTATATATGTCAGTTATACCAATAAAATATGTTTATACCAACCTTTGTTTTGTTTCTCTAACAATTTTGACATCTAATTCTGTCACATCTATGCCAATTTCCTTGAAAAAAAAATTTGTGTAATTTAATTAACAATAAAATCTTGACCTCTGAATATAGGTTAGGGTTATGGTGTTAACGCCACTTTCAACAATATTTCAGTTATATTGTGGTGGTCCGTTTAATTGGTGGAGGAAACCGGAGTACCAGGAGAAAACCATCGACCTGCCGCAAGTCACTGACAAACTTTATCACATAATGCTGTATTAAGTACACTTCATCATGAGCGGGACTCGAACTCAATGTTAGTGGTGATAGGCACTGATTGCACAGGTAGTTGTAAATCCAACTACCATACGATCATGACAATTTTTAGATAATACATGAAGAAGACAAATATTACAGCATTTGTTTTTATAGAGTAGTAGAACTACCAAGTAAAATTTAGCAGAACAATAGAGGACCATCAAAATACAAATAAAAGGTAGAGGTCAAATAGAGGACCATCAAAATACAAATAAAAGGTAGAGGTCAAATAGAGGACCATCAAAATACAAATAAAAGGTATAGGTCAAATAGAGGACCATCAAAACACAAATAAAAGGTAGAGGTCAAATAGAGGACCATCAAAATACAAATAAAAGGTAGAGGTCAAATAGAGGACCATCAAAATACAAATAAAAGGTAGAGGTCAAATAGAGGACCATCAAAATACAAATAAAAGGTATAGGTCAAATAGAGGACCATCAAAACACAAATAAAAGGTAGAGGTCAAATAGAGGACCATCAAAATACAAATAAAAGGTAGAGGTCAAATAGAGGACCATCAAAATACAAATAAAAGGTAGAGGTCAAATAGAGGACCATCAAAATACAAATAAAAGGTAGAGGTCAAATAGAGGACCATCAAAATACAAATAAAAGGTAGAGGTCAAATAGAGGACCATCAAAATACAAATAAAAGGTATAGGTCAAATAGAGGACCATCAAAATACAAATAAAAGGTAGAGGTCAAATAGAGGACCATCAAAATACAAATAAAAGGTAGAGGTCAAATAGAGGACCATCAAAATACAAATAAAAGGTATAGGTCAAATAGAGGACCATCAAAATACAAATAAAAGGTAGAGGTCAAATAGAGGACCATCAAAATACAAATAAAAGGTATAGGTCAAATAGAGGACCATCAAAATACAAATAAAAGGTAGAGGTCAAATAGAGGACCATCAAAATACAAATAAAAGGTTGAGGTCAAATAGAGGACCATCAAAATACAAATAAAAGGTAGAGGTCAAATAGAGGACCATCAAAATACAAATAAAAGGTAGAGGTCAAATAGAGGACCATCAAAATACAAATAAAAGGTAGAGGTCAAATAGAGGACCATCAAAATACAAATAAAAGGTTGAGGTCAAATAGAGGACCATCAAAATACAAATAAAAGGTTGAGGTCAAATAGAGGACCATCAAAATACAAATAAAAGGTTGAGGTCAAATAGAGGACCATCAAAATACAAATAAAAGGTAGAGGTCAAATAAAGGACCATCAAAATACAAATAAAAGGTAGAGGTCAAATAGAGGACCATCAAAATACAAATAAAAGGTAGAGGTCAAATAGAGGACCATCAAAATACAAATAAAAGGTATAGGTCAAATAGAGGACCATCAAAATACAAATAAAAGGTAGAGGTCAAATAGAGGACCATCAAAATACAAATAAAAGGTAGAGGTCAAATAGAGGACCATCAAAATACAAATAAAAGGTTGAGGTCAAATAGAGGACCATCAAAATACAAATAAAAGGTAGAGGTCAAATAGAGGACCATCAAAATACAAATAAAAGGTAGAGGTCAAATAGAGGACCATCAAAATACAAATAAAAGGTAGAGGTCAAATAGAGGACCATCAAAATACAAATAAAAGGTATAGGTCAAATAGAGGACCATCAAAATACAAATAAAAGGTTGAGGTCAAATAGAGGACCATCAAAATACAAATAAAACGTATAGGTCAAATAGAGGACCATCAAAATACAAATAAAAGGTTGAGGTCAAATAGAGGACCATCAAAATACAAATAAAAGGTAGAGGTCAAATAGAGGACCATCAAAATACAAATAAAAGGTATAGGTCAAATAGAGGACCATCAAAATACAAATAAAAGGTATAGGTCAAATTCATTTAAGATAACAAACATTTTAACCCAATTAATCCAGGCCACATCTTATTATCCTTCTGGTTAAAAGAAAATGCATGGTTACAAGGTAAAAACGAAATAGGTCTGAGAGCCTTCCAGTTAGAACTCAAATATTCTGAAATCAAATTGTTCTTAATTGTAACAGGGCTAAGAATATAAATACTTTTTAAATTTAAGCTCATTTGATGGGAAAATGTGGCTTTAAAGATCTCTGTGTACTATACATGTTCTATTTACAGTAACAACAACCATGTTGACCAGTTGACAGTGTCATCTGACACAAATTTGAAACGGGACCACCTACGAACCATCTCTGTCAGATTTGCTTTTATTTGGCTATATGGTTCAAAGAAGGAGATTTGTAAATGTATTTTTAAGAAATAATGCCTTATTTGCATATTCTGTAAAAATCCCCAAAATTCTATATTTATGGTAATAGAAAAACTCAGAATATATTTCAAAAATCTCCTCATCATGTATCTACAATTCAAATTTCATCTGATTTCAACTTAAAATAAAGCAATTTTTTGCTATTCAAATAAAGTTCTAATTTTAATAACAGCACACATCTTGGAGGGCGGGGCTAACAGATACAATTTGAAAGGTGACTTTCCAATGGATGTCTACTTTACTATTATAAAAGTAATTACAGATATATCTGATGTCTATTCCTTCATTTCACTGTATATTATGAAATGTCCTCTTTGAAAGATAACTGACATCAGGACAAGCTAATTAACCAATCAAATAACAGACATTAGAACAAGCTGATTAACCAATCAAATAACAGACAAGCTAATTAACCAATCATATTTCTTACCTGGGGTAATAATTTCCAGTTAATAGCCTTTGGTGTGTATTGTTTTGGCATACCTGAAGCTGAATAAAAAAAAACATTGTGTTGTCAATTAGTCACGTAATGCACAAACTTTAAAAACTTCTGGGATACGAATTCCAATGTCAAAGATCAAGAAAAGAGCTCAAAGCATTGATTTAGTCCAGGAATTTATATATTACAGGGCTTAAACTCAACTTGTGTGATAATAATCAAAACAAGGTCATGTCTGTGCAATACACAATCAGCCTACATTTTAATTGTCACATTTTGGAGAAAAGACTGTATATGTAGTGGTACAATTCTACTATAAAGAACGTAGTACAGGTGAACAATACAGGTGAACAATACAGGTGAACAGTATAGGTGAACAATACAGGTGAACAGTACAGGTAATCATGACGGTTCATATTATATTAATTTGGGGGAAATGATTATGGTTTACACATTAAAAAGAAGATTTTTTTCAAAATAACTGTAAGAGATGTACATCATCAACATGTTTGGAATCATTTTTCATGGAGTGGACATCTTCAGTTTGTGTCCAATCAATGCAGAGTTTGATGATGCATACTATTCCAGTTACAGATCACACATACTAGGCACCTTCTACAGCATGCAATGAAAAAATAGAATATAGGGTTAAACCATGTGCAGCATGATATAACCACAACAAGTCGACTATGGCTTCTTCCTGCACCAGTTATACTGCAATCAAGTCTAACTTGAAAACCATTTCTGCTAGAGGAAAGTTGCTGGAATACTTTTTTTTTTTTTTTTTTTTAGACATTTTCAAAATATATACATAACAAACACAGACATTACACAATAGCACACAGACAAAGACATTATTTGTACATACATTTTCAATACAAACATATGAAATGTTGTGTCCCCTTGTCTCCATGCAATAAACCAAATACATAGTTTATTTAGGAATATATGTCATCAGATTTTGATTTACCCCCTATATATAATTATATATACATGAGTTTCTAATATAAGTTTCTTATGTATAAAATATTTTCTTGCATGTTGACAAAAGTAGACCACTATAAATTAAGTTCATGTATGTAACACCATTTATTATCATGTTTGTACATTTTATTTTCAACAAGTGCATTAATCTTTTCAATTTTCTCTTTTTGTTTAACTTTAATTTTGAAAATGTTAAGGACTGGTTTTGTGTCAGTCCATTTACAACAGTGAATATAATTTCTTGCCACAAGGAATAAAAATGGAACAATTTTTTGCAAGGAGCTTTCATCTGAAAAAATACCTAAAACTGTTTCTTTTGGGGTTAATTCAAAAACTTCTAAATCTAAAGCTGATGAAAGCCAGATATTAAATGAAGTCCAAAATCTCTTTGCCACAGGGCAGCCCCACAGATAGTGTAAGATGGAGTCTTCTTCTTGGTTACAGAAATTACATAATGCACTGTTTTTTATTCCCATTTTGTGTAATAACTTGTTATTTGGAAGTATATGATGCAGAAGTTTGAACTGAAAATTTCTTAATTTTGTATCATTTGTGATTCTATAAATATCATTAAACAACATACTACCATCTAGTTCAGTATCAAGTTTTTGTTCCCATTTCACAATGCCTTTAACAAAATTTTCTTTTTCATCTTTTTCTATGAAATATTTGTATATATATTTTGAAATATCTTTCCTCTGCATCATATTAGTAATCAAAGGTGGTTTCATTTCCAAGTCATCAGTACTGTAATGTTTTTTAATAACAGATATAATACCATAATATGTAATAGCATTTATATTCACATTGCATTTATCAAGAAACATTTGATATGTTAGAAATCTATTATTGTCATCAATGAGGTCCTCTATCTTTTTAATGCCATTTTCTGACATGCATTTTAAATAAAGTACTCTGTCATTTATCTTCAAGTGTGAATTGTACCATATAAAGTCTGTTTTTGTGACTTTATTTGAGTCATCATTAAAGTTTAAAGATGAGTACCACAAGAGTAAATCCTGCCAAAATTTTGATTTGATAACCAACTTATGAGCATCTTTTAAATTTAAATTACTCTCCCATATAATCTTATCTGGAATACTACCATAAGCCTTTTCACAATCAATTAAAAGGAAAAACTGAATATGGCACCTTTCGGAAAGGAAACTGTAAGAGATAAAGGAAATTGCCTGACATACTACCACAAGTACACATTAAAACTGGATGAACAAGGCAATGCTGTAATAACAACATACCCTGCCCCCACACATTTTGAACTGTGCAGTTTTGCTAGGGCAGCTGTCTTTTAGTTAACAATTTATTTACGCTATAACACTGTCTTTAAGAAGTGATTATCCAGCACCAAAACTATATACCGTAATCATCCTAGTTTTTCAACAACCTCATAGGAGCTGAAAATGCATGAAAATGTTAAAAGTCTGATAACGTTTACAAAAACTGCCAAATCAAATTGATGGGATAAAACGATCAACTACAAATCCTGACCAATCATCCTTCCAAATATCAAAGTTATCAATAACCTCAGAGTATTCCCAAAGTGAAGCAGGATGAACAACCAAACGAACAGACGAGCGAATTGACAAACTGAAAAACTATATGTCCCTATACTATTGTATGCAGGGCATAAAAATAAAAGTCAACATCTTGAAATTACAAGATTGTTGTATGATTTGATGCATTATCTTGAACAACATAACATAACCGGTCTATTACTTCCTGTAGATTTCGAGAAAGCATTTGATTAAATTGAATGGAAATTTTTGAGAAAAGCACTCTTAAGTTTTAAGTAATAATTGTAAATGGTTTGAAATATTTTATTCAAAAGCCAAAAGTTGTGTTATAAATAAAAGTCACATGTCAATTTTTTTTCTCTAGTAAGAGGCTGTAAGCAAGGTGATCCGCTTTCACCGTATTTGTTTATAATCGGTGTGGAGCTGCTTTCATTAAAATTGAAGGCCAACCAAGACATTCATGGTATTATTATCAATGAAGTTGAATCTCTCAAAGCATGATACCTTCCTTATTCTACATGGGAGTGAACATTCATTGAGGGAGGCTCTTGAATGTTGGAATATTTTTACTACAAGGTGTCTGGTTTAAAAATGAATTCAACCAAAACTAAAGCTGTGTGGGTTGGAAACAAGAAGTATTCAGATCAAATTATTTGTCCAAATATGAAACTTAATTGGTTACATGAAAACTTTAGTTTTTGGAATTTATTTTTCACTTGATTTAAACTGTATTACAGATGTAAATTTTATAAAAAAAATCAAGGAAGTTACAGAAATCCTAAAAAGTTGGCAGCATAGAAAACTGACATTACTTCGTAAAATTACAGCTATAAAAACTCTTGCACTGCCAAAGCTAATTCATTTACTGACCTCTTAACCAAATTTACTTCAGGCAAAAATAAATGACTTAAATTCACTTTTTTATAATTTCATATGGAACGGGAAGTCAGATTAGATAAAGCGAATTACTATAATTGGTGACATATCTCAGGGGGGGAGGGGGGTTGGAAATGATAGATCTTCAATCATTTAATACTTATCTGAAATTAAGTTAGATAAAACGATTAGTTTCCAATTTAGATGGTGGTCGGCAAAAACTATTATTATTCAATCTTCAAAGTTATGGCCATGAAAGAATTATAACTTTTCAGAAAGAAAAGCTAAAGGATGTTGCTGTGAAGCTTACAAATCCTTTTTGGAAAGATGTTCTGTCTAGCTATCATTTCGCAAAACCTTATTACAAAGTTAAACACTGATGAAATATTGTCTCTTGATATTATTAATTTTGTAACAGTAACTGATCTTACATATTACATTAGATGGATAGATTATAATGTGCAGTATTTATGTGATCTTGTTGACCCACATACTGATAATTTTTATACTTTTGAACAGATTAGAAATAAATTGAATACCAATAATTTTTTGAAGTATTATAGTCTGGTGTCAAACATTCCTAAATACATCAAAGATCATCTCAAGGAAAACTGCTTAAATGTAAATTTTGCAATACTTAGTAAAAAGGATGCCTACTTAGAAAAAATAGTTCATGGTAAAAATGTGAAGTTTGTTTATAAAAGTCATGTGAATGAAATCATTTCTTTACCAACAGAAAAATTTTCCAAATGAGAAAAACTTGATGAAATAACAGATTGGTCAAAAAATTTCATTATTCTTAAAAAATCTTGTAAAAACTCATATCTTCAAAATTTTCAATTTAAATTGTTACATGAAAAATCTTGTAAAAACTCATATCTTCAAAATTTTCAATTTAAATTGTTACATGGGACCATTTCCACCAATTCCTTTTTACATAAATATAAAGCTCAAGAATACAAATTTATGTACATTTTGCAAAATTCATGATGAAACTATTGAACATCTATTCTTTGACTGTCCTGTGACACAAAGTTTTCTCAAATCTTTGTCAAAACAATTAAAACAATATTATAAGAACTTGATTTTTGACAAAAAAGAATATTTCTTTGGTTTCCAGTCAGGAGATCTTCTGATTAATTTGATTTCTTTTAATATTGCGAAAAATTACATCTTCAAGTACAAACTCAATGAACAAAAGCTAAATATTGTAGAATTTAAACATAAAATTATGTGGTACCGTTCACATGAATAATATATACACTCCGACAAAAGTTAAGCACCACCCTATTCCTTGCCATGTAGCTGCAGTTAAAATTTGAGCTCATTTTGACTTACACTAAAGCAGCAATGGACAATTAAAATTTCATCCCCCCTTTTTTCTATTTTGAGCTTGGTGGCCATCTTGGTTGGAAATTGGGATTACCGGACACAATTTTGGAAGGGGGCCATCCAAGAATCATTTCAGCAAAGTTTGGTTGAGATTGGCTCAGTAGTTTCAGAGGAGAAGAATTTTTTTTAATTTCATCCCCCCTTTTTTCTAATTTGCATAATCAGTCAAAATCGGCAAAAGTTCAAAGTTCATAAAAAATCCTGTAATACATGTTAAAAAGCTCATCATTATGCTTATACAGTTCAAATTTGGGCACATTCTGGCTTAAAATAGAGCAGTTTTGGCCATTTGAAGAAATTTCTATTTTTAGTAACAGTGGCCATCTTGAATGGAGGGCGGGGCTGTCGGACACAATTTTGAAAGGGACCCACCCAGGGAACATCCCTGCCAGGTTTGGTGTAATTTGGTTCAGCGGTTTCAGAGGAGAAGATTTAAATGTGATCTTTTATCAAAATATACCTAATTTGCATAATCGGTATATACCGGCTGAAAGATAAATTTCACAGAAAAACCCGGAATATATGTTAAACTATTCCTTGCCATGTAGCTGCAGTTAAAATTTGAGCTCATTTTGACTTACACTAAAGCAGCAATGGACAATTAAAATTTCATCCCCCCTTTTTTCTATTTTGAGCTTGGCGGCCATCTTGGTTGGAAGTCGGGATCACCGGACACAATTTTGAAAGGGGGCCATCCAAGGACCATTCCACCAAAGTTTGGTTGCAATTGGTCCAGTGGTTTCTGAGGAGAAGATTAAAATGTGAAATGTTGACGGACGGATGACGGATGAAAAGTGATGACAATAGCTCACATGGCAGGCCAGGTGAGCTAAATATGTTGTACAATTCGGGCTCTATGTGGCCTAGCGTTGACGTCCATGAACATTGGCCTGTCAGCAAACACATAATTGTCGAAATGGTGGACTACGCGTGGAGCGAGCACATTGTCACGGTATATTTGGCCTGTCCGATTACCATCAAGAACGTACAAGTCCAACTTACAGTCAAAGGAAAAACAACCCCAGACAGTTACACCCCCACCCCCAAAAGCAGTTGTGCCCAAAATGTGGTTGTCCTGAAATGAAGTGTTTCGTCGGCGCCAAACCCTTGCACGACCGTAACAAAAAAAACTTTCATCAGACCAGTGGACCTGTCTCCATGTGCAAATAGTCCACCCCAAATGATCATGTGACCAGTCAAATCGAGCAAGGCGATGACGTAATGTCAACTGTGGACGTTGTATGGATCGTCGCACTCGCATTCCCTGATGGTGGAGGCGTCTGATTACAGTGCGTGTGCTAATGTGGCCTCCAAACGCTAAATTACCACGAAGTGCACCAGCTGTACTGAACGGCCGTTGTCGCGCCCGTTTGGATATGAGCCGGTCCTCTTTCGGCGTCGTTTTGCGAGGTCTACCTGCACGTGGACAGTCAGTAACATTCTCCGTTTGACGAAAACGCTGCATCAGTCGTACAATGATGGAATGGTTAACACTGAAGTGGTCTGCCACCCTTTTATGGCTACAACCACCGTTATGCATGCCAACAGCTTGCCACCTTTCTGGTATGGTTAATTTTCGCCACACCATACCAAACCAATAGAAAATGCAACTTAAAACTCTACACCAAAAAAAATCAGCTTTCGTTCGCAAACACAAATGTTGAAAAGTACACGTGGCACTTTACACACCCTGTCATATACACATAAATAAAAATCGATCAATAACCTGTTTCACAGGTAAGTAAGTATGTGTGTACAGGTAATGAAAACAGCAAACCGATTTGAAATAAGTTCATTATTAGAAGATATTATTGAAACAAGTCAGGTGGTGCTTAACTTTTGTCAGACTGTATATATTAAAAAAAAAACAATACTATTTTAGCATTTGAAACTAGAGGCTCAGCCCACTGAGCCTGTATCGCTCACCTGACAATAGAATGATACTGAAGCAAATTTCAAAGGGAGATAATCATTACCTTAAAAAACAGCAGCCATCTTGAATGGAGGGTGGGGCTGTCGGACACAATTTTGAAAGGGACACACTCAGGGACCATCTATGCCAAGTTTGGCTCCATTTGGCCAAGCTGTTTCAGAGGAGAAGATTTTTTTTAACATCAGCCAATCAGAAAAAAGAATTAATCTTGGCGGCCATGTTTGTAGGCCAAATGGAACGAAATGGAGAAACTTTATAGAGGACCTTACATAGATGCTTACTGCCAAGTTTGGTTCCATTTGGCCAAGTTGTTTCAGAGGAGAAGATTAAAATATGAAAAAGTTAACGGACGGACGACGTACGCCAAGTGATGGCAATACTTCACATGGCCCTTTGGGTCAGGTGAGCTAAAAAATGATGAAAATAACTCCTAGATGGGTAATCAGATTTACTTCAAAATTGCAGGGCATGTAGATCTTGACATACTGCACATGTTTGCTGTTTAAACTTAATGTCTATCTCTTATAGTTTTTGAAATAAAAAACGAAAAGTATTAAAATTTTGAAAATTTGATGAAAAAAGGGCAATAACTCCAAGATAGGTAATCAGATTTTCTTCAAAATTTCAGGGTAGTTAGATCTTCCTGTGCTGATCATTTTTACCCATGTCAGATTTCTGATATTATTAACAGTTTTTGAGTTGTTACCAAAAACGTGCAATTTTACCATATGTTCTATTTTTAGTAACAGCGGCCATGTTTGTTGGCCGAATGGAACTAAATGAAGAAGTTTTATAGAGGATCTTACATAGATGCTTCCTGCCAAGTTTGGCTCCATTTGGCCAAGCAGTTTCAGAGGAGAAGATTTTTTTAACATTAGCCAATCAGAAACAAGAATTGCCCTTGGCGGCCATATTTGTTGGCGGAATGGGACGAAATGAAGAAACTTTATAGAAGACCTTATGTAGATGCTTTCTGCCAAGTTTGGTTCCATTTGGTCCAGTTGTTTCAGAGGAGTAGATTAAAATGTGAAAAGTTCACGGACGGACGACGGACGGACAACGGATGCCAAGTGATGGCAATACCTCACATGACCCATTGGGTCAGGTGAGCTAAATATGTGGAACCCCTTACAATATATTTTCCATTAAACATAATATTTTTTTTGCTTGTCAATATATTGATGAGATTCATTTATCAGTGCAAAATGTCAGGAGCAATTTAATATTTTTGAAAAACAAAATTGTAAGAGAGTGTGTGTGAATGATGAATGAAAGTGTTTATTACTATTATATATTATATATTTCTTTATTTGCTTATCAAAATGTAAATATAGTCGCAAAATTAGCATACTTTATGGAGGACCTTCCATATATGCTTCCTACCATGTTACGGTTCATTTGGCTAAGTGGTTTCAGAGGAGAAGATATTTTAGAAATCAACCAATCAGAAACAAGAATTGCCTGTGGCGGCCATGTCTGTAAACGGATCGGGACGAAATGAGCATTCTTCATAGAGGACCTTCCATAGATGCTTCCTACCAAGTTTCGGTTCATTTGGCCAAGCGGTTTCAGAGGAGAAGATTTTTTTAAATCAGCCAATTAGAAACAAGAATTGCCTGTGGTGGCCATGTTTCAGTTCATTTGGCTAAGGGGTTTCAGAGGAGAAGATTAAAATGTGAAAAGTTAACGGACGACAGATGACGGACGACGGACGCCAAGTAATGGCAAAAGCTCACACTGCCTTTGGCAAGGTGAGCTAATAAAAAACACCCTTTTGGCATCTTGGTAGCTCTTGTTTAGAAACTGGTTGGGCTGTTATCCACCATATCAACCCATTCAAACCTTATTCTGTGTCAAGGATCATTGTGTTAAAAATTCAGTGAGATCGATCAAAAAATAATTGGGCAGAAACCACTGGGTCCACAGATGGATGATAGCGATAGAGCAATAACATTATATGATTCCAAATATTTTGTGGCTGTTTAAAAAAGATACAGTGAGATCAGGCACTTCTGCCCTGTATATGCAACCAATTACAGAGATTCAAAAATGAATATTACAACAAAAAAACTATAATATATCATTTCTGTAACATCAAATATTTTATATTGTCTACCTTTGTCTGGTAGTGATTCAGACATACTGTTTTGTTTCACTGACTGTAAACTTGATAAAAAGCCTGAAAATAGAGGTAGTAATATTGGGTAACAGGTCCTCTAACATGGTAACAAGTCTGAAAATAGAGGTAGTAATATTATGTAACAGGTCCTCTAACATGGTAACAAGTCTGAAAATAGAGGTAGTAATATTATGTAACAGTTCTTCTAACATGGTAACAAGTCTGAAAATAGAGGTAGTAATATTATGTAACAGGTCCTCTAACATGGTAACAAGTCTGGTCTTTAGAGAGTTTTATTTGGTATTTGACCAAGGAATGTTAATGCATTTTTTTTAATAATATTTCACCTGTATGAAGGAAATTCATTCAGTTAGCATTTTCTTAACATTTTTATTTAAATATCTGTAAACTATACCCATATGTAAATCAATTAGGAAAGACAAAGCAACATTCAAACGTTCAAATTCATAAATTGTTTACTGAATGTGAAGGAATGATTCAGCAAACCTAACATATGGTTAAACTCATAAATAGTTACATTTATTTACATTTGAAGTTATTTCATGCCCACAAGGAAAAACTGAAATTTGTTGTCATAAAAACACTTTTTTTTTTATTTTGCACAGTATTCTGTGGGTGTGATTATACTTAAGCTGTATTAATATTATAAAGCTTATGAGTTTAAATTCAGCAGGTTGAAAAGTGTACAGGTATGTATATGATAAATCTTATGAGTGGATGTATATGATAAATCTTATGAGTGGATGTATATGATAAATCTTATGAGTGGATGTATATGATAAATCTTATGAGTGGATGTATATGATAAATCTTATGAGTGGATGTATATGATAAATCTTATGAGTGGATGTATATGATAAATCTTATGAGTGGATGTATATGATAAATCTTATGAGTGGATGTGAATCTGTGGAGGTTTTCTATTGTTTGTTTATATATGTATTGCTGTCCAGTTAACAAGAGGGGAAGGATCACATTAACAAGAGGGGAAGGATCACATTAACAAGAGGGGAAGGATCACATTAACAAGAGGGGAAGGATCACATTAACAAGAGGGGAAGGATCACATTAACAAGAGGGGGGAAGGATCACATTAACAAGAGGGGAAGGATCACATTAACAAGAGGGGAAGGATCACATTAACAAGAGGGGAAGGATCACATTAACAAGAGGGGAAGGATCACATTAACAAGAGGGGAAGGATCACATTAACAAGAGGGGAAGGATCACATTAACAAGAGGGGAAGGATCACATTAACAAGAGGGGAAGGATCACATTAACAAGAGGGGAAGGATCACATTAACAAGAGGGGAAGGATCACATTAACAAGAGGGGAAGGATCACATTAACAAGAGGGGAAGGATCACATTAGCAAGAGGGGAAGGTTCACATTAACAATAGGGGAAGGATCACATTAACAAGAGGGGAAGGATCACATTAACAAGAGGGGAAGGATCACATTAACAAGAGGGGAAGGATCACATTAACAAGAGGGGAAGGATCACATTAACAAGAGGGGAAGGATCCCATTAACAAGAGGGGAAGGATGCCATTAACAAGAGGGGAAGGATCCCATTAACAAGAGGGGAAGGATCCCATTAACAAGAGGGGAAGGATCACATTAACAAGAGGGGAAGGATCACATTAACAAGAGGGGAAGGATCACATTAACAAGAGGGGAAGGATCACATTAACAGGAGGGGAAGGATCACATTAACAAGAGGGGAAGGATGCCATTAACAAGAGGGGAAGGATCCCATTAACAAGAGGGGAAGGATCACATTAACAAGAGGGGAAGGATCCCATTAACAAGAGGGGAAGGATCCCATTAACAAGAGGGGAAGGATCACATTAACAAGAGGGGAAGGATCACATTAACAAGAGGGGAAGGATCACATTAACAAGAGGGGAAGGATCACATTAACAAGAGGGGAAGGATGCCATTAACAAGAGGGGAAGGATCCCATTAACAAGAGGGGAAGGATGCCATTAACAAGAGGGGAAGGATCACATTAACAAGAGGGGAAGGATCACATTAACAAGAGGGGAAGGATCACATTAACAAGAGGGGAAGGATCACATTAACAGGAGGGGAAGGATCACATTAACAGGAGGGGAAGGATCACATTAACAAGAGGGGAAGGATGCCATTAACAAGAGGGGAAGGATCACATTAACAAGAGGGGAAGGATCACATTAACAAGAGGGGAAGGATCCCATTAACAAGAGGGGAAGGATCCCATTAACAAGAGGGGAAGGATCCCATTAACAAGAGGGGAAGGATCACATTAACAAGAGGGGAAGGATCACATTAACAAGAGGGGAAGGATCCCATTAACAAGAGGGGAAGGATCCCATTAACAAGAGGGGAAGGATGCCATTAACAAGAGGGGAAGGATCACATTAACAAGAGGGGAAGGATCACATTAACAAGAGGGAAGGATCACATTAACAAGAGGGGAAGGATCACATTAACAAGAGGGGAAGGATCACATTAACAAGAGGGGAAGGATCACATTAACAAGAGGGGAAGGATGCCATTAACAAGAGGGGAAGGATCCCATTAACAAGAGGGAAAGGATGCCATTAACAAGAGGGGAAGGATCACATTAACAAGAGGGGAAGGATCACATTAACAAGAGGGGAAGGATCACATTAACAGGAGGGGAAGGATCACATTAACAGGAGGGGAAGGATCACATTAACAAGAGGGGAAGGATCACATTAACAAGAGGGGAAGGATCACATTAACAAGAGGGGAAGGATCACATTAACAAGAGGGGAAGGATCACATTAACAGGAGGGAAAGGATCACATTAACAGGAGGGGAAGGATCACATTAACAAGAGGGGAAGGATGCCATTAACAAGAGGGGAAGGATCACATTAACAAGAGGGGAAGGATCACATTAACAAGAGGGGAAGGATCCCATTAACAAGAGGGGAAGGATCACATTAACAAGAGGGGAAGGATCACATTAACAAGAGGGGAAGGATCACATTAACAAGAGGGGAAGGATCCCATTAACAAGAGGGGAAGGATGCCATTAACAAGAGGGGAAGGATCACATTAACAAGAGGGGAAGGATCACATTAACAAGAGGGAAGGATCACATTAACAAGAGGGGAAGGATCACATTAACAAGAGGGGAAGGATCACATTAACAAGAGGGGAAGGATCACATTAACAAGAGGGGAAGGATGCCATTAACAAGAGGGGAAGGATCCCATTAACAAGAGGGGAAGGATGCCATTAACAAGAGGGGAAGGATCACATTAACAAGAGGGGAAGGATCACATTAACAAGAGGGGAAGGATCACATTAACAGGAGGGGAAGGATCACATTAACAGGAGGGGAAGGATCACATTAACAAGAGGGGAAGGATCACATTAACAAGAGGGGAAGGATCACATTAACAAGAGGGGAAGGATCACATTAACAAGAGGGGAAGGATCACATTAACAAGAGGGGAAGGATCACATTAACAAGAGGGGAAGGATCACATTAACAAGAGGGGAAGGATCACATTAACAAGAGGGGAAGGATGCCATTAACAAGAGGGGAAGGATCCCATTAACAAGAGGGGAAGGATCACATTAACAAGAGGGGAAGGATCACATTAACAAGAAGGGAAGGATCACATTAACAAGAGGGGAAGGATGCTATTAACAAGAGGGGAAGGATCACATTAACAAGAGGGAAAGGATCACATTAACCAGTTTAATGCTACATTTTTGTCTTGTCCCAAGCCAGGACCTGAAGTATTATGTCTTTTTTGTGCTCCGTGAATTAAGGTGTGAGGTGATTGTTCGCTTAGTTAATATTAGTGGAATTGTTCACCATCACTGTTATAACCCAATTGTTTAAGTACTCAAGCATATAGTTACCTTCTGTCATGTTGACATGGGGTTTATCTATTAGTATCCTAACTGACTGAAATAGAAAAAAAAACAGTAGTTATAAATGGTCTAATATTATACCATAATTGGTCATGTATTGCACACATTAATGTACAATACACATTTCTTCTTCTAACTATTTAATTACATGTCCTAAGCATAACAGCATAACCACGTTTCTGACATCTTGTGTACAAATCTTAACTAGAATTAACAAGTGCAAAAAAATGAGTATTTTATACAAACTGATTACAGACAAAATTTATTCTAAAAATAAATTTATTTATAAATTATATTAGTGTAATTTACGCTATTTTCAATGTTGAATTTAGGGATTGAGGTCCCCCCCGATTCATCTTATTTTTCTATAAAGTTTAGGGATTCATCTTATTTTTCTATAAAGTTTACCGATTCATCTTATTTTTCTATAAAGTTTACGGATTCATCTTATTTTTCTATAAAGTTTAGGGATTCATCTTATTTTTCTATAAAGTTTAGGGATTCATCTTATTTTTCTATAAAGTTTAGGGATTCATCTTATTTTTCTATAAAGTTTACCGATTCATCTTATTTTTCTATAAATTTTACGGATTCATCTTATTTTTCTATAAAGTTTAGGGATTCATCTTATTTTTCTATAAAGTTTAGGGATTCATCTTATTTTTCTATAAAGTTTACGGATTCATCTTATTTTTCTATAAAGCTTAGGGATTCATCTTATTTTTCTATAAAATTTAGGGATTCATCTTATTTTTCTATAAAGTTTACGGATTCATCTTATTTTTCTATAAAGTTTAGGATTCATCTTATTTTTCTATAAACTTTAGGGATTCATCTTATTTTTCTATAGTTTAGGGATTCATCTTATTTTTCTATAAAGTTTACGGATTCATCTTATTTTTCTATAGTTTACGGATTCATCTTATTTTTCTATAAAGTTTACGGATTCATCTTATTTTTCTATAATGTTTAGGGATTCATCTTATTTTTCTATAAAGTTTACGGAATCATCTTATTTTTCTATAAAGTTTACCGATTCATCTTATTTTTCTATAAAGTTTACGGATCCATCTTATTTTTCTATAAAGTTTACGGATTCATCTTATTTTTCTATAAAGTTTAGGGATTCATCTTATTTTTCTATAAAATTCAAACTCAAATACTGAGGAAATAGTATTTGAAATATAATTTGTAATCTATTATTGGTAAATTAATCAAAATAAATAAAATTTTGTTTTTGTATTTTGCTGAATTAAATAAAATGTGTTAATTTTTATTCAGGGTGACATGCAGATCGGTGGAGAATGCCATGTGTATAATTGAATGTTGTAAGGTATACCTAGATCGGTGGAGAATGCCATGTGTATAAATGAATGTTGTAGGGTATACCTAGATCGGTGGAGAATGCCATGTGTATAATTGAATGTTGTAAGGTATACCTAGATCGGTGGAGAATGCCATGTGTATAATTGAATGTTGTAGGGTATACCTAGATCGGTGGAGAATGCCATGTGTATAATTGAATGTTGTAAGGTATACCTAGATCGGTGGAGAATGCCATGTGTATAATTGAATGTTGTAGGGTATACCTAGATCGGTGGAGAATGCCATGTGTATAATTGAATGTTGTAAGGTATACCTAGATCGGTGGAGAATGCCATGTGTATAATTGAATGTTGTAGGGTATACCTAGATCGGTGGAGAATGCCATGTGTATAATTGAATGTTGTAGGGTATACAATAATTGATTTTTTCCTATATTGGTATTATACATCAATGAGTATTATCCACACATATATACAGTATTTAAACATACCAGTACCTATCAACTGATCTGATTTTCACAGGTCACATCTGCAAATTTATCTAGAATTTTATATTTTAATCTACATCATTTAAAAAAAATAAAAAAAGCATTTAAGGTAGAGAAGGACACTATGGGCAAAAAAAAACTAGTCAATGAATTTTTTTGAATTTCGTTTATATTGTTCTTTGAGATGTACCTAACAAAATATCAAAATTTGAGATTAGGTTTCCAGGCTTATTTAAAAAATATTCCCTGAAAGAGTTACCTCCCTCTGAAGTCCAACAAAATTTCATTTTTTTCATTTCTCCATGTCATTAAGGTACCAAAAAAAAAATAGCATATAATTTTTTTTTAATTATCTGAGTATAATATGATAAATGAATATTTTGGAATATCTAAGACATAAATTTTTATAATTTTTTCATTTTTTTTTGGTGAAATCCAACAAAATTTGATTTTAAAGTGGAATTGAAAAAAAATGTGTCAATGAATTAAAAAAAAAAAGAAGATATATCACATTACTTATATCCATGCTACATATCATTAAAAAATAAAGATATGTTTCCAGGCAAAAAAAAAAGTTAGGGGTTTAGAAAGACACCCTGACCTATACCCTTTTTGTCAATTTCATGAAAAATGTCCACATTTTTCACTTTTTTTGATAAGACATTGAATAAATGAAAATAAAACAGGCAAAGATAATGTTTGTAAGGGAAAGATTTCCTTTCTAGGTGATATAGTTAGCAAATTAAGCTGTCTACAATTCTTCCATGGCAGAAAAAGTACATTTTTAGAGCTAATTTTGCACTCTAGAGACCCACATTTCATACTAAAATAATTTGTCATTGAATTTCCTTAAAACTGGCCAGATTTATTGCTTTTGTGGCAGACTTTAAGGAATTTAATTTAAAAATATAGGTCACCAGACTAATTTTCAAGATATAAAGCATTTACATTTTTGTAAATCTTCAACTTTTATAATGTATAAATTCTCCTCAAAATTCTTGAATAGCGAAAAATCCTATCATTTAAAATTTCTAAATTTTTAATATAATGGTGCATTTTGTTTCATTTTCAGAAGTGTAAGGAAAGTCTGGGGTCATAATATTAAAAACTTCAATATTTAACAAAAACATGCAAAACTCATCATAGATTCGTCCAGTTGTAGGAAAAAAAATGATTAAAAATTTTAAAATACATTCTTGGTGTAAATAGGAAAACTACCAATATTGCAGTTATGTCTGAACTTGGACGTTATCCTATATATTTCTCTGTAATTTTAGCTATGTTAAAATATTGTCACAGATTAGAAGGTCAACAGGTTTACTATTTGATGCTTATATATGTAATAAAGAGTTACATTTTAGTAAAATCAATACATGGTATTCGAGTATATTATATATTATTGATGAATTGAAGATCAGGAGTTTAAATATCAAATTAGGTCAGTTGTGTAAACAAGTAAAAGATAATATGTGTAACAGTTTTCTTGATTTTTGGAATGGAGAAAGGGGAGATGCCATTGGCAGCAACAGAGGTAAATTAGATACATACTTTTACATAAAGACCCATTTTGGGAAAGAGAAATATTTACAAATTAATAATTTTAAAATTCGACAGTCTATATGTAAGATATGAGTCAGTGCTCATCCATTAAATATTGAAACTGGAAGATATAAGAACATTATAAGATCAGAAAGAAAATGCACAAATTGTTCTGAGGGAGATATTGAAGATGAGAAACATTTTGTTGTCGACTGTCCCTTATATGAAAATATTAGAGTAAAAATTTTTGATAAAGTTATTGACTTATGTCCAAATTTTAGATACATGGACACATCATCAAAATTTGTCTGGCTATTTACTAATGAACATGAACAAGTTTTGAAAAAATTAGGTAATTTTATAGAGGAATGTTTTTTGCTGCAAGGACACAATTGATCCTATAGATATCATTAGGTTAGGTGAATTATTATAGTTATTATACATGTTATATTATATTAAATATGAATTGATTTATGGTGGTATTTGATAGGCTCTGATCTGGCCGTGCAGTCACTGAACATAAATATGTTTTCCTGGTTTTTGGGTGTGTTTACATGTATGTCTCCAATCATTTCAATCATTGTATTAAATTGTTTGCCCCTTGTGGGCCCTTAATTGGCAATCAAAAATTCTTATTCTTATTCTTATTCTATTCTAATATCATTTGAAACATGATTACCTCCCTTGACGAAATGCTTCATATAGCATTTTACACATATAATGTATTATTGCCAAGAAATTACTGTATTAAATTTGTATTTCAGTTTAATTTGAGAATTTGCACAAATCATATGTAGAAAATTCAAAAAGCAAAATACCTCGTAAGAAATACTGCAAACATAATTAATAATTATTACCACATTTTATTCAATATTCTTAAAAGTTATGTGACTAGTGTCAATCTCTACCTTAAGAACTTTTATACATTTAAAGTACCATATATAATAGAGGTCTAACGATACCACTTTGTCACAATACGATCCATATCACGATAGGGTCATGATCTGATACATTCACGATAGGGTCATGATCTGATACATTTCACGATACTTAAAACTAATGAATATACATTTCTTATTAATGAAGAAGTGTTTGCTATTATTAATTAGTTCAGTTAATGCTGTAAAAAATATTTTCATTTAATGTAGGTTATTTGTAATATCAGTGTTTTATTTTGTTTGTAATAATAATATTTCTAAATTTAATTGGATAAAGAAATATAAAACATGTTTTAATAGACTTTCACTAGAAATTATAGAACTAACACACTCTTAGCTAGAATGTTGATATCCATGTGATGTCTTGCAATATGCTTTGCCATTATATTTCAGTTTTGCATTACAAATACGACAATCCATCGTACCCTTGTTTATTAACCTATCTCAATTAGATTATGTTCCATTAAAACCAAAACCGCATTGGTGGTGTAATGGTTAGCGTGCTCGCCTCGAGTGCGGTATATCGTGGGTTCGATCCCCGGTCGGGTCAAACCAAAGACAATAAGCATGCAGCATTAAGGAGTAAGAGCAAAGACTGGTTGGTTCTGAATCAGAATAATGTGTCCCGAGTGGAGAGACAGGTCTACCTGCGGACTGTTGTTTCAGTGAGCCATGATATAGCTGAAAAATTGCTGAATTGGCGTTAAACAACAATCGCTCACTCACTCATTAAAACCAAAGAATTTCCACACGGGAGAATTGTGTGATCAGCGGAAACAAAAGTTTGGTTTTTTACCCCCATGTTTGTTTATTATAGTTTTACAACCTCACTTGTAGTGAGCTACTTTTTTGGCTTTAAATATACAAAGCTATTAGATCAGCATTGTTTTGGTTTAAATATACAATGCTATTAGATCGGCATTGTTTTGGTTTAAATATACAATGCTATTAGATCGGCATTGTTTTGGTTTAAATATACAATGCTATTAGATCGGCATTGTTTTGGTTTAAATATACAAAGCTATTAGATCGGCATTGTTTTGGTTTAAATATACAATGCTATTAGATCGGCATTGTTTTGGTTTAAATATACAATGCTATTAGATCGGCATTGTTTTGGTTTAAATATACAATGCTATTAGATCGGCATTGTTTTGGTTTAAATATACAATGCTATTAGATCGGCATTGTTTTGGTTTAAATATACAATGCTATTAGATCGGCATTGTTTTGGTTTAAATATACAATGCTATTAGATCGGCATTGTTTTGGTTTAAATATACAATGCTATTAGATCGGCATTGTTTTGGTTTAAATATACAATGCTATTAGATCGGCATTGTTTTGGTTTAAATATACAATGCTATTAGATCGGCATTGTTTTGGTTTAAATATACAATGCTATTAGATCGGCATTGTTTTGGTTTAAATATACAATGCTATTAGATCGGCATTGTTTTGGTTTAAATATACAAAGCTATTAGATCGGCATTGTTTTGGTTTAAATATACAATGCTATTAGATCGGCATTGTTTTGGTTTAAATATACAATGCTATTAGATCGGCATTGTTTTGGTTTAAATATACAATGCTATTAGATCGGCATTGTTTTGGTTTAAATATACAATGCTATTAGATCGGCATTGTTTTGGTTTAAATATACAATGCTATTAGATCGGCATTGTTTTGGTTTAAATATACAATGCTATTAGATCGGCATTGTTTCGGGGTGCATGTATTGATTTGTGGATCGCAAAAGAAAATATCATGATGCATCGGTGAGCCGTGAGATCGCTAATATACATGTACCTTTAACAGTTTTTTTTTATTATAGAAGATCATATTTATATTTCAAATTTATTCCTAAAAAAAACCATTTTGTCCACATACAAATTCTGTTTGTTTTTTAACCTTAACATGTAAGAATAAACATGCATTTTTTAGTTAGGTAAAAGCTGACACCTCCAAAAAGCTTAAAACAATAAAATGATAGCCTCCTTTATATTAGACATGTATTGTTACCTTTAAATGTTTAATGTTTTCTTGTCTGGCCTGTAAATGAATAAAAGTGCTCCAAGACATCTCAGCTAAACATGGCTCTGACATCTGATCCTTAAAACAATATGTAGATTTTATTTCTGAAAGTTTTTATCACATTTCTGTTTAACAAACATCGGTGAAAACAAGATTTACTGTCAAATATCAAAAACAGCATCAGTGGTATAATGGAGTGCTGGCCTCAAGTCTGGTAGATCATGGGTTCAAAACAAAGACTATAAAACTGGTAGTTGCTGCTTCTCCACTGTAGTATTAAGGAATAAAAGCAAACACTGATTGACCAGGATCCGGATAAATTTGTCAGAATAGAACAACACATCAACCCACAGACTTTATTTATGTGAGCTAGCACAAGTACAACTAAGTGTGTTGGTCTAGTACAAAGCCGACTCATCATCATCATCATCATCTCATCGAAATGTAACTTGTTCTCACCATAAAATAGCTGGAAAAAATCGCATGAGTGGTGTAATGATTAGCATGCTCGCCTCGAGTGCGGTAGTTCTGGGTTCTCGGTCGGACAAACAAAAAACTATAACATTGGTATTTGTAGTTTCTCTTCTAAGCACGCAGCATTAAGAAGTAAGAGCAAATACTGGTTGGCTCAGAATCAGGATAATGTGTTTGAGTGGTGCCATATGTCTAACCACTGATAGTCTTTCCAGTGAGCTAGCAATGGTATCAATATCTAATTAGGGAGACAGATTTACATAAGTTTTATAACTTGTTTCTGACTCCCATTGAAGGGCCCGGGTGGCTCAATGAGTTAGGTAGTTGGATTACCTAACAACTCATACAAGCCTATCACCAATACGGCATGGGTTCGCGCCTGGCTTTGTAAATTACAAAAAAAGGTGCACTGGACTCGCAGCCGCAAGTGATAAAAGTTTACCAGTTGCTTGCTCATGGTCGGTGGTTCTCTCCGGCTTCTTCCACCACTAAAACTGGTCGCCATGATATAGCTGAAAGTGGCATTAAACACCAAAAATCAATCAATCAATCAATCTGAATCCCATTGAACTTTGTAAGTATATATTATTATTTGAATAATAATTGTATGCTGAAATTTCATGAAATAAATATTGTTTAAACTAAGGTCATCTGTCTTAGAAGACCTCTTTTTCTTTGTCCCAAAGGTGGCCTCTTAATACAGGTTTGACTATATATCAAACTCATATAAGCCATATCTTGGATAGTTCATAGTAAATAGTAAATATTTAGTCCATTTGTAATATTAGCTTCAGGTTAGTTTAACACAGATAATTCAAACACTTAGTTATTTCACAGTAAACTCATTGGTTTATTTAACTTCTAAACATCAAGATTAAACTTTACAACTGTATAATATAGCTTTAAGCTACAGTGAAAAAAAAAGCATCAATTATTTTTTGTTGTGTAAAAAAGCAATCACATACCATACATAGTCATCGTAATTTATCAATTTCAGAAGAACATGATTTTAAAAAGTATGCAGTCATCATGCTGATGAATACATATATAGCCAGTAAATATAATTTATTATCATATTTTATGTAAATTTGCATAGGAAATCTGCATTTTCATTGGTTTGCAAGAAGGTGACATTTTAGTCTGTCACCATCCAGACTGGGTGACAATTTGTTTGTCTTGTCACCCTCTCATGAGCTAAAATGTCACCTTCTTATAAACCAATGAAAATGCAAGATTTCCATGTAAATTTACATAAAATATAATAATCACATATAACTCAAGGATATTTGTTGTTGTTTCTTGAATATTTCACTTTGTGCTGCATGATGGGTATTTTTACTATCCTAATCAAAACATAATAAAACTAAATTCAGAAGGGTAACAGATTATTTTGCACAGACAAAATTACAGAAGGGAACATTCAATATAATAAAATGAATAACATATATTTGAAAGGGTGATGGAGATATTGTAACCCCTTTAAATACACAATTAACCTCGTCTTTGCCACGGATGACAATGATTTCTCGGGGTTACAATATATTGTCACTCTCTAAAATATATGTTATTTATATAATGTCATGACTCAATTTCTATCATGACTTCATTTTTTATCCTCAGAGAATATCATGTATGGGTTTGTTGTCAGTTCTTTCATTCAATGCAGTATTTGATCTTTAAAACTGATATAGATTTGTGCAGGTCTTTAACTGTTTTGGTTGCTGGAAATCTATGACAAAAATTTCTTTTAATTTAAATAAAACAAGATGAACTGTGAACTAATGCTCACTTATGATACCCCCGCTCTTCGGCAAACAGGAAGTAGGAATCTGATGGGTCCAAAAGCGATTCCCACGATATGGGGTACCTATATCAAGCTTGTGACCAAATATCAGATTTCTGCCATCAATAGTTGCTGAGAAAAATGTGACGAAAAATGTGCACATATGTTCAATGTGAATAAAAACCAACTAAGTCGGCAAACAGGAAGTGGAAATCTGACAGGTCCAAAATTGCTACCCACAATATAGTATACCTATATGTCGCTTGTGACCAAATATCAGATTTCCGCCATCAACAGTTACTGAGAAAAACGCGACAAAAATATCTTGGATGGACGGAAGGACGGACATAAGGATGGACGGATGTAAGGATGGACGGACGGAAGGACGGACGCAAGGATGGACGGACAGATGTAAGACAGTATACCCCCCCTCCCCCTTCGGGGAGCAGGGGTATAAAAATTAATATTCCATTAACTTACATCAGTGACACTTCTTAATGCTTTACAATTTACCCCAACAACATCTAGAATAACTGAATAACTGAAAAAAAATAACAATAATATATTGATAAACTGTCTTTTCATAAACACACACAGTCTATGTCTTGATGTAGAAGGGACAGAGGGTTTTACCTTGACACCACCAGTCTATGTCTTGAGATAGAAGGAACAGAAGATTTTAACTTGACACAGCCAGTCTATGTCTTGAGGTAGAAGGGACAGAGGGCTCTACCTTGACACAGCCAGTCTATGTCTTGACATAGAAGGAACAGAGGGCTTTACCTTGACACAGCCAGTCTATGTCTTGACACAGAAGGAACAGAGGGTTTTACCTTGACCCAGCCAGTCTATGTCTTGAGGTAGAAGGGACAGAGGGTTTTACCTTGACACAGCCAGTCTATGTCTTGATGTAGAAGGGACAGAGGGTTTTACCTTGACACCACCAGTCTATGTCTTGAGATAGAAGGAACAGAAGGTTTTAACTTGACACAGCCAGTCTATGTCTTGAGGTAGAAGGGACAGAGGGCTTTACCTTGACACAGCCAGTCTATGTCTTGACGTAGAAGGGACAGAGGGTTTTACTTTGACACCACCAGTCTACGTATTGAGGTAGAAGGGACAGAGGGCTTTACCTTAACACAGCCAGTCTATGTCTTGAGGTAGAAGGGACAGAGGGTTTTACTTTGACACTACCAGTCTATGTATTGAGGTAGAAGGGACATAGGGTTTTACCTTGAAACAGTCAGCCTATGTTTTGAGGTAGAATGGACAGAGGGCTTTACCTTGACACCACCAGTCTATGTCTTGACATAGAAGGGACAGAGGGTTTTACCTTGACACAGCCAGTCTATGTCTGGACGTAGAAGGGACAGAGGGTTTTACCTTGACACCGCCAGTCTATGTCTTGAGGTAGAAGGGACATAGGGTTTTACCTTGACACAGCCAGTCTATGTCTTGAGGTAGAAGGAACAGAGGGCTTTACCTTGACACAACCAGTCTATGTCTTGAAGTAGAAAGAACAGAGAGTTTTATCTTGACACAGCCAGTCTATGTCTTGAGGTAGAAGGGACAGAGGGCTTTACCTTGACACCACCAGTCTATGTCTTGACGTAGAAGAAACAGAGGGTTTTACCTTGACACCACCAGTCTATGTCTTGACGTAGAAGGGACAGAGGGTTTTACCTTGACACAGCCAGTCTATGTCTTGAAGTAGAAGGGACAGAGGGTTTTACCTTGACACAGCCAGTCTATGTCTGGATGTAGAAGGGACAGAGGGTTTTACCTTGACATCGTCAGTCTATGTCTTGACGTAGAAGGGACAGAAGGTTTTACCTTGACACAGCCAGTCTATGTCTTGACGTAGAAGGGACAGAGGGTTTTACCTTGACACAGCAAGTCTATGTCTTGAGGTAGAAGGGACAGAGGGTTTTACCTTGACACCACCAGTCTATGTCTTGAAGTAGAAAGAACAGAAGGTTTTACCTTAACACAGCCAGTCTATGTCTTGAGGTAGAAGGGACAAAGGGCTTTACTTTGACACCGCCAGTCTATGTCTTGACGTAGAAGGGACAGAGGGTTTTACCTTGACACAGCCAGTCTATGTCTTGATGTAGAAGGGACAGAGGGTTTTACCTTGACACAGCCAGTCTATGTCTTGAGATAGAAGGAACAGAAGGTTTTAACTTGACACAGCCAGTCTATGTCTTGAGGTAGAAGGGACAGAGGGCTTTACCTTGACACAGCCAGTCTATGTCTTGACGTAGAAGGGACAGAGGGTTTTACTTTGACACCACCAGTCTACGTATTGAGGTAGAAGGGACAGAGGGCTTTACCTTAACACAGCCAGTCTATGTCTTGAGGTAGAAGGGACAGAGGGTTTTACTTTGACACCACCAGTCTATGTATTGAGGTAGAAGGGACATAGGGTTTTACCTTGAAACAGTCAGCCTATGTTTTGAGGTAGAATGGACAGAGGGCTTTACCTTGACACCACCAGTCTATGTCTTGACATAGAAGGGACAGAGGGTTTTACCTTGACACAGCCAGTCTATGTCTGGACGTAGAAGGGACAGAGGGTTTTACCTTGACACCGCCAGTCTATGTCTTGAGGTAGAAGGAACAGAGGGCTTTACCTTGACACAACCAGTCTATGTCTTGAAGTAGAAAGAACAGAGAGTTTTATCTTGACACAGCCAGTCTATGTCTTGAGGTAGAAGGGACAGAGGGCTTTACCTTGACACCACCAGTCTATGTCTTGACGTAGAAGAAACAGAGGGTTTTACCTTGACACCACCAGTCTATGTCTTGACGTAGAAGGGACAGAGGGTTTTACCTTGACACAGCCAGTCTATGTCTTGAAGTAGAAGGGACAGAGGGTTTTACCTTGACACAGCCAGTCTATGTCTGGATGTAGAAGGGACAGAGGGTTTTACCTTGACATCGTCAGTCTATGTCTTGACGTAGAAGGGACAGAAGGTTTTACCTTGACACAGCCAGTCTATGTCTTGACGTAGAAGGGACAGAGGGTTTTACCTTGACACAGCAAGTCTATGTCTTGAGGTAGAAGGGACAGAGGGTTTTACCTTGACACCACCAGTCTATGTCTTGAAGTAGAAAGAACAGAAGGTTTTACCTTAACACAGCCAGTCTATGTCTTGAGGTAGAAGGGACAAAGGGCTTTACTTTGACACCGCCAGTCTATGTCTTGACGTAGAAGGGACAGACGGTTCTACCTTGACACAGCCAGTCTATGTCTTGAGGTAGAAGGGACAGAGGGTTTTACCTTGACACAGCCAGTCTATGTCTTGAAGTAGAAGAAATGACAGAGGATTTTACCTTGACACAGCCAGTCTATGTCTTGACGTAGAAGGGACAGAGGGTTTTACCTTGACACAGCCAGTCAATGTCTTGAAGTAGAAGGGACAGAGGGCTTTACCTTGACACAGCCAGTCTATGTCTTGACGTAGAAGGGACAGAGGGTTTTACTTTGACACAGCCAGTCTATGTCTTGAGGTAGAAGGGACAGAGGGCTTTACCTTGACACAGCCAGTCTATGTCTTGAAGTAGAAAGGACAGAGGGTTTTACCTTGACACAGCCAGTCTATGTCTTGAGGTAGAAGGGACAGAGGGCTCTACCTTGACACAGCCAGTCTATGTCTTGACATAGAAGGAACAGAGGGCTTTACCTTGACACAGCCAGTCTATGTCTTGACGCAGAAGGAACAGAGGGTTTTACTTTGACACCACCAGTCTATGTATTGAGGTAGAAGGGACAGAGGGTTTTACCTTAACACAGCCAGTCTATGTCTTGAGGTAGAAGGGACAGAGGTTTTACCTTGACACAGCCAGTCTATGGCTTGAGGTAGAAGGGACAGAGGGTTTTAACTTGACACAGCCAGTCTATTTCTTGAGGTAGAAGGCACAGAGGGTTTTACCTTGACACTGCCAGCCTATGTCTTGAGGTAGAAGGGACAGAGGGTTTTACCTTGACACCACCAGTCTATGTCTTGAGGTAGAAGGGACAGAGGGTTTTACCTTGACACCGCCAGTCTATGTCTTGAGGTAGAAGGGACAGAAGGTATTACCTTGACACAGCCAGTATATGTCTTGAGGTAGAAGGGACAGAGGGCTTTACCTTGACACAGCCAGTCTATGTCTTGAAGTAGAAGGAACAGAGGGCTTTACCTTGACACAGCCAGTCTATGTCTTGACACAGAAGGGACAGAGGGTTTTACTTTGACACTACCAGTCTATGCATTGAGGTAGAAGGGACAGAGGGCTTTACCTTGACACAGCCAGTCTATGTCTTGACATAGAAGGAACAGAGGGTTTTACCTTGACACAGCCAGTCTATGTCTTGACGCAGAAGGGACAGAGGGTTTTACTTTCACACAACCAGTCTATGTATTGAGGTAGAAGGGACAGAGGGTTTTACCTTAACACAGCCAGTCTATGTCTTGAGGTAGAAGGGACAGAGGATTTTACCTTGACACAGCCAGTCTATGTCTTGAGGTAGAAGGGACAGAGGGCTTTACCTTGACACAGCCAGTCTATGTCTTGACGTAGAAGGGACAGAGGGTTTTACTTTGACACAGCCAGTCTATGTCTTGAGGTAGAAGGGACATAGGGTTTTACCTTGACACAGTCAGTCTATGTCTTGAGGTAGAAGGAACAGAGGGCTTTACCTTGACACAGCCAGTCTATGTCTTGAAGTAGAAAGAACAGAGAGTTTTATCTTGACACAGCCAGTCTATGTCTTGAGGTAGAAGGGACAGAGGGCTTTACCTTGACACCACCAGTCTATGTCTTGACGTAGAAGGGACAGAGGGTTTTACCTTGACACAGCCAGTCTATGTCTTGAAGTAGAAGGGACAGAGGGTTTTACCTTGACACAGCCAGTCTATGTCTGGATGTAGAAGGGACAGAGGGCTTTACCATGACATTGTCAGTCTATGTCTTGACGTAGAAGGGACAGAAGGTTTTACCTTGACACAGCCAGTCTATGTCTTGACGTAGAAGGGACAGAGGGTTTTACCTTGACACAGCCAGTCTATGTCTTGACGTAGAAGGGACAGAGGGTTTTACCTTGACACCACCAGTCTATGTCTTGAAGTAGAAGAAAGGACAGAGGATTTTACCTTGACACAGCCAGTCTATGTCTTGACGTAGAAGGGACAGAGGGTTTTACCTTGACACAGCCAGTCAATGTCTTGAAGTAGAAGGGACAGAGGGCTTTACCTTGACACAGCCAGTCTATGTCTTGACGTAAAAAGGACAGAGGGTTTTACTTTGACACAGCCAGTCTATGTCTTGAGGTAGAAGGGACAGAGGGCTTTACCTTGACACAGCCAGTCTATGTCTTGAGGTAGAAGGGACAGAGGGCTCTACCTTGACACAGCCAGTCTATGTCTTGACATAGAAGGAACAGAGGGCTTTACCTTGACACAGCCAGTCTATGTCTTGACGCAGAAGGAACAGAGGGTTTTACCTTGACACCACCAGTCTATGTATTGAGGTAGAAGGGACAGAGGGTTTTACCTTAACACAGCCGGTCTATGTCTTGAGGTAGAAGGGACAGAGGGTTTTACCTTGACACAGCCAGTCTATGTCTTGAGGTAGAAGGGACAGAGGGTTTTAACTTGACACAGCAAGTCTATTTCTTGAGGTAGAAGGCACAGAGGGTTTTACCTTGACACTGCCAGTCTATGTCTTGAGGTAGAAGGGACAGAGGGTTTTACCTTGACACCGCCAGTCTATGTCTTGAGGTAGAAGGGACAGAAGGTATTACCTTGACACAGCCAGTATATGTCTTGAGGTAGAAGGGACAGAGGGCTTTACCTTGACACAGCCAGTCTATGTCTTGAGATAGAAGGAACAGAGGGCTTTACCTTGACACAGCCAGTCTATGTCTTGACATAGAAGGAACAGAGGGTTTTACCTTGACACCACCAGTCTATGTCTTGACGCAGAAGGGACAGAGGGTTTTACTTTGACACCACCAGTCTATGTATTGAGGTAGAAGGGACAGAGGGTTTTACCTTAACACAGCCAGTCTATGTCTTGAGGTAGAAGGGACATAGGATTTTACCTTGACACAGCCAGTCTATGTCTTGAGGCAGAAGGGACAGAGGGCTTTACCTTGACACAGCCAGTCTATGTCTTGACGTAGAAGGGACAGAGGGTTTTACTTTGACACAGCCAGTCTATGTCTTGAGGTAGAAGGGACAGAGGGTTTTACCTTGACACAGCCAGTCTATGTCTGGACGTAGAAGGGACAGAGGGTTTTACCTTGAGACCGCCAGTCTATGTCTTGACGTAGAAGGGACATAGGGTTTTACCTTGACACAGCCAGTCTATGTCTTGAGGTAGAAGGAACAGAGGGCTTTACCATGACACAGCCAGTCTATGTCTTGAAGTAGAAAGAACAGAGAGTTTTATCTTGACACAGCCAGTCTATGTCTTGAGGTAGAAGGGACAGAGGGCTTTACCTGGACAACACCAGTCTATGTCTTGACGTAGAAGGGACAGAGGGTTTTACCTTGACACCACCAGTCTATGTCTTGACGTAGAAGGGACAGAGGGTTTTACCTTGACAAAGCCAGTCTATGTCTTGAAGTAGAAGGGACAGAGGGTTGTACCTTGACACAGCCAGTCTATGTCTGGATGTAGAAGGGACAGAGGGTTTTACCATGACATCGTCAGTCTATGTCTTGACGTAGAAGGGACAGAAGGTTTTACCTTGACACAGCCAGTCTATGTCTTGACGTAGAAGGGACAGAGGGTTTTACCTTGACACAGCAAGTCTATGACTTGAGGTAGAAGGGACAGAGGGTTTTACCTTGACACCACCAGTCTATGTCTTGAAGTAGAAAGAACAGAGGGTTTTACCTTGACACAGCCAGTCTATGTCTTGAGGTAGAAGGGACAAAGGGCTTTACCTTGACACCGCCAGTCTATGTCTTGACGTAGAAGGGACAGACGGTTCTACCTTGACACAGCCAGTCTATGTCTTGAGGTAGAAGGGACAGAGGGTTTTACCTTGACACAGCCAGTCTATGTCTTGAAGTAGAAGAAAGGACAGAGGATTTTACCTTGACACAGCCAGTCTATGTCTTGACGTAGAAGGGACAGAGGGTTTTACCTTGACACAGCCAGTCAATGTCTTGAGGTAGAAGGGACAGAGGGCTTTACCTTGACACAGCCAGTCTATGTCTTGAAGTAGAAAGGACAGAGGGTTTTACCTTGACACAGCCAGTCTATGTCTTGAGGTAGAAGGGACAGAGGGCTTTACCTTGACACAGCCAGTCTATGTCTTGACATAGAAGGAACAGAGGGCTTTACCTTGACACAGCCAGTCTATGTCTTGACGCAGAAGGAACAGAGGGTTTTACTTTGACACCACCAGTCTATGTATTGAGGTAGAAGGGACAGAGGGTTTTACCTTAACACAGCCAGTCTATGTCTTGACGTAGAAGGGACAGAGGGTTCTACCTTGACACAGCCATTCTATGTCTTGAGGTAGAAGGGACAGAGGGTTTTACCTTGACACAGCCAGTCTATGTCTTGAAGTAGAAGAAAGGACAGAGGATTTTACTTTGACACAGCCAGTCTATGTCTTGACGTAGAAGGGACAGAGGGTTTTACCTTGACACAGCCAGTCAATGTCTTGAAGTAGAAGGGACAGAGGGTGTTACCTTGACACAGCCAGTCTATGTCTTGACGTAGAAGGGACAGAGGGTTTTACCTTGACACAGCCAGTCTATGTCTTGAGGTAGAAGGGACAGAGGGCTTTACCTTGACACAGCCAGTCTATGTCTTGAAGTAGAAAGGACAGAGGGTTTTACCTTGACACAGCCAGTCTATGTCTTGAGGTAGAAGGGACAGAGGGCTCTACCTTGACACAGCCAGTCTATGTCTTGACATAGAAGGAACAGAGGGCTTTACCTTGACACAGCCAGTCTATGTCTTGACGCAGAAGGAACAGAGGGTTTTACTTTGACACCACCAGTCTATGTATTGAGGTAGAAGGGACAGAGGGTTTTACCTTAACACAGCCAGTCTATGTCTTGAGGTAGAAGGGACAGAGGGTTTTACCTTGACACAGCCAGTCTATGTCTTGAGGTAGAAGGGACAGAGGGTTTTAACTTGACACAGCAAGTCTATTTCTTGAGGTAGAAAATAAAGGTAATAACAAAATTACCGAACTCCGAACAATCTTATAAAGGGAAAGTCAAAACTCATAATTATATAAACAGACAAAATCAGTCAACAACCGGAAAACTGTGAAAACCGTAATGACCCTGACTTGGTACAGGCATTTCTAAAGAAATGGTGGGTTGAATCAGATTTTAAGGCGCCAAACCTCCCGCTCTCATTACGGTTCAAAGGTTCCGGCTGTCACTGTAACAGTATTTAAATACAGGAACAAAATAGGTAAAATAGTTGTCAAAGCAGTACCATATTCGGTGACGTAAATGTCAAAAATATTTTTACGTCACACATTGACAAAAAAATTCTTGACATTTTGGACTTCTTTATCTTTATACATTTTCACTATATGAAAATGCATCGCTTATAATTATTTCTGCAGAGACGGAATATATTTCGACAAGATATTGGTATCGGAATATAAACTTTTTAAGAGATCGAATAAGGCGAATCTTTTTATAGCCCTGGTCCAGTAGCCTGTTTCTCAGATGAAGATGACGTTTCAGGAAATCAGAATAATTGCTACTGGCCCTTGCATAGCGAATCAATTGCGAGATGTAAACACCATATGCAGGAGAAGCTGGTATATTGCTTCACATGTTTGGAAAATTTATGATTTTAAAATTGAAGTCGTCCCGCTTATCATAAATTTTAGTACTGAGTTGACCACTGTCGTCAAATTCGAGGTATAAGTCCAAAAATGATGCAGACGAAGCTGTATCGGTGGTCTCTTTAACTTCCAGCTCTGGAGGATATATCAATGGAAGAAATTCTGCAAATCTAGAATTATTGATAGATAAAACGTCATCAATATACCTGTATGTGAAATTAAAGGCTCTAGCCTCATGAATCTTCTTATCTTTTACAAGCTTTTGAAGAAACTCCGACTCGTATGAGTATAAAAATAAATCGGCTAGAAGAGGGGCACAATTCGTACCCATTGGTATGCCGACGACCTGCTGAAACAGTGTCCCTCCAAAGGAGACAAATATGTTATCGATGAGGAACTCCAGCATACTGATCACTTGTTCCTCGGCACAGATGGTTTTACCTTGACACTGCCAGCCTATGTCTTGAGGTAGAAGGGACAGAGGGTTTTACCTTGACACCACCAGTCTATGTCTTGAGGTAAGAAGGGACAGAGGGTTTTACCTTGACACCACCAGTCTATGTCTTGACATAGAAGGGACAGAGGGTTTTACCTTGACACACCCAGTCTATGTCTTGAGGTAGAAGGGACAGAGGGTTTTACCTTGACACCGCCAGTCTATGTCTTGAGGTAAAAGGGACAGAAGGTTTTACCTTGACACAGCCAGTCTATGTCTTGAGGTAGAAGGGACAGAGGGTTTTATCTTGACACAGCCAATCTATGTCTTGACATAGAAGGAACAGAGGGCTTTACCTTGACACAGCCTGTCTATGTCTTGACGCAGAAGGGACAGAGGGTTTTACTTTGACACCACCAGTCTATGTATTGAGGTAGAAGGGACAGAGGGTTTTACCTTAACACAGCCAGTCTATGTCTTGAGGTAGAAGGGGCAGAGGGTTTTACCTTGACACCACCAGTCTATGTATTGAGGTAGAAGGGACAGAGGGTTTTACCTTAACACAGCCAGTCTATGTCTTGAGGTAGAAGGGGCAGAGGGTTTTACCTTGACACAGCCAGCCTATGTCTTGAGGTAGAAGGGACAGAGGGTTTTAGCTTGACACAGCCAGTCTATGTCTTGACGCAGAAGGGACAGAGGGTTTTACCTTGACACCACCAGTCTATGTATTGAGGTAGAAGGGACAGAGGGTTTTACCTTGACACAGCCAGCCTATGTCTTGAGGTAGAATGGACAGAGGGCTTTACCTTGACACCACCAGTCTATGTCTTGAGGTAGAAGGGACAGAGGGTTTTACCTTGACACAGCCAGTTTATGTCTTGAGGTAGAAGGGACAGAGGGTTTTACCTTGACACCACCAGTCTATGTCTTGACGTAGAAGGGACAGAGGGTTTTACCTTGACACACCCAGTCTATGTCTTGAGGTAGAAGGGACAGAGGGTTTACCTTGACACCGCCAGTCTATGCATTGAGGTAGAAGGGACAGAGGGCTTTACCTTGACACCGCCAGTCTATGTCTTGAGGTAGAAGGAACAGAAGATTTTACCTTGACACAGCCAGTCTATGTCTTGATGTAGAAGGGACAGAAGATTTTACCTTGACACAGCCAGTCTATGTCTTGACGTAGAAGGGACTTAGGGTTTTACCTTGACACAGCCAGTCTATGTCTTGAGGTAGAAGGAACAGAGGGTTTTACCTTGACACAGCCAGTCTATGTCTTGAGGTAGAAGGGACAGAGGGTTTTACCTTGACACAGCCAGTCTATGTCTTGATGTAGAAGGGACAGAGGGCTTTACCTTGACACAGCCAGTCTATGTCTTGACGTAGAAGGGACAGAGGGTTTTACTTTGACACAGCCAGTCTATGTCTTGACGTAGAAGGGACAGAGGGTTTTACCTTGACACAGCCAGTCTATGTCTTGAGGTAGAAGGGACAAAGGGTTTTACTTTAACACAGCCAGTCTATGTCTTGAGGTAGAAGGGACAGAGGGTTTTACCTTGACACAGCCAGCCTATGTCTTGAGGTAGAAGGGACAGAGGGTTTTACCTTGACACCACCAGTCTATGTCTTGACGTAGATGGGACAGAGGGTTTTACTTTGACACAGCCAGTCTATGTCATGAGGTAGAAGGGACAGAGGGTTTTACCTTGACACAGCCAGCCTATGTCTTGAGGTAGAATGGACAGAGGGCTTTACCTTGACACCACCAGTCTATGTCTTGACGTAGAAGGGACAGAGGGTTTTACCTTGACACAGCCAGTCTATGTCTTGGGGTAGAAGGGACAGAGGGTTTTACCTTGACACAGCCAGTCTATGTCTTGACATAGAAGGGACAGAGGGTTTTACCTTGACACAGCCAGTCTATGTCTTGAGGTAGAAGGGACAGAGGGTTTTACCTTGACACCACCAGTCTATGTCTTGAGGTAGAAGGGACAGAAGGTTTTACCTTGACACAGCCAGTCTATGTCTGGACGTAGAAGGGACAGAGGGTTTTACCTTGACACAGCCAGTCTATGTCTTGAGGTAGAAGGAACAGAGGTCTTTACCTTGACACAGCCAGTCTATGTCTTGAAGTAGAAAGAACAGAGGGTTTTACCTTGACACAGCCAGACTATGCCTTGAGGTAGAAGGGACAGAGGGCTTTACCTTGACACAGCCAGTCTATGTCTTGAAGTAGAAGGGACAGAGGGTTTTACCTTGACACAGCCAGTCTATGTCTTGAGGTAGAAGGGACAGGGGGTTTGACACAGCCAGGTATTTTAGTTTTGCTTTAAGCTAAAATGTTTACCTCTCCCTTGGTGAATAATTGAATATCAATTAAGCATTATGCTATGATAATAAATTTACAAAATAATTATATTAATAAATATTGATACACATTTACATATTATTCTAACAAATTTCTAAATATCAGTTTTATCTTCTGACAGAAAGTTTTTTTTTTCATCATAATTAATATTTAAGTAAAAATTGGTAAATTTCAGATCTTTATATAAACCACTGTCTCTGAAGTCAAGTTATAGAGTAAAACAACTATGAAAAAATTTAACAACATTAGCCAATCTTAACTATCCTGTTTAATTTCTGTCCTTAGGTTTATTTCCTCCCAAAGACAATTAAATTATTTGGCTTTCCAATCTTTTGATTATCAGCGTTATGCTGATAATCAAAAGATTGGAAAGCCATGTCACATGGAATAACCTTCATCAGTTATTGATGAAGGTTATTCCATGTGACATGCACACTTAATTTGATTTCTTTTATAATTCATGAATTGTCAGCCCAGTGAGCATTTCACCATCCTGTTCAATACCAATATTACGAACAGAGGCAGCCAGAAAAATTTCCAAACTAAAACAAAGTACCAGTATACTTAACAAGAGAATACCACTCACCATTCTTCTACTATAGCAATGTCTAAATTAACACTTTGTCCATCTAAATGTACCAGACAATCAGGTATCATTGTATTGAGTAACATGACAGTTAGGTTGTTAATCTTAAGTCCTATATACTGAAATATAAATTAATCTTTGTAATTATACATTTGCTAAGTTAGCCATTTCACATGCATTTGGGGACCATCATGGTCATGATCATATGGTAGTTGGATTTACAACTACCTGTGCAATCAGTAACTTTCAACACTAAAGTTGTGAATTCGAACGCCGTTCCTGGTGAGGTGTAATTGATACAACATTAAGTGAAAAAGTTTGTCAGCGACTTACGACAGGTCTGTGGTTTTCTCCGGGTACTCCAATTAAACTGACCACCCGATATAACTGAAATATTGTTGAAAGTGGCATTAAACACAATAAACCAAACCAAAAACCACATGCATTTATTTGGTGAGTTTCATTTTACAGCAAACCAACCATTGGCTATAAAATGTCACTGACATTTAACTAGTTCCCACTTGTTTTCAATACTCATTCTGTTTATTACCATAATAGACATTCTGCACATTCCTCCCTATTTGTTCCTAAAATTAAATGTTTTTATAACTTTTTTGTACCCATGATTTTTTTTGCTACCTTGCTTTAAGAAGGGACAAAACAACATTTTGTATAGCTATTATATTTGTTATTATGCCTTTCTGCATCTTGGATTTCCTAACATAAAAATTACTTTGGCAAGACTGGCAAATGTTGGCAATGTTAAATTGTCCTCAGTTGTTCTTCTGTTTGGAAACTGGTTTGGTCTGTCGTTGTCATGGTGAACATTTGTTTGTATTCTTATGTCTGATATACAAACTACAACAGGTTTTCTGTAAAAAATTAAATGTGCAAAAAAGAAATAATTCATTTAATATTATTATTGTGAAACATCTTAAAAAACTTGTTTTATTTATACTCATATATTCTATTTTAGAAATGGCAGCCATCTTGGATGGAGGACAGAGATGTCACTATAATCGTGATGATGTTGAAATTCTGATAGTGAATCATCTCAGCCAAGATTGTCAGAAAAAAAATTTGCATAAAATTTTGTTTATAGAGACCAAATTTGTATATTATAGCTGCGTAAGAATTTTAAAGTATCGAGTCTCGGTACAACTACACGTTAATTTCCGTTCAAAAATATTAAGGCTGGCTAGATTGTGTACATTATTTATTTATATAAACGTATGTTAATTGGTGTATTGCTTTTATACATGTATTTGTTGCATGATAAATAATAATAAAGGTCGTTGCAACAAAGAAGTTGTAGCGAGTCACTCTTCCTAATATCCTTGTTTGTCTTTATTTAGAAAAGATCAAATTTATTTTAGGATGAGAGAATCGAAGGAGAAAATAAATAATAAAATAATGTGTCTACGTTCTCTTCAGAAAAAGAAAATGTAACAAGATATGATTATAATCTAACGATTATGAAGTCTCCCAAACCGGCCACTGACAACCAGTTTAAAAAATAAATTAAAAGCTACCTTTGAAATAGAACATTGTTGAATTTTTGCGGTATTGTGTCGCCCATTTTGAAAATGGAGACAGGTAGAAATTTATTAATGTCGGGAATCAATTCAGGACATTGAAATCGAACGATGTTGAATTTGTGCGGTATTGTGGTGGCCATTTTGAAAATGGCGACCAGTAGAAATTTTTCGATATCAGGAATCAATTCGGGACATTATAATCTACCCACATATGAAATGGTGTTGAAATCGGCCATTTTGAAAATGGCGACCGGTAGAATTTTCAATGTCGGGAAACAATTCGGGTCATCATTATCTATCCACATATCAAATTTTGATGATATCGGACAATGTTAAATTTTTGCGGTATTGTGGCAGCCATTTTGAAAATGGCGACCGGTAGAAATTTTTCAATGTCGGGAATCAATTCGGGACATCATTATCTACCCACATATCAAATTTTGATGATATCGGACAGTGTTGAATTTTTGCGGTATTGTGGTGGCCTTTTTGAAAATGGCGACCGGTAGAAATTTTTCAATGTCAGGAATCAATTTGGGACATCATTATCTACCCACATATAAAATATTGATGATATCGGACAATGTTGAATTTTTACCGCCCATTTTTTATACCGTATTTTGGCAGCCATTTTAAAAATGGCAGACATCTCAAAAATTTTTAAAACGCAGAATTGCTCCTCTAATGGTGACCTATCACTATTTCAAATTTTATGTCTCTATCATTATACATTTAGAAGTTATCAACATTAATGTACGAAATTTTAACTTTCCCATAGGATTCTATAGTAACCCCCACCCCCTTTGAACCCCTTAAAATATGACTTTGACCCCCTTTACCACAAAGCTGAAAACTTTAGGACCAACTAGAAACATATATCTATAACTCCACTAAGTTTCATGAAATTCTGTCCAGTAGTTCCTGAGATCTGCCGTGGACAAGTTCATGGTCCGCGGAAAGAAAGGGAAGAAAGAGAAGGATAATAATAATAAAAATAAAAAATAAAAATATTAATAATAATAAGAAACGGAGCAAAAACAATAAGTCTTCCAAACTTTGTTTGGGAGACTTAATTATCAGGTTGACGTTCTTAAAACAAAATAAATGTCCACAAATAACTAGACCAATGAATCACACAACCTTATAAAAATTAATTACATAACATGTAATTAATACACAAATTAATTAACATCATTCAAGCATGATGTCTTAATTCTTCCTAAAAGATTAATTAAAACCCCATTTTTTTTCTATTAAGTCAATAATAAATCACCTGTCTTAACTCATATAACAATCTCCATATACCAGGTGATAATTAGTATTGATTGCAATTAATAGTCAAGGTTTGCATGAGGTCACAATTAACACCTGGGTGATTTAAAAAAAAATGAAGACTTTTTATTTTCAGAGAATAATTTGAATATTAAATGATATGAAAGAAAGGTAAATATCTTGAAACAAGCACAATGGTAACAGTTATCTTCATGCAGAGTGTCATGGAGATTGCTCTTCCGTTTAAAAAGTTATCCTCTAAAAACTGGTCAAATTTGTCAGGAGTGTGACGTTTTAGCGTGACAAACTTTAAATTGCCTTAACTTTCCTTGATGATAAAAAAAATAAAATAAAAAATATATTAAAGAAAGATGGTATTCTATAATTCCGTACCATTTTACTTCAAATATCTAGATGTTTTGTGACCCTATGATTTTGCAACAAATAATTATTATATTTTTTAAATTAGTGTACGTGAATAAATTTAACTTGGAAAATTGTACAAATGTCAAATTAAACCTTAATAGTTTTTCATTGTTGAGACTAATTAGTTCAGAAAAGTCAAAATATGTTGTAAAAAAACATTAGTTATAATAATTTAGTAGTATTAGACTGGATGAATATGATAGTTGTAAAATTGGGCTTGCATAAGGAGAGACACAAAAAATGTCAGGAGTGTGACATTTTATCTTAGTTGTATAGTACTATGTTGTATGCTTTAATAGTTCACAATTTTCTTTATTTTCCAAAAGCTCCAGACCCAATCAAAAAAAAAAGTTGGAAATAGCTCTGATATATGACATAGCATAGCTAGGAAATCAAAATAACTAATGTCAGGAGTGTGACACTTTTAATAGGCATATCTTTTAAATAAAAAAATAATAAACCATGCTTCTACAAACTTCCACAATGTTTTCAATTTAATTACATATAAACAATAAGTAATAATTATAGTATTTTTGTATATTGCATGACACTTTTCTCATAATAAGTGATGATAAAGGGTTATATTTTCTTAAAACATGTCAAAATATGGATTTTTTTTCTAAATGAAAAATTGATGTACAGTACACTCCAAGTGTATCAACGATCATACTCTCAGGTCGGACATATTCCTCCCAAAATGTCAGACAAATTTGAGAGTCAACACTTTCTAAGTCCGACTATTTGGTCGGACATCGTGGTCGTGGTCGGACATCGTGGTCGGACGTGAGAGTGGATATTTAAAGATTTTTTTTACATTTCTCGAGGTGAACATGTCAAACTTTATGTGATCGATGTGTATTTGTAAGCGTACTTTCTTTCCGGTATGTAGAATGTCCGGGTACGTAAAAACCCTAGTGTATTTCTACCTTGCACCATATTCCCGCCAGGAAGGGTAGCTCAAAGGTCAATATATAACTGAAATATTGTTGAAAAGTGACGTTTAAACATCCATAGCCTCATATAAATTATTGCAATAAAATATCGATTAAGTAACGAAATCGATATAAATTATTTTCCAGTATATTTAGTATAAAAAGCTTGTTCTACACGTTTACTGTGAGATGTATTGCAACCACCATTTTTTACTACAACCACGTGCGCATGCTCGTGTTTGATGGAAGGCTATAGCTATATTTAGATATTTTGTGATAATAATTTTATATTGTAAATCGATCCACCCTGTGATTTTTTTCAACAAGATACATTTTTTTATAGTATACAATATTGAACTGATTTTCGCTAACACTTCAATCATTGAATATTGATTTTTTTCGGATGTTGAATATTTTATCCCCAGAATTGCACCCCTTGTTAGTATACTTTTATTGCTTTATTTAAAAAAAAATAACACCAAGAACATCGATGATACGAGTCTTCTTATTCAGAAATAAACCTACAGCAAAATAAAGGTATACATTTTTTGTACTGTAAACAAAATCATCATTTTTATCTAGATTTATTGTCCGAAAAATATGGTACTACTCTACTATACTAATTAGGTGCCATCATCAAAATAAAGATTAAAAAAAATTATTTTATGATAATGATGGCTGATTAAAATTGTTTGTCATGCATTAGCTGTCAGTTGTAATATACAGGATGTAACCAATATACAGGAAGAGCCCCTACTGTGAAGCCATCTATTTTGAGATGCCATTCAATGAAAATAACAACCTGACCATATTGCTAAATAAGAATAAGAATTAGATAAGAAATTAAAATTTATAGAAGGCAAGGATTTATATAATTAACACATTAAGTCACATTTCATTTATTTAGCTTGGGTCAGTTATCACTTAAAAAGACAAAAATGGTTTAAAAAAAAATCTGTCTAATAATTATTTACCTAAATAACGATATCATGACGTATAATAATTTCTCACCGTAAATGTATTTATTCTATTAAGATATTTATACACATATAAGAAAAAAGATATAAATTTATTTTTTAAGTACAAATAAATTGGAAGACGGCTTGAAAATCGAAAACGCAAAATAGTTATCTATGTTTATAAGTCTTAGTAAAAGGAGTCTTGAGCAACGGTTTTTTTCACACCTGTGATAGGTGTATTTGTATATCATGAATGCACGATGCGACGACATGCTGAGATGGGTGATGTTTTGACAGGTAAACTGTAAAAAAAAACCCGTAGAATACACTAATCAAATATTATTTCACCTATATCAGGACTCCGCAGACTGCCAATTTCAAGAAAAAAAAACGGGATTTACGGATTTATGACCCATTCGCCATAAACAAAATAAAACTTAAATTTTACTAATTAATTTTAATCCAAATTTGCCTTTAAAGAAATAAATGTATAAATTAGAATTATTTACCCGGGTTCGTTCGCCCTACATTTGGCAAACACGTAAAAGAGCAAACGCACTCGATATCGTAAACCGGCAACTGTCTGCAGCAAGTGAAAGGGCCTTGGCATCGATTGTCGCGAGTACATAAGGGACATATTAATATTCACTTCTAGTGCATTTAAAACATGGGTACTGCATGTTAATACATTTTATTCATGGATATTATTGTATATATCGCCTGTGACAGCCGTTAACATATCTATACTTTCCGTACTGTATATCACTCATTTACTTCAGCTTTACTAAGATACGCATGTTTCTTTATGCACAAATTTATTGGTTAGCAGAATTTGGGGACATTTCCTGTTTACAGTTTAACTATCTGAGAGTGGAGACTCTCACTCCAACCTGGGAGGATTTTGTCAAACAATTTTAAATTGTAGGACATTTGTCGGAAAATTTTAAGAGTGAAGTCCGACAAAACTCTGTGTCCGACCTGAGAGTATGATCGTTGATACACTTGGAGGGATCTGTATGTTGCTTTAGATAAACAGAATATTTACTTTAATATATCTTGCCTTTCATAAAACATTTTCATTCTTATGATATAGCATTTTTGAAAATTTATCAATAATTTTTCATTCAACAGTAATATGTCACACTCCTGACATAAAAACATTAAATGTCGATTGCAATTGCAGTAGGAATTTTTTTTGCAGAGTAAGTTATTGAGAAACATGGGGAAACTAATTTGAAAACCACTAAAAAGTAATTTTATACTAGTTTTAATAAATTTCAAATCCATTTTAACCATTTTTTATGAGATAAATTCCTAAAGGGCAAATAATTAGCACACTAATCATTAGAAAAAGCAAAAACAGAATTTTGAATCTTCTTTTAATATTTACTGTTAACTGTAAGAAATATAAGCTTTTGAAGAAATATAACTTTTAGTTTGGAAAGAATAAGTTGGTTATATTATTTTCAGCTCGACTGGTTTATTTTCGAGAGGGAGTCGGGAGTGTGACAATTTTATTTAAGAAATAGATTATTTTGTAAGCATATAGCCTCTATAAAACTGCTTGTAATTGTCTCGGGGAATTATTTAATTCTCAATAAGCACTATACTCTTGAAAAGATGTATAAATGGTTGAAAATATAATACACATGACATAATAACCTTTCCTTTATTCATACCATAAATGTGTGCCAGTTTGCATTTGGAATTCCTTGGACTCTTCAATGAATAAGGTACATCACAGATTTTGACATTTTGGGATAGATCAAGGTAAGGAAAATGTATTATATTGACTGTTTTTGTTTTAATTTCAATGTGTTCTACATATGCATAGAACCAGGAGATCATATTCTTTCCAATTACAGGCATAAGATAACAAAATATGCGTACCTCAATGAATTTTAGCGATAGATTCCAAGTGCAATTGTCGATCGTTTTCTGTTTACAAATATGAAAACCTGTCGTCTGCAACATTCAACAACTGCGCATGAATAATTTTCTCCGAAAACACGAGTAATTTAGCGGGGTATCTATTTATAAAAGCATTTTTTTAATTCATGTTTTGAAGGAACAATTAGGGGACATACTTTTTATTTCGTTCGTAATTGCGTCCGGTGAGGCTATTATCTTTTATTTTGAATGAATTGTGTAGCCGATTTGCTATGGCGTTCATTTTACCTATGCCGCTCTTCCATCGGGAGTTTCGTAGAAAGAGATTTTTTTATTAGAATTTTATTAAAAGTTTATTTCGATTTTGCATAGAGTAAATAATCAAAGAATTGGGAATTTTTTATTGAAATAGATTTGTTTTGCGTTTCTAAATTATCAATTGATCTATTTTTTAAACTTCCGGTGAGCAGATTTTTGGCTATCAATATAGAAGAACAAATCGGACAGCTTACCGTTAGAAGGACTTTGTCCTTTATTAATCTTTTATTCCAACTTTTGAGACAAAAAAAAATCAATTTTTAATTAAAATACATATGAAACAACAGCAAACAGATCTAGTGAAAAAATTTCTGTTATAAATGTCATATAACACAATTTTACCACTGTTGGAATAACAACTGTAACCAATTGTTCCAGTCAGTTTGTTTTTTAACATAAGTGAATAAATAACAGGGTCACTGATTTTCCTTGTATTCTACCTGTACAACTACGATTGAATGGAATTGACCAATCTTCAGTTGTACACACATTTTAGTAACATCATGGAAGTCTCATGTCATCATTTCAGACAAAACAATGGATGACTAGTCCAATGTTAAATCCCAGTAGACATGTTTAATTGCCTGACAGTTGATAAAGAATGACTTCACATGAAACAATGAATTATTTTTCATACAATGAATGTCACAAGGCAACAGCTGAAACCTCACTTTGTAATAGGCTATTCAAGCCTTTTTATCCATTTAAAGAAAGATTTGTTTAATTTTACCAATTGTTTCAGAAGAAAATATCTTTACATGATTTTTTTGGTTGAAATGGGCCTAATTTGCATGATCGAAAAAAAAAATTAAATGACAAATATCATAGAAAAAAAACTCATATTAAGCTATTCCAGCTTAAAATATATGTGTTTTTAGCCATTATGAGAAATTTGTTCTTTTTTTAGTAATAGTGGCAATCTTGGATAAATAGCAGAACTGTCAAATATATTTCTGAAAGGGACCACACAATGACCATTTAAGACAAGCTTTGATTAATTTCACCATGTGTTTTCAGAGAAGATTTTTTTCATAATTTGCATAATGGTCAACAATAAGAAAAGTTATATTTCACAGAAAAACAGTGAATATGTGTATTATCATATATAACAATGTAACTACAGTTCATTTCAACCTAAAATATAAACCAGAGGCTCTCAAGAGCCTGTATCGTTCACCTGGTTATAAAAAAAACCAATTGGTCCTATGTAAAAACTATGTCCTGCAGTGGTAGTCATCTTGGTATTACGATCAACATAAAAAACACAAAGTTTGTAAAGGACCTTCCAATGATTGATGCACAATTTAGGTTCAATCAGTGCAATAGCTTCAGAGAAGAATATATTTCTGTATTTTCCCCATATGGTCCTGTGTTAATACTATGACCTGTGGTGGCAGCCATCTTGGATTTCCGATCGGCATAAAAAACAGAGGACCTTCCAATGATCATTCCTGGGCAGTTTGGTTTCAATTATCCAAGTGGTTTCAGAGAAGAAGCGTTTTGAAACATTTTTCCCATAGGATCCAATGTTAAACTAAGTCCTGCCGTAGCCGCCATTTTGAATTTCATATCGGAACAAAAAACGTAAAGTTTGTAGAGGACCATCCAATGAACATTCATGTACAGTTTGGCTTTAATAATATTTGTAGTTTCTGAGAAGAAGGCATTTGAACATTTTTCCATAGGATCCAATGTTAATCTATGTATTGCAGTGGTGGCCATCTTGGATTTCCGATTGGCATAAAAAACATAAAATTTGTAGAGGACCTTCCAATGATCATTCCTGGGCAGTTTGGTTTCAATTGTCCAAGTGGTTTCAGAGAAGAAGCGTTTTGAAACATTTTCCCCATAGGGTTCAATGTTAAACTAAGTCCTGCCGTAGCCGCCATTTTGAATTTCATATCGGAACAAAAAACGTAAAGTTTGTAGAGGACCATCCAATGAACATTCATGTACAGTTTGGCTTTATTCATATTTGTAGTTTCTGAGAAGAAGGCATTTGAACATTTTCCCATAGGGTTCAATGTTAATCTATGTATTGCGGTGGTGGCCATCTTGGATTTCCGATCGGCATATAAAACAAATATTCTGTAGAGGACCTTCCAATGATCATTCCTGAGCAGTTTGGTTTCAATTGTCCAAGTGGTTTCAGAGAAGAAGCGTTTTGAAACATTTTTCCCATAGGGTCCAATGTTAAAGTAAGTCCTGCCGTAGCCGCCATTTTGAATTTCATACCGGAACAAAAAACCTCAAGTTTGTAGAGGACCATCTAATGAACATTCATGAACAGTTTGGCTTTAATCATATTTGCAGTTTCTGAGAAGAAGGCATTTGAATATTTTCCCATAGGGTCCAATGTTAATCTATGTCCTGCGGTGGCGGCCATCTTGGATTTCCGATCGACATAAAAAACAGAAACTTTGTAGAGGACCTTCCAATGATCATTCCTGGGCAGTTTGGTTTCAACTGTCCAAGTGGTTTCAGAGAAAAAGCATTTTGAAGCATTTTTCCCATAGGGTCCAATGTTAAACTAAGTCCTGCCGTAGCCGCCATTTTGAATTTCATATCGGAACAAAAAACCTTAAGATTGTAGAGGACCATCCAATGAACATTCATGAACAGTTTGGCTTTAATCATATTTGTAGTTTCTGAGAAGAAGGCATTTGAACATTTTCCCATAGGGTCCAATGTTAATCTATGTCCTGCGATGGTGGTCATCTTGGATTTCCGATCGGCATAAAAAACAGTAACTTGGTAAAGGACATTCCAATGATCATTCTTTTACAGTTTGGGTTCAGTCAGTTCATTAGTTTCAGAGAAGAAGATCTTTGAAATTTCAGCCAATCAGAGCATATTATTGGCCCTGGCAGCCATATTGAATATCCGACTGGAACGAAAAACAGTAAATTTGTAGAGGACCATCCAAGGAACATTCCTGCTAAGTTTGGTTCCAATCAGCCCAGTGGTTTCGGAGAAGAAGCTTGAAATGTGAAAAGTTTACAGACGACGGACGCCAAGTGATGGCAATAGTTCACATGGATCTTTGGTCCAGGTGAACTAAAAAGCTTTGGCCATACAAATTTGTTTTTATCTTAGTAACAGCTGAGGCTTCTTGTGTACATTTCTAATAGGGTGGGGTGGTTTCAGAGGATAAGATTGAATGTGAAAAGCTAATGACAACATTGAACATACCACTGATGAAGGATATCACCCACCTTAAGGCAGGTCAGGTGGGCCACGAACACAGAAACAATATTTGCAGTTCCTAAATTCACTTACTTTACTTCTTGGTTAACAAAGCAACTGGACAACCATACCTTGTCTATTTCCTGAAGATAAAACACACAAAATCTCTCAGTTAATCTATTGGATCTTATATAAACATCAAATATCCTTTTAGGATAAAAGAGCTTTTTTTTTTCAGTACAATATTAATTTCACCTAACATTAACTAATATAGTCATTGTTAAGAAAACTCATCAGATTTGATGCCTTTGTTTTTTGTATTATGTATGAAAGTTCAAATAAACACAATTATCAGTGGCCATACCACTATTTTTTTTTTCTCACAAAATTATGGCAAAATGACTGATTGATACATAGATGTACATTTGTATATGTAAATGACTGATTGATACATAGATGTACATTTGTATATGTAAATGACTGATTGATACATAGATGTACATTTGTATATGTAAATGACTGATTGATACATAGATGTACATTTGTATATGTAAATGACTGATTGATACATAGATGTACATTTGTATATGTAAATGACTGATTGATACATAGATGTACATTTGTATATGTAAATGACTGATTGATACATGTACATAGATGTACATTTGTATATGTAAATGACTGATTGATACATAGATGTACATTTGTATATGTAAATGACTGATTGATACATAGATGTACATTTGTATATGTAAATGACTGATTGATACATAGATGTACATTTGTATATGTAAATGACTGATTGGTACATAGATGTACATTTGTATATGTAAATGACTGATTGATACATAGATGTACATTTGTATATGTAAATGCTTGGATGTAAACACTTTTGAAGAGAACGTCTTACAGTATTTTCTTTACAAAATGTTTCTTCGAGTCTCAAATGATACATAAATTGACAAAGATGATAATGATGATGTAACAGGGTTAGGGTTATAGTGTTTAACACCACTTTCAACAATATTTCAGTTATATCATGGCAGTCAGTTTTATTGGTGGAGGAATCGGGGGTACCCACAGAAAACCACAGACCTGTCGCAAGTCACTGAAAACTTTATCAAGTAATATTGTATCGAGTACACCTCACCATGAGTGGGATTCGAATTCACAACTTTAGTGGTGATAGGCACTGATTGCATAGGTAGTCGTAAATCAAACTACCATGCGATCACGACAGCCCCTTGATGTAACAGTATGTATGTTACAGTACATAAACGTAACCAGTAATTACAAGTAACAACTGAAAAATAGTAAATATGCATAATCCCTAATTGCCTTAGTAATTACTGTATTTACTAAATTTGTTCAGGAATTACACGTAATTACTAGCAAAAGATTGAAATTTGACACTTATTTACCGACTGATCATTACATCTTGTAAACAATGTTCTAAGCATCTATTGATATAGAAAATAATATAGAGATATTATTTATGTTACTCGCATTTTTTTAATCTGGTCATGAATTTACGGCAAGCTTTATCACAGAGCTAAAGGAGTTGTGGCATGAACCAATAGTTGTTCATGGTAATCCAAGACACCCTCAGTCTCAGAACTAATGGTGATGTTCATGATATGTTCATCAGAACTAATGGTGATGTTCATGATATGTTCATCAGAACTAATGGTGATGTTCATGATATGTTCATCAGAACTAATGGTGATGTTCATGATATGTTCATCAGAACTAATGGTGATGTTCATGATATGTTCATAAATTGGATGAGAGACAATAACACCACCAACTGGTATAAATTGTTTTTTACAGTTTCAGAAAAACAGACAAAATCATGTCGGAATAAAGTGATCACCATACGAGACTATGTTTGATTGTGCACTCAAAGTTGCCCTATCAACAACTACTATTCCGCATGAAATTCTTCAGGTTATACAAAAGGAAGAAGACGTACAAGCACATGTGAATTACAAACCGTCTGATAATGCACCCGGTATTGGATAATGCAAATACTAGCAGTAATGTTAACTCCGTAACGGATAACAATTTAAATGATACTCCTGTACCTATAGATTGTGAACACAAATGCCATTCTTTATTTCAAACAAATGAAGAAGACAAATACACATGTGGGCTTTGCACTAGATCAAACCCAATTCAGAGAGAACAAATAGCAAGTGGCATCCAGAAGCAATCAGATTTTGTGACCAATGATATCGAGGATAATGTCACCATACCAATACCTAACGTCGACAGAGGACGTGGCCACCCACAGAATATTTTATTCATCGTAACACTTTAATGTTCCGACACTGAACAATATAAGCTGAGAATTCCACATTGACTACTAAATTCAACATTTTTGAGAAACCAATCCATGTCGTCCACTTTTCATATTTTGTCTGAATCCTAAGTCACTGAAATTAGCTTCTGTGAGGCAGCCAGCTTACAATCAATAGGAGAAGGACATTAGATATCGTTAAACGTAGTTGCTAAACGGTTTGTGCAAGAAAAACTAGTGAATGTGTGAGAGCAAATGTTTTATGTAATCCAAGGTGTCATAATAGTAACTTGGGTCATAATAGTAACTTGTGTCATAATAGTAACTTGTGTCAAAATAGTAACTTGTGTCATAATAGTAACTTGTGTCATAATAGTAACTTGTGTCATAATAGTAACTTGTGTCAAAATAGTAACTTGTGTCAAAATAGTAACTTGTGTCATAATAGTAACTTGTGTCAAAATAGTAACTTGTGTCAAAATAGTAACTTGTGTCAAAATAGTAACTTGTGTCATAATAGTTACTTGTGTCATAATAGTTACTTGTGTCATAATAGTTACTTGTGTCATAATAGTAACTTGTGTCAAAATAAGTCATAAAGTTTTTTATATTGATTTTTAGAAAACATAATTTCTTGAATTACATGTAAATACATACATGTAGTTGATGTTTTGTTTTCTATTTGATATATTGGTTGTATGAGTCTTGTCTGTTACCAAACATTCAAACTAGTTATCAGTAAATAAGTGTAAAGTCATCTAATTATTATAGTTATTACTTGTAATTACTGACAAATAAGGAATTATACGTAATTTCTAAATCCATCAGTACTGAAATGTTTAGTAATTACCCGTAATTCCTAATTGTTTATATACTGTAACATATTTGTAATGGTAAGTCAATCATTGTTTATAGACATATCTCCAATGTTTTGTTTTCAACAAGGTAATGCCTGGAAGTACAAGTTGATGTACAAAAATGGACATCTACTATTTTTGGTATTCTGACAGAATCACATGCATCACATCATCTAGTTTAACATTTATATTTTATAAATAATTTAATTTGATGTGAATACTGCAATCTGATTGCCTGGTCTGACAGGAGCAACACTGGTTATACTTGATGGCCTGGTCTGACAGGAGCAACACTGGTTATACTTGATAGCCTGGTCTGACTGGAGCAACACTGGTTATACTTGATGGCCTGGTCTGACTGGAGCAACACTGGTTATACTTGATAGCCTGGTCTGACTGGAGCAACACTGGTTATACTTGATAGCCTGGTCTGACTGGAGCAACACTGGTTATACTTGATAGCCTGGTCTGACTGGAGCAACACTGGTTATACTTGATAGCCTGGTCTGACTGGAGCAACACTGGTTATACTTGATAGCCTGGTCTGACTGGAGCAACACTGGTTATACTTGATAGCCTGGTCTGACTGGAGCAACACTGGTTATACTTGATAGCCTGGGTTTGCATTATGACGTTGCCAACATATTCATTTGGCCATGCAGTTTCAGAGGAGAAGATTTTTTAGATATCGACCAATCAGAAACAAGAATTGCCTGTGGTGGCCATGTTTGTTAACCGATCGAGACGAAATGAGCAATCTTCATAGAGGACATTCCATAGATGCTTCCTACCAAGTTTCGGTTCATTTGGCCAAGCGGTTTCAGAGGAGAAGATTTTTTTTAATTGACCAATCAGAAATAAGAATTGCCCGTGGTGGCCATGTTTGTTAACAGATTGGGACGAAATGTGCAATCTTTATAGAGGACCTTCCATAGATGCTTCCTATCAAGTTTCGGTTCATTTGGCGAAACGGTTTCAGAGAAGATTTTTTTAAATCAACCAATCAAAAACAAGAATTGCCGGTGGTGGCCATATTTGTTAACGGATCGGGATGAAATGTGCAATCTTTATAGAGGGTCTTCCACAGATGCTTCCTACCAAGTTTCAGTTCATTTGGCTTAGTGGTTTTAGAGGAAAAGATTAAAATGTGAAAAGTTAACGGACAACGGACGCCAAGTGATGGCAAAAGTTCACATTGCCTTTGGCAAAGTGAGCTAATAATATGTTATTTTTACTGTTTTGAGAACTTGATTATAGTCCAGCTTTGGAATCACAAAGATTTCATTTATTTTGTTTTATACTATCTACTATTTGTTTCCATTTTCATGATATTTTAAAAAAAAATATATCAGAAGTTTTTTCAACATGCTTGACATTAGCTAGATAGCATAAATACCAAAAAAATCTAAATTTTAAAGAAAAGATTACTTTTTTTCAGGACACAATGCCTGGACTGCACATGCATTCAATTAAGTTTCAGAAATTTAAATTACACTTAAGAGTTGATATTTAATATTGAGGTTTGTATAACCAGCCCTCCTCAAGCTTCTCATGTGGGTATTTAGTTGATTTTCAAATTTAAATTGAAGAGAACATAAAAAGTGCTGTTTTTTTATTATTCAGATAGAAAAAATAAAGCAGACATCAAATAAGTACAGCCAATCAGAAGGTCAAATAAAGATATAAATCTATCAATAGAATCAAGCTGATTGATGTGAATTATAAATCTATCTTTCAACTTCCTCTATTAATCTACTTTAATCCATCAAGTAACCTAAATGTATTTTAAACCATTAAAGTTTTATATTTGATGAAAACCAAGCAAAAAATCAATGTAATACAAGAGAAAAAATTAAACATAAATTGTGTCTTTAATGATCATTATTTCATCAGAATGATATTAGACAGTTGTATCATAACTAGACAATTCTTTATTCAGTTCAGTTCTAAAAAAAACCCATTAGCTTTGAGTTTGATCACAATATCTTGACGTTTTATCTGACGAAATAGAGAAACATCTGTATAAAATCTGTATATTATAAAGACAATATATAATATACAGATTTTATACAGATTTTTCTCTATTTCGTCAGATAAAACGTCAAGATACTGTGGTTTGATGAACAAAATTGAGAGTCAAATATCCTGAAGTTTCTCATAAATTTCTGTAGTCATAAATACAATTGGTAGAAAACGCTGATCACTAATAAATTTTCCTGAAAAACCTTTTTCATGCGTTAAATGGAAGGATGAGTTAATTTAATGTATATATTTGGAGTAACATATTACACTTCACGTCTGACATTTATTTATAAACTACAAATACTGGTGAAGTACAGTCCTATAGTTATGTATCACAAGATCTAGAGGTTTACATGTATCTGTATTGAAGAGGAAGTTAAACAAAAAGAATAAAGTATTTTAAGTACGGGAAAATGACATGATTTCATTTCTTCAGTATAATGTCACCGTTTTATTCTGAAGGATCATAATATATTTTTTTTTACTTGAAGGGATATTAAAGCTCATTTTGGTAATTTTTTGTATCTCATGAAAACTTGCAATTGGTTCAATAAATGATATTTATGAAACATTAACCCGTTTTTTATCAATGAAACTTTGTAAAAGTGACATAATTCGTTGATAATTCTGTCATATCTTGCAGTTTTTCCATTAATTGAATTTTTGCTTCCTGGACAAAAATTCATTTCGACCCTTTTAAGTGATATTTTAACGATATTAGGGATTATATGGGTGTGCAAAGTATTTTTGGATTGTTTTTACAATTAAATTGAAAAGAAACAACCTTCCTCATGAGTTGAAAAAAATATATGTTAAAACGAGCTTTAATATCCCTTTAAACCATACACCAAAGTAACATTAATTCCTACATCAATGTAAAGACATTTTACATCTAAACTACAGCTTAAAGTATCAAATATATAATCCTTATCATAACTTTTGAACAATGACATTTTGATTCACAGAAAACACTCGTGGATACAGCACATTATTTTAAAGTGTCACATGAGAATCAGAAAATTTATCTCTTTTTTCTTCTCATCCCTTTAAATTGGATTACAAATTTTCCAGAATATGTCATCTGATATTTTGTTCCTTCAACTTCTACCCTTCTGCCCTCAGACTAATAAGTTTCAGCTTACTATTGTCAGAATCTATAGAGGTTACTGATTTTCCAAGAAGAAATCAAATGAAAAAGCACATCTGAAGTTTAGGGGTCATATTCTTTTTTAACTCACCTTTGGCCAGGTGAGCTAAAAAAGAAAACAAAAAACAAACATGCTGATTATGAGTTTTCTTTTTCATGCAAGAAGTGTGGTATTGTCCATTTACATGACACTCAGACTGGATGAGTTGTGTACTTGATTCACCTTTCACAACTAGCTGACATCATTTTAAAAGCTCAAAAGTACAAATTTAGTCCATTTGTAGTAGTCTTTGGTTTAATTTATCCCTGATATTACACGGTAAACTGTAGGTTCCTTCAACTTTGACATGACAAGATTTGACTGTAATAAATTTGGGTATATACTTGGATGTGTACACAAATATTTAATCATTTTTGCAGAACCATCGTGGTTGTGATCGAATGGTTGTTGGATTTACAACTACCTGTGCAATCAGTGCCTATCACCACTAAAGTTGTGAGTTCGAATTCCGTTCATGGCGAGGTGTACTCGATACAACATTATGTGATAAAGTTTGTCAGTGACTTGAGACAGGCAAGTGCCTAAAGTGGTTTTCTCCTGATACTCTGGAATCCTCCACCAATAAAACTCACTGCCACAATATAACTGAAATATTGAAACATCTCTGACTGAATGCTAATTCATGTTTTTCCTATGATAAGCTATGATTATGAGGAAATGCCACGATATAACTGAAATATTGTTGAAAGTGGCATTAAACACTATAAATCAAACCATAAACCTTGATCATACATGTATTTGTGTCAATGTGACGGTAAGTTACCAGTGTCATTACTATAATAGCACACAATATTACTGTCCTTGAAAATACATGTAGCAATATTGATTTGATCTACTTTATACAGTAAGTAAGAAACATCATTAAGTAACCAAAGGAAGAGACTGAACCATATTAGTCACTCACCAATAGTATATATGTATGGCAATTTATAGTCTACAAAATATGGTACATAGAACTTAGCAACCCATCTTATGTGCCCTTCCAAATGGAACATTCAAATAGGGTCACATAAGACAGGTGGTCGCTTAATACAGGTTTAATAAATAAGAAAGTCACTGTGAAGGGAAATCAAAATTTGACAAACATTTTGTGATTTCCATTTCTTTTGTTACAAAGTATACAACATTGTTTCAAAACCAATTGTTTAAAGACTTTATTGACTTACAATCTTTAATCCTTTCTTGACATCTAAACTGACCTTCCGACAACTAAACAATCCGATACTACCAATGTGAACTAAAACGCCAGCATATCTCTGTAGTAACCACTGGACAACCCATGCCAATAACCTGAAAAATATTCTATATATTTATAAAATTAACACACTCACCCATATCTGCAAATTGTCTACTGGTAATTAACAACACAATCACCAGTATCTGTGTCTTGTGTACTGGTAATTAACAACAAAACCACCAGTATCTGTAACTTGTGTACGGGTAATTACCAACACAATGCCCAGTATCTGTCACTTGTGTACAGGTAATTAACAACACAATCACCAGTATCTGTAACTTGTGTACTAGTAATTAACAACAAAATCACCAGTATCTGTAACTTGTGTACAGGTAATTAACAACACAAACACCAGTATCTGTGTCTTGTGTACTGGTAATTAACAACACAAACACCAGTATCTGCAACTTGTGAACAGGTAATTACCAACACAATCACCCGTATCTGTCACTTGTGTGCTGTTAATTAATACAATCACCAGTAGCTGTAACTTGTGTAGACTGCAGGTAATTAACAACACAATCACCAGTATCTGTAACTTGTGTGCCATTCATTAATACAATCACCAATAACTGTAACTTGTGTAGACTACAATCAATAAACAACACAATCACCAGTATCTATAACTTGTGTACTGGTAATTAACAACACAATCACCAGTATCTATAACTTGTGTACTGGTAATTAACAACACAATCACCAGTATCTGTAACTTGTGTAGACTACAGGTAATTAACAACACACTCACCAGTATCTGTAACTTGTGTACACTACAGGTAATTAACAGCACAATCACCAAATCTGTAACTTGTGTACTGGTAATTAACAACACAATCACCAGTATCTGTTTATACTACTACAAATATACACCAATACACATCTGACACCTACTGTAGTCACAATTAGTGTATGTTTCAAATTCTGTGTATACTACTAGAAATGTACTCCAATACACATCTGACACCTAATCACAATTAGTGTATGTGTTTCTGTGTTTACTACTAGAAATGTACAACAATACACATCTGACACCTAATCACAATTAGTGTATGTGTTTCTGTGTTTACTACTAGAAATGTACACCAATACACATCTGACACCTAGTCACAATTAGTGTATGTGTTTCTGTGTTTACTACTAGAAATGTACATCAATACACATCTGACACCTAATCACAATTAGTGTATGTGTTTCTGTGTTTACTACTAGAAAGGTACACCAATACACATCTGACACCTAATCACAATTAGTGTATGTGTTTCTGTGTTTCTACTAGAAATGTACACCAATACACATCTGACACCTAGTCACAATTAGTGTATGTGTTTCTGTGTTTACTACTAGAAATGTACACCAATACACATCTGACACCTAATCACAATTAGTGTATGTGTTTCTGTGTTTACTACTAGAAATGTACACCAATACACATCTGACACCTAGTCACAATTAGTGTATGTGTTTCTGTGTTTACTACTAGAAATGTACACCAATACACATCCGACACCTAGTCACAATTAGTGTATGTTTCGGTGTATACTACTAGAAATGTACACCAATACACATCTGACACCTAGTCACAATTAGTGTATTTTTCTAATTCTGTGTATACTATCATATACATGTAGATACTTTACTACAACATGATGCTTGCTATTTCGTTACAGTTTTGTATATAATATTGTAAAAATGCCTTAAAATATAGATCCAACTTCCAAGTACAAAAAGGGCCTGGATGGCTGAATGAGTTAGGTAGTTGGATTACCTACCGACTCATACAAGCCTATCACCAACATGGTGTGAGCTGGCGCCTGGCTTTGTAAATTACAAAAAAGGGTGCACTCTACTCGCAGCCGCAAGTGATAAAGATTACCAGTTGCTTGCCCATGGTCGGTGGTTCTCTCTGGCTTCTTCCACCACTAAAACTGGTCGCCATGATATAGCTGAAATATTGCTGAAAGTAGCATTAAACACAACAAATCAAATCAAATTTAAATCAAATCCAAGTACAAAAACAAGTTTGGTAGGAACATCAGTACATGTATATACTTTTTCTAATTTTTCATCTGAATTTTGATAGACAAGAATTATTTTGTTGTTTTGCATTCTTTCATATTATTAATTAAACAAATTGTTTGCCCTCAGGTGAAATACAATTATTGTCCGGAAATTGTATTAACTAGTTAATCATCATGTTTTAACATCAGTAATTAAAACCTCTAATAACCTATTTATATCTAGAATGTCAACATGTGTTTTCTTTAATTAATGATTGACGTTATTTTATATTTGTCCTTGTGTATGCACACAGGAGATATCTAGGCTTATAAAACATTAAATCACACATGTACATTTATAAAACATTAAATCACACATGTACATTTATAAAACATTAAATCACACATGTACATTTATAAAACATTAAATCACATATGTACATTTATAAAACATTAAATCACACATGTACATTTATAAAACATTAAATCACACATGTACATTTATAAAACATTAAATCACACATGTACATTTATAAAACATTAAATCACACATATACATTTATAAAACATACTTCAATCATCTAAACTAAAAGTCCCAGGAAAATCTGAGGCATAGAAATAATTAGATCAAGTATACAACCCTTCTGAAAGCCCAATCAAATACATGGCCAGTGCTTAGGACATGATGTAAATGAGTGCCTCTTGTTTGGATGCCATGCTCCTAACCTAAAAGACAACTTGAAGCAGCTCTGTAAGAAATGATTTGTTTGGGTTAGGGTTATGGTGTTTAATGCCACTTTCAACAATATTTCAATTATATCGTGGCGGTCAGATTTATTGGTGGAGGAAACCAGTGTACCCGGAGAAAACCACCAACCTGTCGCAAGTCAATGACTGACAAACTTCGAGTACACCTTGCCATGAACGGGATGGTTGTTTGGACTGAAGTAGTAACTAGTTGCTTGTTGCAAAGAAAATTTTCACAACTCAGTTCATCAGCTCACATTTTCTTTGTGGATATCAAAACATATATGTATGTTCATCCCATCTTCGTGTCGCCTTTCTACCTTCATGATTTATTGAGCATAAACTTGTTCTCATCATGAATATCAGCAGCGATACTGCACACTTGACCGTAAACAATTTGATGCCAGTCCGGTTTTGTCTCAAAAGTTGATCCGGCCTCAAGATATTTTAACAGATATACGCTTTTAATACGCTATCTTTCAAATCATATCAGTTGAAAATAATGGTTGATGTTTCGATTCTTTAAATCAAAAGTCGATCCGGCCCTAAGATATTTTAATAGATATATACGCTTTTAATTCGCAATCTTTCAAATAATATATTTTGAAAATAAAAGTAGATGAAATTTTAAATAACTATCTGTCAAATAATACCTAATATAAAAATAATATGGGATAATGCTGGTATTTCTGGGTTTTTTGGCTACAACACAATTTGTTATCATAACTATAAATAATTTCTTTGATGCTGTCAAGATATAATTTTCCCAGAATTTCCAGCACATACAAATTGTATGCTTTCTACTACTTTTATATAGTAGTGCTTTCTGTCTCAGTTTGTCAAAAAAAACAAAAAAAATAGTATTACTGTGAGCACAGCTCACTAAGATATACCTCCCGCTCCCCACATCTGTCCAACCTATTTCCATAACCAAAACATTACTGATTGTTCCAACCAAAAATGAAAGGGATCATACTCTCTTCACCCTTAAGCTGCTGATAAAATTTCAAAACATTCTGAGAAACACTACTCAAGTTATCATACGACATAGGATAAAAATCCTATTTTCCGTCATATCAAGTCCAATAACTCTGGAACGGCAAAAGTGAAAATCGTCAAAAATGAAAGGGATCCTCCTCTCTTCACCGGTAAGCTGCTGATAAAATTTCAAAACATCCTGAGAAAAACTACTCAAGACAAGTTATCATACGACATAGGGTAAAAATCCTATTTTCCGTCATATCAAGTCCAATAACTCTGGAACGGCAAAAGTGAAAATCGTCAAAAATGAAAGGGATCCCCCTCTCTTCACCAGTAAACAGCTGATAAAATTTTAAAAGATTCTAAGAAACACAACTCAAGTTATCGTACGACATAGGATTTGTCTACAGACGGACGGACATGGTGAAACCAGTATACCCCCCTACTTCGTTGCAGGGGGTATAAATAAAAATGTCAAAATAATAAAAAGGAAATATATAATGACAAATATTGACACACAAGAGACAGATTCAGTGTGTCAAAAAAAAAAAAATGTCCAAATAATAAAAAGGAAATATATAATGACAAATATAGACAGATTATTCGGTCTAGTGTCTCATTAGAGATGTACAGAGCTATCTCCAATGGTAGTTTAAAACTCATCTTCCACTGCATCAACTGTATTGAGATGGCAGAAGAAGCAACATAATCATCTTTTATATCGTTTATGTTGTAATATTATTATCATTTTTCATTAAGTAGATCATGTGTACCTTTATTGTCGGGGGACATCGGTGACGAATCCATTATATATTGGTATGTCAGTCATTAAAAGTAGAGGGGGGAAATTACCAACGTCCTAATATATATACTTTATATGTATTATATATTATATTTGTCTAAGAAATAAAACGAAATATGGGGCAAATGGCAACGAGACAATAACCCTACAACAAGCAAACTGCAAAATTAGTACAAAAAGAGGTCACTGTGTAAATAGTTCATGAGAATAAATAAAAGTTCAAAGTATATTTGCAATATATGACTTAACAGAAATAGGTGTTAATTGGATTAACCTTATAAGTGTGACTGAAGTAGCTGAGGATGATTTTGTGACATAATTATATATTTAATGGCTCATTGTATATAATCATTATAATATTAAAAATGATGTGTTATCAAACTTGTACATGCATTATGAGATGAAATATATATTATTATAACTTATAATCATGATTAGAGTGGAGGTTATAGTGCTTCGTTTATGTTATATTATGTGACATTCAGCTTATAAACAATGGACAAATTTGTTTCTCTTGAAATATAATTCATGTGTTCATTAATATATTTATTAATGTATGTAGTTGTTATTTATATTATTGACTTGTTGTTAGGAATAAAATACAAATTTGAAAAACTATTGTTTTTGTGTTATTTGCCATAAAAATCAGAATATACATTGTATCTATTCAAGAGACAACATGTACACATGATTACAACTTTAGAATTTTCAAAAAAGTGTCTTTTATGGCCTTGGGTTCTCAATACAGCTTGTTCCTTCATTATTATCATGTACTGCAAAGGCAAAATTTGTACAAAATGAATACTCCCGTAGCAGAAAGTGTATAAAATCACAAGTACAATAGGGCAACACAGGGATTACACACATATACAATGTACTAGATATACTTTAGCATTAGCAGTGTGAGAACAACAAATTACCGGAATTACAGTAAAATTATTGCTGTGCTCTAACTGGCCATTTCTACAATTTAGGTCTCTTCAGTGCAGCTAGAATCAAAACATGTGTGAAACCAAAAACCTAATAAAATGCTAGCATTAGCCATTTGACTTGTGCTCATTGACATTGTTGTATGCTGTGTGATGAACTCTTTTTGCACAAGTTTTAGATTTTGCTTCTTATAGGGCTAACGACTCATCGAAATATAGCCTATAGTTCTCTTTATCTTCTATCACAGTTTATTTAAAAATACACCGACAATACATGACATGATCAAAATAATGAAAGGATACGACATTCCCAAACACAGGCTCTAGTCTAACGTGGTTTCATTCTTCACTGCCAAGTAATACATTTTGTACACGTGCTTCAAGTGCATTAATGGCCAAAATTGGCAGTTGTAAACTGGAAAAGGGGTATTGTTACCTTATTGACAAATATCAATCAAAATTAAAGGTTAACACTAAAACAGACTGCCGAGACGGTAACAAGACAGTTCGGCACCCGTTGAAAAAGACAGTTCGGCACCAAGACAGTATGGTATTAAGACAAATCGGTACCAGGACAAATCGGCACCGCATTTTCTTTCAAACAAACGTAAAATGCAATCAAAACATAATTGATTTAAATATTCTTTAAGAGAAGCCATTATTAACTCTCTTAATTAAGATCAAAAGCAGTGATCAAATGTTTACAGCTTGTGCTTGCATTGGTGATTGTTTGATCTTTAAACATATAATGAAAAGAATATTACTGTGTATGGATTTTTATTGTTTTTAGAATCCATACCACTTCCTAAAGCGTGTGCAAGCCATATTGAGAAAATTTTGAGCAAAAGCCCAGAAACATGATAAAATGGATGGGGCAGAAAAACTTCTTTTAATTTCACAATGTCAGACAACAGTTGTATAAAGTGTAACAGTATTGTCCGCATGATCGGGATCTTTTCCGGAACAGACATGATTAAAAAAGTGCCGATTTGTCTTTCTGAGGTGCTGAATTGCCCGGGTGCCGATTTGTCTTGGTACCAAAATGTCCCACACAGGTGCCGATTTGTCCTGGTGCCGAGGTGTCTAGAATTCGTGAATATAAATATAAATAAGCTTTATTTAGAGTCGGCATGGTTAAAACAACATACAACATAAGCTCTGTTGAGCTTTTAACCGACATGTATCAACTATAAAAAAAGAAACAAGGTCGGATCGACTATGGCTGGATTGACATTAGGCCGGACTGTTTTAAGGTCGGATAATCTCGAAATCAAAGTATGGATGAGTGTATTATTGACTTTACAAGTTGCCATCTGATTTCTCTGGTACGATACTGGAATCAGTACGATATTTCACATTACAAAATCCATAAAATTACATAAAATGATTGTCTTGAATTTTTTTTAACAGATTGGCCATCGGCATTGTGTTGCTTTCACTAAATCTCGTTGAGATTAGGATTTCGAAGAAATTTTCGGACACTGACCGAAAATTTCTTCGGAATCCTAATCTCAACGAGATTAGCTTTCACTTTCAGTTTGGCAGACACAAGTGTTAATTATAGGATCGAGTTCAGAGGGACACTATGTAGACGGAAAAGAATAATTATGTGAACGATTTATGGAGGGAAATCCAAAATACATAATATATTAAGTAATCAGCTGTTTAACCCATATAACAGGAAGATATATGCGTGTACTCTTAAAAAAACCTGGTCAAACTTATTGATTTGTTTACATTTTGTTTCGGGCAAAATTACCTTGTTATCAACCAGATCGCCACAACAAAACACACTAATGTCCAAATGTATGAATACATATTTACAAATTTTCACTTTAATAGCCTCGAAATGTTATATTTATGCCTATTTTTCGAAAATGAACTGCGTGTACCCTGACCTCCCACTCAGACAGGACCGGTGCATCCATTTTTCTAAAACTGGGTCAACATCAGCATGTGACCCTTTTTGACCAATCACATCAAGTGGCCTTGCCGCCTTGTTATTCCCAGCAAGTCGGCCATTGCTGTCGCCATATTATGTGAGGAATTTATGAATTACAGAAAAATTTATGGTTTATCAACCATTTTGATGAACTGAGAGATTTTTTTATCAATTTAGTGTCATAGCGAATCATGGTGTGACAATGAGTCACCCAAATCCAGCAGGAAACGGCTGCTCACTGGAGGATTGTTATACAAATTTATTTGCATTGGTAAGATAATTGAATCTGTTTATTCAAAGAGCCATTGTTGTCTTATCAGTTAAAATGTTTTGAAAATATAAACCCCCAACGATTTTCATTACAATCAAAGCAACTCTCGGTGTGAAAGTATACCCTATTTCATTTAATTGACCCGAAAAACACTTTTATCGCGAAAGAATGTTGTCTTGAACGCGACGTGACATTTGACCTTATTTATCATGTTTCTCACAGTAGTGTCACGCATGTTTCTTGTACTTATATAATTTTATGCTATGGAGTATGTTTTTAATTTAAATAAAAAAATTATTATCATGTTTACAATTATTTTAGACTGACATTTGTGGTATTAAATGGAGGAAGTTGGCCACAAACCCTGACTCGCATGTCCTGGGATTGGATCACCTGGAAGATCCAGTCTTGGTTTCATATTCGAAATGTATCCAGTCAGACATTTTATGTGTCTGGAGAAGAGTTCAGAAAACTTTAGGAGAACAACACACTGACCACTTGTCCTTCAATAAAGAACTGTGGATATTCTGGTATGGAGATGAACCTGCAGCACTCGACTCACATGTTTCCAAAGATCTTACTGGTATGAACAATCTACATTCAGAATTTATGTTTGTCATTTTCATAACCTGTTCATAAATTTAAAATATTCCTTATAATTTAATTTTTACAACAAAATTTAATGATTCCTCAATTTTGATTACGATTATTTCATGTGACTATTTGAATTTGTCGGGGAATGAATATGTTGCTGACGTCACAATACCAACCCAGGTTATCAAGTATAATCAAAATTTTCTCCAGACAGAACAGTCAATCAGATTGCAATATTCAAATGAAATTAAATTATTACCTCATAATCATAGCTTAGGCCCAAAAAAAACGTGTGTTTCCGATTGCATGGTCTTCAAAATTAGGGTCGGTAGGTAGGGATTTTTTTTTTTTACAAGTATGCTGCTTCCTCTAAAATCGCACGAACTTATCAGGGATTAAGATTAGCGGTCGCAAATGTGAGTAACATTTGTGTAGGGCGACATATAATACGTATAATCGTCGCCCAGTTGGCGATTGCACAATTTAATTGAGTCAGGTGCAGATCAAAGTTCCGCTGGTCGTAAATCAACATCATGGAATTCCCCTTTTTGTCAAAATAGGTTTATCGCATGATTCTCTGTATTTTGTGTGAATATTATATGAATAAAACCAAGACCTCCCAAGAAAGTCTGATAGAACAGCCAAATTTTTGCTGTTCCCGTTATGTTGCGCTCCGAGATGTTTTGGGTAAAATAGAAGGAACAGCCGCTGTTCTCATTGTTGACGTTTAACATACTTCCGTGTTATTTTCACAGTAGTCGTTTATGTTATATTGCTCAGTGCCTGAAATGGACGGTCGCCAAATGCGACTAATATCTTATTCGGGCGACCAAAAGCTGCTCCAAATTAGGTAGTCACTGGCCCAACAAAAAACCTTTGGGCGATTGCCTTAAAGACCGTTAAAAATTGTTGTTTTACCGAAACCGGACATAAACTTTAACGGTAGATAACTCTTCTGTTCTAGTCGAAAACGGTTTGTTACGAGCACAGCGATTGGTCCAAATACATTTTTGTAGCCAATGAATACACAGCTAATGTAATTTACTGTTCTCCCCAATTATGTATTCTTATCGAGCCAATCAATACATGTTTCCTACACGTTTTCATGTAATACACAAGTATTCACTAAATATTAGAAAAGAAACGTGTTTTTTTGTTTCTTTATGATTTAGTTATTAAAATTGTTAAAAATCACGGACGAAGTGGAAAGTTGTGAACAATAAAGAGAATTCTGTCAGCTCTGGTATCTTCCACGGTTTGGAAATTTATTCATTCAATCTGCTGCAAAATGTACATGTACGAATTTCATTTTACAGAAATCGGAAACCTTTTTGAGTCGATCCTTAGGTATTCATTGAAAAACGTTTCCCCAACAACTGAGAGAAAATCGTTGACAGTAATTAGTCTACTCTTTTCCGGATGTCTTTAATGTGATCATGGCATTGATCTCCCCTTACACAAACCAGCCTTTTATTGTCCCCATCCGATGTACTAGCATCGTTTCTTAAGACCACCCTAGCCAATGGCGTCAAGGTTGTCAAAAAGGTTATAACAAACGGAGCTGTCGAAAATCGTCAGACAAAATATTGACTAGGTCCGATTTAAACTACTTCGCGTCAGACCCGATGTCCGGAGCAAGTTTTCAGTAACTTGGGACCGACAAAACACTTGAAGATGACCGGCATCATTACCTACTTTCGCTTCTCAAACTTGTCGTTGTTTGCAATCTCTGATTTTTGTTTATTTTTGTCTATATAATCAAATTTTGACTTCACATTGAAGAGTTTGACTACTAAATGTGTAACCGATTCCGGACGGACGTGCATCGATTTTCCGGAAATTACGATTTTATTTAAAAAAAAAAATTGTTTTGGCAATAATTTTTTTTGACTCTGCGGCTTTTTTAGCGGTCGGTCGGTGAAAGGGGAAACAAGCTTAATTTTAATTTAGGCCTAGGTTGTCAGTCATCCAATTGATTCGGTCCAGACCTAATGCTACTTATAAGAGGTAACACCTTGAAACATGTGCATAGCTAGCATTATGCAAACTTGGTATCTTTGTTTATTTCATGCACAAGTCTATTGTATTGTATTTATATTTCCACATGTCACACACAAATGTGTTGTACTAACTTTGAGTATTCCAAGGCATCACTTGAAGCTGTAAACAAACCATTTTATGGATTTAGCAAGTATATGTGTAATTCAGTTGAAGTTGTAAAAAAAATGTAGGTCCGGCAAATGCTTGATAGGTCTGACAGACAGGAAAGAGATTTCGACAGCTCTGAACAAGTAAATTCAGGTTTCATTTGATAGTACTGTAATATATGCATTGGGGTGTTTTTCGCAATTTCAGCTGCACACCTGTACCTACCAAAATTACCTTGAAGAGGCCCAACCCCCGTGAGACCAGTGAAAGAATGAATTTTAATGTTATTGATAAAAAAAACAATTAATCTGAAGAAAACTGTTTATATATTGATATCTGATGTCTTTTTTCCATAAAAAAAATGTCACAAAATGTTTGGGCCACCATTATGCCATTTGGACCAGTGACTAATTTTTTACTGGCCCAAAAAAAAAATTCAGGCCAGCCAAAGGCTGGCACTCATTTCAGGCACTGATTGCTTCTTCTTTTTTTTTATTGCCAAATCCGTAATATTAGTCGTCAATTCCGTAACGTTATCGATCGTTTAGCACATTTCGTCAATTTCCTGTCACAAAAAAAAAGTGGCGATTTATAAAGGGGGTAGAAGAACCTTAAGAAAATCAACTGAAGATAAGCTTTGTGATCCTCAACCGGTGAAGGCGATTTTTTCATAAAAGTTGGGCTATTAACTTTTTGTCTGGGCTACTACTTTTTTTTCCCCTTGTAGCCCAGTTGGCTACTAGTCTCTAAAAGTTAATCTTAATCCCTGCTTATAATTCCTATGGGTTGTTCATACATGTCAGAGCTCTCCGATCCGTCAAGTGCAGTCCATAGGCCGTTGGGACATGAGGAGAGGGATACAGTACAGAAAGGGACATACCGTGATTGATCACTCCGAGAGACATAATTTTTAATCCTTTAGACATATCATCACGGACATAAACCCACTGTGATAGACCTAAAAAGGACCATAAAACAAGGTGGTGGGGATTAAATTTTATGGCTCTAGGTCACTTGTGCGCCGATTGATATTTTACTGCCAATTAAGAGATTAGCGTTACCTGTTGACTTTCAATATCGTAAGCCGTAATTATTGCTACTGAAGGATGTATTTTTGACAATTAATTTTGTATCCTCTTGCTGTTAATATTTGACTGTTTGTTGCTTTTCATTGCCAAAGAATGTCTGTCTAGTTATCGTTTTCGTTTGTTTTAGAAAGTTCTACTTTATAACCTTGAGTTCTATATTAAGAATTTGTTGAAACCGCAACTGAACTTTATCTTGTTTAATTTTAATTTCTCATTTTTTTTCTTCTGTTGGGTCGAATTCAGTATGTATTGAATTATTCGTAAATACGGGCTACTTCATAAATGTATTTTTTGTTTATAAATTAAACCGCAGGCACGGGGTTTTGAAGCACATACTTTGCAAGTGCGGGTTTAGTTGGTAAAGAGCAGACCTCAAATTGATTATTGGTTTATTTTGTGTTTTGGACTTTAACCTCTCGTATTGAAAAAAAATTAACAATTCAAGTAAACTGTTTTACACACTTGGCTTGTTACGTAATTCCGTTATAGATGAACATAATTTTCTTTAAAATTGCAAACAAAAACCTATAACTTTGGGGTTTTTTTGGCTGTATTTTGTCACAATTCTAAAAAAAAAAACCAATTAAGATTTGAATTTGAATAAATAAATAAACTGGTGACATTTGATTTTGGTCAGATACTGTGTAATGTCAAACATTTGTAGGGGTAAAATCATGATAAAGGTTAATTCTTTATTTCCTTTCACGTTTCTAAACTTTCTGCAGATTAGCCGCTAATTTCCAAAATATATCCGTAAATTTAGTGACTTTTGGACATGTACTTCTTTGAACGATCTGTTTATAAATATTTGTTTCGTTAATTTTTAATCAAATTCTTCAATGACCGTATAAAAATTATTTAGTACGTATTTCTACAACCAAAAGGATTTTAACTGGATTTTCTACGAAAATTAAAATAAAAAAAATTACTGAACGTATAAAAAATATTAGTGAACTAAAATGTAATATTGAACTGGAAATACGCTTTAAAACGTAACAAATCGCGCATGTGTTTATGAAACTTCATTTGTGCACAAGCCAGGTCACGTGTACGTGTGTCAATAAAATACTAGGTGTAGATACGCAATACATAGCCACGGTTAAAAATCTTTGAAACAAATTTGCACAACCCATGATTTCACTGAATTGAAGTTGAATAATCATTTATTATTTACATTTTATTCATCAATTCAAATGAACTCTCCGTTCTCGTGCTATTTTCTCGATCTCGGAATTTCATTCCCGGGATTACGTTGAAGGATGTTTTACGTTTTGAGGAAAGAAATAAAAATGTTTTTTTTAATTCTGAGGGGAATCTGAGACAGTACCTGAAAAAAAAATAGGCGATATAAAAACGTAATTTCACCTGTACATCTTATCTGACTAGTTTACCTGTAAAACGACACACTTGATTACAAGATTAACACCTGGTGTTTTATTGCCCCCTGATCACCGACATGAATTAAAATTGTTAATCCCCGTCCCTTTCTGTACTGTATCTCCATCATGCCATCATCTTGGCATAAAAAATTGCTTTCCAACTTTTCAAAAGATGTAGACAGCGATAGTGCTTTGAAAGTTCAGATTTCTGGAGAGTGGTCGCACTTCTCTTTCCTTATGGATTGCTGAATCATTAATACTGGTTCCAAACATCGATCAAATGTACAAGGAAATGAAGAAAATTCAAACAGGAAACCAGTCTTTAATAAATCCGTTTCAATTAAACGCTTATCAGAAAGAGCAGTCATTCGAATGTTCGTCGGACAGTGGCAAAAGTCCGACAAAAATTGTCTTGGACCGATAAAATAATCTTAATCGTTGGACCAATTGACCGGTTAACATATGCCAGGAAGTATTTTATTTTGGCAAGTTTTCAAATAATTGTCAAATCAAAATATTTGATCATTGCTCTCATCGTAAGTTCAGCTTGAGTTTGCAGAAAATCCCATTTCTATTTTTAAAATATTGATATAGGGACTTCAGTAATTGTCGAAAGGGCATTTCAAATCCTTATCTTTACTTCACTTTAAATAACGAATCGCGCATGGCTAAATTTCAAGCAATAATTTGTCACCGATCTTTTGTTGAAATCAAAATGTTGGGGCCCCGATATGTAGACGGGACTATTCCTGGAAAGAGTCTGAAAAGGAAAACCACGGAAAGTGACGACAAGTGGGAGAAAACAAAGAAGTATGAGGAAAATAGAAAGGCACGTAAATTTAACGTGAAGTGGTTGACCAATCGCGAATGGCTGGATTACGATGAGTCTGAGAGCAACGACATCATGACATGCAAAACTGGGCTTACATATAATATATGAATATACAAGAGAATAAAATATTGCACTTAAATTGTGTTAATTTTTTTGGGTCCAGTTAAAAGTGATTGGGTCCGGTAAAAGTTCTACCTCTACTGGACCAAATGTCTAGTAAAGTCCAAGGTACCTTTGGAATGACTGAAAGAGTCAATATCACAACAGTCAAGCGTCTATTGTTGAAGTCGGAAACGGAGACGAATTTCCGGATTTTGTCAATCTATTTTTTTTTTTTTTTTTTTTTTTTTTTTTTTGGCATAAAAATTGTTAGGGTTGATCGGAAACACACATATTTTTTTTTTGGCCTTGGGCCAACCTTAAAAAATAGTTTGTTTCCCCTTTTGCGACCCTACCCTCAAGGTAGTAGGTAGGTTAAATATTATTTTTTTTCATCAAATGAACCTCATAATAAGCACTTGGCAGAATGATTATTTATTTCATTGTATCTGAAACTGAATCTATCTTAAATACGTTCATATTTTGCAGATGTAAGGGCACATGAATAATATGTGTTTTTACTTCCGATCTCTTTTAATGCGTTGCTAATCAAAGTTTTTTTCAACCTTTACAGTTTTCGACACATTGACACACCATTTGGTGTCCATCGTTGTTATTGCTTTTCGATATGGATTTGCCTCAATGACTTTCGATGAAGTCATACGTAATTCTAGAAGCATACCGAATTGAAATTGATCAAATAGTTTAATCTCGTTTCCGGAACGGAACCGAAAATATTTCCGGAATAAAAAAAAAAAATTCACGGAAGTCAATAAAATTTACCCTGTCGGGCCGATTTTATAGGGTCGGTCGGAAAAGGGAAACAAACAATATTTTAATTTTGGCCTTATCATATAAAAAATGATTTAGTCCGAGTGTTTCAATATTTCAGTTATATCGTGGCAGAAAACCACTGATCTGTCACAAGTCACTGACAAACTTTATAACAATGTTGTATCATACACCTCGCCATGAACAGGGTTTGAACTCATAGCTTTAGTGGTAATAGGCTCTGATTGCACAGGTAGTTGTAAATCCAACTACCATATGATCATGACCACGACAACCTCTTCAGTCCGAGAAGCAAAGGAATTATTTTACATCAGTGTTTGTACATTACATGTGTTTCAAATGTTTGAAAATTTCTGCTGGAACCTAAAATCATCTCATCGTTGTTGCACAGTTTTTTAAAGAAAAGTGATAAATTGATTTGATTTTTGGTGTTTAACACCACTTTCAACAATATTTCAGCTATATCATGGCGAAGAAATTGAAATGTTGTACTGGGGTCCAATTAGATCAATTATGACATCATTCTACACAGAACCGACCGCAGCCAGTTGGCTTTGTCAAAAATTATTATCATACAGATCCCTCCAAGTGTATCAACGATCATACTCTCAGGTCGGACACAGAGTTTTGTCAGACTTCACTCTTAAAATTGTCCCGACAAAATCCTCCCAGATCGGAGTGAGAGTCTCCACTCTCATATAGTTAAAACTGTAAACAGGAAATGTCCCCAAATTCTGCTAACCAATAAAATGCGTAAAGAAACATGCGTATCTTAGTAAAGCTGAAGTAAATGAGTGATATACAGTACGGAAAGTATAGATATGTTTAACGGCTGTCACAGGCGATATATACAATAATATCCATGAATAAAATGTATTAACATGCAGTACCCATGTTTTAAATGCACTAGAAGTGAATATTAATATGTCCCTATGTACTCGCGACAATCGATGCCAAGGCCCTTTCACTTGCTGCAGACAGTTGCCGGTTTACGATATCAAGTGCGTTTGCTCTTTTACGTGTTTGCCAAATGTAGGGTGAACGAACCCGGGTAAATAATTCTAATTTATACATTTGTTTCTTTAAAGGCAAATTTGGATTAAAATTAATTAGTAAAATTTAAGTTTTATTTTGTTGATGGCGAATGGGTCATAAATCCGTAAATTCCGTTTGTTTTTTTCTTGAAAATTGGCAGTCTGCGGAGTCCTGATATAGGTGAAATAATATTTGATTAGTGTATTCTACGGTTTTTTTTACAGTTTACCTGTCAAAACATCACCCATCTCAGCATGTCATCGCATCGTGCATTCATGATATACAAATACACCTATCACAGATGTGAAAAAAAAACGTTGCTCAAGACTCCTTTTACTAAGACTTATAAACATAGATAACTATTTTGCGTTTTCGATTTTCAAGCCGTCTTCCAATTTATTTGTACTTATAAGGAAAAAAATATATATTTATATCTTTTTTCGGATAATATGAAGCAGCCGGCCGCGATACTGGTATTACCAGTATTGTAATATTTACAATACTAGTATTACCAGTATTATAATATTCACAATACTGGAAATACCAGTATTGTAACACTGTACAATACTAGAAATACCAGTATTGTAATGTTACAATACTGGTAATACCAGTATCGTACATATACAATACTTGATGTACCAGTATCGTGCATTTACAATACTGGAATACCAGAATCGTTGATCTATGCACAATACCGAAAGCTCCAGTATTCTTCATCCAACAATACTGGTAATACTAGTATTGTAAAACACACAATACTGGAAACTCTAGTATTCTTCATCCAGCAATACTGGTAATACTAGTATTGTAAAACACACAATACTGGAAGCTCCAGTATTCTTCATCCAGCAATACTGGTAATACTAGTATTGTAAAACACACAATACTGGAAACTCTAGTATCTGGCAATTTGACACGAGTGGGCAGAGCCTAATTCTAACTGTAAATCACAGCTCATTGTATTTACCGTTAGTATTAGGCTCCGCCCAGTCATGTCAAATTACCTTACCAATATATATCAAACTCTAAGGGACCATACAAAATATTTTGACATTACAGGGCTTTTGCCTCTTATGTTATGTACAGCAGAAATGACGTATGAGTATGAATTATATTCAATTCTTTTAGTATAATGTAGACATAAAAACTCGGGTTAACCGGAATTCTACCTAATCTTCCAATATCTGCAATACTGGTATTAACAGAATCTTCCGGTAGCTACAATACTCATATTTTGGCAATGACCAGTATCTTCTAGTATTGCAGATACTGGAATACTAGTATTTACCAGTATCTGTACCAGTATTGCAAATACTGGTATTACCAGTATTGTAGTACCAGTATCGCGGCCGGCTGCTTCATATTATCCCTTTTTTCTTATATATGTGTATAAATATCTTAATAAAATTAATAAATTTACAGTGAGAAATTATTATACGTCATGATATCGTTCTTTAGGTAAATACTTATTAGACAGATTTTGTTTAAAACCATTTTTGTCTTTTTAATTGATAACTGACCCAAGCTAAATAAATGAAATGTGACTTCATGTGTTAATTATATAAATCCTTGCCTTCTATAAATTTTAATTTCTTATCTAATTCTTATTCTTATTTAACAATATGGTCAGGTTGTTATTATTATTAAGTTTGGGAGACTTATTGTTTTTGCTCCATTTCTTATTATTATTATTAATTAAGTCTCCCAAAAAAAGTTTGGGAGACATTGTTTTTGCTGTGTTTCTTATTAAGTCTCCCAAACAACGTTTGGAGACTTATTGTTTTTGCTCCGTTTCTTATTATTCTTATTCTTCTTTTCCTTTCTTTCCGCGGACCATGAACTTGTCCACGGCAGATCTCAGGAACTACTGGACAGAATTTCGTGAAACTAGGTGGAATTATAGATATATGTTTCTAGTTGATCCTAAAATTTTCAGATTTGTGGTAAAGGGGGTCAAAGCCATATTTTTGGGGGGTTCAAAGGGATTGGGGGTTACTATAGAATCCTATGGGAAAGTTGAAATTTCGTACATTAATGTTGATAACTTCTAAATGGATAATGATAGAGACATAAAATTTGACATAGTGATAGGTCACCATTAGAGGAACAATTCTGCGATTTCAAAATTTCGAGATGTATGCCATTTTCAAAATGGCTGCCAAAATACGGTATAAAAAATGGGCGGTAAAAATTCAACATTGTCCGATATCATCAAAATTTGATATGTGGGTAGATAATGATGTCCCGACATTGAAAATTTTTTACCGGTCGCCATTTTCAAAATGGCCACCACAATACCGCACAAATTCAACATTGTCCGATTTCAACGTCATTTGATATGTGGGTAGATTATGATGTCCCGAATTGATTCCTGACATCGAAAAATTACTACCGGTCGCCATTCAAAATGGCCCCACAATACCTCACAAATTCAACATTGTCCGATTTCAACGACATTTCAAATGTGGGTAGATTATGATGTCCCGAATTCATTCCTGACATTGAAAATTTTTTACCGGTCGCCATTTTCAAAATGGCCGTCACAATACCGTACAAATTCAACATTGTCCGATTTCAACGACATTTCATATATGGGTAGATTATGATGTCTCGAATTTATTCCCGACGTTGAAAAATTTCTAGCGGTCACCATGCCATGTTCAAAATGGCCACCACAATACCGCACAAATTCAACATTGTTCGATTTCAACGTCCTGAAATGATTCCCGACATCGAAAAATTTCTACCGGTCTCCATTTTCAAAATGGCCACCACAATACCGCAAAAATTCAACATTGTTCGATTTCAAAGGTAGCTTTTAATTTATTTTTAAACCGGTTGTCAGTGGCCGGTTTGGGAGACTTCATAATCGTTAGAACATAATCATATCTTGTTATTATTATTATTATTATTCTCTTTCTCTTTCTCCTTTCTTTCCGCGGACCATGAACTTGTCCATGACAGATCTCAGGAACTACTGGACAGAATTTCATGAAACTTGATGGAGTTATAGATATATGTTTCTAGTTGGTCCTAAAGTTTTCAGCTTTGTAGTAAAGGGGATCAAAGTCATATTTTGAGGGGTTCAAAGGGGGTGGTGGTTACTATAGAATCCTATGGGAAAGTTGAAATTTCGTACATTAATGTCGATAACTTCTAAATGAATAATGATAGAGACATAAAATTTGACATAGTGATAGGTCACCATTAGAGGAGCAATTCTGCATTTTCAAAATTTTTGAGATGTCTGCCATTTTTAAAATGGCTGCCAAAACGCGGTAAATATTTAACATTGCCCGATATCATCAAAATTTGATATGTGGGTAGATAATGATGTCCCGAATTGATTCCTAACGTTTAAAAATTTCTACCGGTCGTCATTTTCAAAATAGCCGCCACAATACCGCACACAAATTCAACATTGTCCGATATCATCAGAATTTGATATGTTGGTAGATAATGATGTCCCGACATTGAAAATTTTCTACCGCTCGCCATTTTCAAAATGGCCACCGCAAATATTCAACATTGTCCGATATCATCAAAATTTGATATGTGGGTAGATAATGATGCCCCGACATTGAAAATTTTCTACCGCTCGCCATTTTCAAAATGGCCACCGCAAATATTCAACATTTTCCGATATCATCAAAATTTGATATGTGGGTAGATAATGATGCCCCGACATTGAAAATTTTCTACCGCTCGCCATTTTCAAAATGGCCACCGCAAATATTCAATATTGTCCGATATCATCAAAATTTGATATGTGGGTAGATAATGATGTCCCGACATTGAAAAATTTCTACCGGTCGCCATTTTCAAAATGGCCACCACAATACCGCACAAATTCAACATTGTCCGATTTCAACGCCATTTCGTATGTGGGTAGATTTCAACGTCCTGAATTGATTCCCGACATTGAAAAATTTCTATAGGTCTGCCTTTTCAACATTGTTCGATTTCAAAGGTAGCTTTATTTTTTAAACTGGTTGTCTGTGGCCGGTTTGGGAGACTTCATAATCGTTAGATTATAATCATATCTTGTTTTCATTGAATAGCATCTCAAAATAGATGGCTTCACAGTAGGGGCTCTTCCTGTATATTGGTTACAGCACGCACAGCGCGATTTAGCAAGAAATCACTCAGGTCCGACGTCGGTGAAATCAAGAAAATGTCGGAGAAATTAAAAAAAAAGTCGGTGTTAACACCGCGAAATGTCCGAGAAAAATCGAACACGGTGATTTACTATAAAACACCGACATTGACGATTAAACGCCGCGAAATAAAGAAATGGGATATTAACCTTTATTTGTACATTTGTATGTTCTTGAGACTGTCATTTTTGATAATATGAATGATTCATAGCAAATATTTATTTTCTTTTTCAGGTGTGCAAGCTATGTGATCATTTTTCGTTCTTTAATTCTGATATTTGCTTTTGTTTTAATCTATTATGTTAAGAAAACAATGCCGGTAAAAACGTTTAGTATTATGTGATCATTACCATTTATAAGCTTGTGTTGTATTATTTTGTTAATTAAAATAAACTTGATCTTTTGAATGCAAGCTTGGTATCCCGAGTTAATTTGCTTTCGGGTGTTCAATTAATGGTCGACTTGGCACGTGACTCAAGTTCACCTGTTACAAAAGTTTCTAGATCCCCAAAAGCACGCTTTGATCGATAGCATGTGGAAACCTTTCTAGATTTACGTTCACGTGAAAAATATGTGTACAAATCAGAAATGGAACTTTTATTAAAGGTAAAATAACACGTGGCTTGCAAAAGGGGATTAACGACATACAAATACGAAAAAGCACGTTTGCTTTAGATAAAAAATTACATCGATTTTTTTTTTTTCAATCATTCTCGGTGTGTTTTTAAATCAATCCCGCAGCCTCAGGTAACTGTGTATTTGACCTTTTAGTGACCTAGTTCAATGTGTGCACTACATAAAAATAGACACATCCGTACATTGATAAAACACAGGTGATTAAAAAAAATAACATCGAAATGTTGGGATTAGACAAGGATTTATATAGTAGGACTACTATATATATCCCTGGATTAGATAATATACGCAAAACAAGATGCGTGCTCAGCCTCATAAATCCTATAAATAAAATGTATGCCATGCTGGCATCCCTGAAAAAAAAAACGGTATCAAATTGAAATATAAAGTACGAAATAGTAAAAAATCAAAAGAACACATGAAGTACAGTTACATGTACGTGTATACACGTATGATTTTCGCCGCGGTGTTGTCACCGGCAATTAAAATATTTCACCGACATTTAGGTCCTAATTTGTTAATTTTCGCTGTGAAAGTTTCACCGACATTTTACGGTGATTTTATGACATATCGCCGACATTTCACCGCGAAAAAACACCGACCAAGGTGATTTCTTGCTAAAACGCGCTGTGCGTGCTGTACATCCTGTATATTACAACTGACAGCTAATGCATGACAAACAATTTTAATCAGCCATCATTATCATAAAATACATTTTTTTAATCTCTATTTTTAATTCCCATCACCTAATCCAAATTAGTATAGTAGAGGAGTACCGTATTTTTCGGACAATAAATCTAGATAAAAATGACGATTTTGTTTACAAGTACAAAAAATGTATACCTTTATTTTGCTGTAGGTTTATTTCTGAATAAGAAGACTCGTATCATCGATGTTCTTGGTGTTATTTTTTTTAAAATAAAGAATAAAAGTATACTAACAGGGTGCAATTCTGGGGATAAAATATTCAACATCCGAAAAAATCAATATTCAATGATTGAAGTGTTAGCGAAAATCAGTTCAATATTGTATTTTATAATAAAATATATACTATAAAAAATGTATCTTGTTGAAAAAAATCACAGGGTGGATCGATTTACAATATAAAATTATTATCACAAAATATCTGAATATAGCTATAGCTTTTCAATCAAACACGAGCATGCGTATGTGATTGTAGTAGAAAATGGCGGTTGCAATACATCTCACAGTAAACGTGTAGAACAAGCTTTTTATTCTAAATGTACTGGAAAATAATTTATATCGATTTCGTTACTTAATCGATATTTTATTGCAATAATTTATATGAGGCTATGGATGTTTAAACGTCACTTTTCAACAATATTTCAGTTATATATTGACCTTTGAGCTACCCTTCCTGGCGCGAATATGCTGCAACTTAGTGCAAGGTAGTAATACACTAGGGTATTTACGTACCCGGACATTCTACATACCGGAAAGAAAGTACGCTTACAAATACGCATCAATCACAAAATGTTTGACATGTTCACCTCGAGAAATGTAAAAAAAAATCTTTAAATATGCACTCTCACGTCCGACCACGATGTCCGACCAAATAGTCGGACTTAGAGAGTGTTGACTCTCAAATTTGTCGGACATTTTGAGAGGAATATGTCCGACCTGAGAGTATGATCGTTGATACACTTGGAGTGTACAGTAGTGAAATTCATGAAATTTGTCTCAGATTCATATTACTAATACTACATACATTTTGATATTTTTTTTAAATTTATTTATGTACATCTGTTTACAGAGATGGAAGGAGGATCATGGGATAAAGGCAAGGATCATGGTTTGCCTTATGAATGTAGAACCTTGCTGTTTAAGGCTTTGCATAATCTCATTGAAAGGTAATCACTCAAAAGTTATTTTTAGATTTAGATTTGATTTCTTTCCATTAATACAATTTACATACAAAAAGGGGTTGGTTGGTCAGAATTTTTTGTATTATTTTTTTTTTAAATTTCATCTGTTCAAACATGTGTGTCAAATGACAGAAATTGTTTGCTTATTTTGTGTGGAACTTGAGCCAACAGAACCATGCATTTGTATAAAAAAAAGGTCATAAGTTGTTTGTCTTATCAGGGTCCCAGATTAACTTTTTGTGCAGAATAGCCATCTGGGCTACTGAAATTTTGAAACTGCTAGCCCAGGTGAAAATGACGAGGGCCGCTAGTGGGGTTGGGGGGTTATTCCCCTGCATTTTACACACATTTTTGAAAGAAATAAAACTAGTTGAAAATGTGGATTTTCTCCAATATATAAACATTTGGTACATTTTTCTTGATTTAAAAAAAGATCAACTACCAGAATAGTAGTATGGTCTCATTATCTTAATTTGTGTGAGTTGCAAATAGAAAATAAATAAATAAATAAATAAATAAATAAATAAATAAATAAATAAATAAATAAATAAATAAAACACAGAAATTTAAATGAGTAATGAACTTTTTTATTGTTTTCAAAGCAGAATATCAAACATTTTCATGATCAGAACTGTCAACACAATAAATACTCAGTCTCTAGAAAAGTCAAAAAGTTTGCCAAAACACTATATCCTCTTCCAGATCAATTTCACTATCACTAAGATCTTTCTCATTCTCAATTTCATACTGACTATCACTATCCACATCCTCATCATCAATTACCATACTCACTTGGCTCTCTTCAATATCTCCCTCATTTTCATTCTGTCCCTTCTTTTCAATGTCTTACTCCTTTTCTCTCTTTTACAACATTTAAACTTAGAGACATCACTAATGGCTAACTTTGATTTTCGATAGACATAACACGGATGTTGATAAAAGATTAAAGATAGAAAACAAATTCGGAATTGTCTCGATTTAATTCTGTGTTTTGGTACATTTTAATATATTAACGACATACTATAATCTAAACAATAACAATTAATTAATTAATTACAAAATATAAAAAAAAAACTCATTTTTTCTTGAATCCTTCCGTAAGCTTTACGACCACACTGGTATGTTTTGAACTTTGGAAATTGACCGAAATTTAGAGTGCTCCTTAGCCGGAGGATTATTCTATAAACTACGCATTCTGGTTCCCTGTTTGAAAAGCCATAACTGATGTTCCTTTGAGTTAGAAACATTTCAGTTGAACAGATAACAGAAAAACGATCACGATACAAACGGACAAACGATATTTTAGGGATACAGGGCTACTGGAATTTTTAATAGCCAGCTGGGCTATCTTTCTACGTTTTCAAGTCGCCCAGGTGACATTTTGGTTGCCATGGGCGACTGCTAATTTGGACCTCTGCTTATGCAAACAATATTAACTCTCTTTTATTTTACCTTGGATTTCTGACATCTTGTGACATTTTAATTCAGAAAGCAGTCTGAGAAAACATGTTTCCCTTATTAAAATTGCCAATTTTTTTTGGTGCGTTCTTCATAAAACTATCCTATCCAATCCATTGCATTTATTTATGAATAAAATATGTTTAAAATGAAAATAAAACTGTAAGGGTCAGGCCAAGAAACTTGAATCACATTTTTTATTTGGCATTATCGGTATAGCAGCTACAAATGGAATTTAATTATAGCCAGTCTTCTCACAGTTGTAAGAATATCACTAAATTCAACTCTCTTTTTTTTTTTTAGGTGCTTGTTGACCAAAGGTTTTGTGAGACTTGGAAGATGGTTTGTTCAGCCGTATGATTCTCAAGCTCAAAATACTGACAGACAGTAAGTTACTACCAGTCTTTGTCTTAATTATACCCCCCGCAACGAAGTTGTAGGGAGGTATACTGGTTTCACCATGTCCATCTGTAGACAAATCCTATGACGTACGACAACTTGAGTTGTGTTTCTTAGAATCTTTTAAAATTGTATCAGCTGTTTACTGGTGAAGAGAGGAGGATCCCTTACATTTTTGACGATTTTCACTTTTGCCGTTCCAGAGTTATTGGACTTGATATGACGGAAACAATCAGTAATGTTTTGGTTATGGAAATAGGTTGGACAGATGTGGGGAGCGGGGACTGGTTTTTTTTCACCTACTTGCCTGAAAGCAAAATTTAGAAAAAAAACATATTTATTCGAACAAATTTTCATAATTTTCACGTGGCCGTGATCGTATGGTAGTTGGATTTACAACTACCTATGCAATCAATGTTGTACACCTCGCCCTGATCGAGATTCGAACTCACAACATCAGTAGTGATAGGCACTGATTGCATAGGTAGTTGTAAATCCAACTACCATACGATCACGGCCACGTGAAAATTATGAAAATTTGTTCGAATAAATATGTTGTGATGTTGTGAGTTCGAATCTCGATCAGGGCGAGGTGTACAACATTATGTGATAAAGTTTGTCAGTGACTTGCGACAGGTTGGTGGTTTTCTCTGGGTCCTCTGGTTTCCTCCACCAATAAAACTGACCGCCACAATATAGCTAAAATATTGTTGAAAGTGGCGTTAAACACCATCAACCAAGCAAACAAACATAATTTTCACTTGTCCGATTCCAGTTTTACTTGTCTCATGCTTAGGAGGAGATCACGAAGACTGTAAGTTACTACAAGTTTACAACAGTAGAAATCTGTTCCCCAATCGCAGTCCTTCCCAAGGTCTTTGAAAAATGATGTATTTCAAAAAAATTATTTCAAGTGATGTGTAACTGTTTTGTTTGCTTGTTTTGTTATTTTTTGACAGATAATAATGTTTTTACTTCGATTTTGTTGTAATAAAATACTTTCAGCGGATTTTGTTTTGTGAGTCTTTGTTTTTTTTTGTAATACCATTCATAATGCAAGCTATGTTGAGGAATAAATTAAATACACTGTTAAAATATGACATCGTTTATCTGAATAGAGAAAAACAAAATCGAGAATTGTTGAATAAAATTGATTAATTCAGCAGTTAAAATAAAACATTACTTCAACATTATATATTGTAACAAGATCTATTGCCCTTCATACTGATTACTGAATGATCACCACGAGGATGTGTTACCATATTTATGAAAATGTTCGGCTTGCAGTGTGAAAAACAACAGTAGAATTAAAATTTAGAAGCTGCTTTGTTGTTTAATTAAAGAGTATCATCAAAGAAAAAATAAACAATAGCGAATGAATTAATATTGCACATGACTTTGTTTTTAATTTCTTTAGCTTGTGCATCCATTCATTAAAATTTAGATTACGTTTTATTAAGTTTTTAATGCAATTAATTAGCGTGTGTGTTATTAATTGACAACTTGTTAATCACATCATTAATACCCATTTTATTGTTTGAATATTTTAAAGAAAAGTCTTGATTGACATCATTATTATATTAACAACATCACAGGTGGGATTATTGATTTTTTTCAATTACCGATAACGGAAGTGTCAAGTTCCATTCTAATATGTGATCATCCATGCGTAACGGAAGACAGGTAAACGATTTGTTTGTTCAGCAATTTTCTTGGTTATATCGGGTCAATTTTGAGTAATAAAAACGTTGTTTGGGTTTAAAATTCTCTTCGTTATAAGCCTGATTTTCGTTATAAAAAAATTGTAATAGACCTTCAAAAATACATTGTTTAAATAGCGATTGGACCGGGGATTTATCTTTACTTCGTTATAAGCCTGTTCGTTATAAACGAACTCTACTGTATCTAATTAAACAGTAAAGTGAAAGCATTCCATATCTGGTTGACTATAAAAGGTAGTTTGAATATTTCTCTCCATTTCGTTTCATCTAAACCTAAGGCTAAAATTTCCTCCCACTTTTTCTGACCATTTGACACTATGTTATTCCTTATTGGTAGCAAATACATATCTTTAGTTCCCCTTGTACTCTTCAAAATGGTCTTAACAAACGAAGGAATAAATGGAGTAAGTAGCTTATAACTATTATACACATTCTGTTTAACAGCTATTAAATTTCATAATATTTTTGGAAATGTTAAATTTTGCCTCAATTGATCAATGGAGAGAAATTTAATGTCATTAACAAAACAAATACCTTTTCTGAGCCAGTCTTCATAGAATACTGGTTTGCAGGGTTCAACGTAACCGCTGGCACGTAGCCAGTATATTTACGGTCAGGTCAGGCAAACAGAACAAAGATCGGCCCGCTGGGCCACTTGGGCCAGCAACTTTCGTTTCTTCCAACCGGTAGATTTTTCGTACTTCCGTGTCATTCAATATCGACTGAAATTTCCTGACAAAACGTTAAAATTCAATTTCAATCACTTGCCGAAAGCTATAAATAGCCTAATCACACAATCAGCATGAGTTTACCTTGATCTGTTACCGCACGTTAAACGAATATTGACAGAAATATATGCTGGGAACCAGTACTTCATAATTCAATAATTTTCAAAATCACGATTATTTAAATATAAAACGGAAAGATTAAAACGGTAATCTCTTTAGTAAGCAATTTTAAATATTTAATGTAAATAAGAAATAAACCCAAATAAACCAAAACAACAATAATAAATCATCATGTGAACGACTTACCTGTAAAAAAAAAAATGGCGGATACACAATAACGCTAATCGTGACTTCATTTAATATAAAAAATCTATTATTATGAACTAGTAACAGGTATGGACTTTGGGAGTGAGATGTTGTCAGTAGATCATTGGCAAAACGGAAATTTTTCCAAAGTCGGGACTGTGTTTGTTTATTTATTATCTAACTTCCAGTTTGATAATAATCTTCTAATAGTCATTATATGAAGGATTTTTACCCAAAGAACACAGTCGTTTAGACAGTGGATCGTTATATAGAGGTCGAATGCACGGGAAAATGCTGGGGAGGAATAAATAAGTTTGGCTAACAAAGGAAGCCGTTATACAGAGGGGGTCGCTGAGACAAGTTTGACTATATGTAGATTGTTTGATTATCTTCTAACCATACCTGTTAATTGTAATGCATTAAAAACACTGCATGTATGGGAAAATGTCATGAACTTTACCCTTGTTTGGAGCAAGTACAACATTCATTCACAGAATACAAAAGCTATATGTACATGTTTAAATCACTGACAGTCAATTTAATTATTTGCGGATGCCACTAGTGGAGCAGGAACTGCTTATCCTTCCGGAGAAAATGAATTCACCCAAGGTTTTAATGGGGTTCATAATGCTCGATCTTTAGTTTCCTGTTTCTTAGGGGGCAAATCCCCCCTTTCATATCGGTCCATTCATGGACCGATATTTCTCGGGCCAGTGGAATTTTGAAGGGGCCAGTTGTTCAAAAAATTTTACTGGCCCTTAAATCTTTTTTCTTAAGTCGACCTCTGGGTTTGTTTTCTATTTTTATAGTTTTGTTCATCCAAAGTGGAGAAGACAAAAAATATTCCCATGTAAAGTTTTCTTCTTTATCAATAAAGGTGTTCCAAGGATGGAACACGTCTTTCCAAAATTTATTTTTTACAACATTTTCTTTTATATAAGAAATATAACCATTACCAAAATTGAATAATTTTTCTTGATATATTGTCGAAAATAAGATATTATCCCATTTTACATTCAGTTCGTAATAGACAATTTTGGGAGCAAGTAAATCAAAATGACTAAACAGGACAAAATTAGTAAATGTTACCTATAGAAGATAGCACTCAGTAGTATCTTAGTTACAACTATGCGTTGGTTTTTTTAATTGCAGAACACACCTGTCATTTTGTTTTAACTTTTTCCTTCATGGGGAAAGTTCGGTATGTGCCAGTATAGAAGTTAAACAACATCCACCTGTTTGGAGACTGACCCCTCAACATTTGACCTTAACACAGGAAAATCATACTAATTTCCAAGGTATATATACAAATTTACATATAGATTTAAAGTACTATATACAGAACCTTATAACAGAAGTGTTTAAGTGGAATAATCATAAACCCATCATGAACAAGAGATATCATTATGGTCATACAATTTTACAGCATATTTTGCATGCTATTCCACAATTATCCAATAAGAACCTTACATTTAATGACAAATGCACTAATTTTCTAGGGGCCATGCTGCCTAATTTTTTTTAATTCATTTTCTGCAAAGGTTTGAATTATTATGCTTCTATAGCTATGAATAAGGAAATAACAATGAAAAGGACAATTTATTGCTGTTTATTCATCAGTTTCTTTTCGTTTACATCAATTTTCTCAAAACTACTGACGACAATGCAAATCTACTGATAAATTGGCTGGCGAACTACTGACGACACCAGATTGGGGTAAACAGTTCTGTTTTAAGCATGAAGCTCATGATGTATTTTCCATGCATATTGAAAATGTCTAAATTAAATAACAAGACAGGGATTATCAGGATCAATTGGTTATTTTCTTATTTCAATTTTGTTTTTAAAAGTAGTAGTAAGGTATTTTAACAAGCCATAAATATTTTAAAAACGACAAGGAGTTTGATTTTGAAATCCTACTTTTGTTTCTGATGTGGAAATCCCATGCACAACTTCTCCCAAGTTCAAGTTAATATATGTAATTTAAATTCTATATGATAACATAAAACTAATGATTAGTTGTATATTGTAAGATAGAATTTACTATGATTATCACATGTTTTCAAAATTAAGTATTTATTTTTTAGTAATACTTGCTCCATATGGTTTGAATGGTACATTAACCGGCCAGTCATATAGAGAAACAGACCAGAATGCACATAAAATTCTGGAAGATTGGGGCAAATTTTACCCTATTGATATGTCAGACAAAGATGGAGATCCTGCTAAAACACCAGCGTTAGTAGAAATCATTGTTGGTAAGTTCAAAATAAAAGCTAGTACTGGGTGGAAGGTGAGTTCTTATTTCCACCTCCAGTGTTAATTTTTTCATACACCTTGGGATTTCACTAGTTTGTTAGTAATAATTGTCTTGGCCTTGGCTTTTTGTTAGGCCAAAAAAAAAATGTGTGTTTCCAATTGCATGGTCTTCAAAATTAGGGTCGGTTTGTTTTTTTTGTGAAACCTACAAGTATGCTCCTTCCTCTAAAATCACACAAACTTGTTTCTTTCTTTCTTACTACATACAGCTTATTAATTATTTGACATGCAGTACAATGTTTTTGTTATCACTTGTGTGTATTCTACACCTGAATAATTATGATGCTGAAGCATTGATCAAATGTACAAGGAAATGAAGAAAATTCAAACAGGAAACCGGTCTTTAATAAATCCGTTTCAATTAAACGCTTATCAGAAAGTGTCTATTGTTGAAGTCGGAAACAGACGAATTTCCGGATTTTGTCGATCTATTATTTTTTTTTTGGCATAAAAAATGTTAGGATCGGCGATAAAATTTTAGGGTCGATCGGAAGCACACATATTTTTTTTTTACCTAATGATGATAAGGCTGAAAAATAACTGAAAATAATGATAAACACAATACTCCACAACTGCCAATTTGTTTGGTGCAGGATACGTATTGAATGTTGAATATCGATTTTTCCAGATTAATTAATGACTATTTATCTGCATGATATTTAATAGTTCTTTTATTGTTAAATTTTTGAGGGGCCGTCGTTGCCGAGATCATATGGTAGTTGGATTTTCAACTACCTGTACAATCAGTGCCTATCGCCTTTGGTGTTGTGAGTTCCCAACTCGATCAGGGCAAGGTATACAACATTATGTGATAAATGTTGTCAGTGACTTGCGACAGGTCGGTGGTTTTCTCTGGGTCCTCCGGTTTCCTCCACCAATAAAACTGACAGCCACGATATAACTGAAATATTGAAAGTGTCGTTAACCACCATAAACTGAAACGGTAAAATTTCTGAGGAAAATTATCAGCAGAAAATATATTATAAATATTTTATATTTTACTGTAATTTATCATTGGAAATTTATTTCAGGATTCTTTCTCAACAGCAAATTTAAATTTACAGATTTTTATAAACCCAGTTTCAAAAAAATTAAACAAAAACATGTTCCAAAGAAACATTGTTTCAGGTTAGATGCATCTGTTATTATATAACACAATGATAATTGGCTTTGCAGAAGGAATTACGTTTTAAGTGAAGGGTCTATAATCAGTTTCCAGTGAATAAGAGGCAAGATATTTACATGCTGATATCATGTGAAATTGTGATGCTTGAATAAGTGAATAACTTTTTGAAAAATGGCTGTTTGGACTGATAAAAGAACTAAAAAATATTGTGGATCTATGTAACTAACACATCATTCAGTTAGGGGTAATATCACAAGTTCTTAAACAACCAGGATTTTAATATTTTTATTGTCTTTCCTTTAACATTGATACAATGCATATATTTTAGCTGGCGTCAGAATGAAGTATCCTTCCAGTTTTGTTCTACTGTGTGAAATTGATGAGTATTTGACAAAGAGCAATGCAGCGCCACCATCTCAAACAACAAACATGCCACACCCCCAAACCGTAGTACCAAATAGCCATTTGACACCTCCCTCATCCCCAGCTGATGTCAGTATATTATCAGATCATGGGGCAAAAGGAGGAGGTGGAGGGACTGGTTCCATGATTGGAACGCATCACATGGATGTCAGTTCTGATTTGATTGCCAAATCTGAGAGGGTCTTCTCGTGTAAAATACAAGAAAAAGCTCTACAGGACAATTGTGTAAATTCAGGCATAGCCAAAAGGTACTAATATTTTTGTCTTTTGTGAAATAAAAAAAACATTTATAACAATTACTGTTGATATCTTTAATTTGAATATATTTTATTGTCTTAAGTAATTACAAAAGGGTCAGGCAAAATTTTTCAACTTAGTATATTGTCTTCCCTATTGTTGATATCTACTAAGAAGTCAGTCTTAAAAAGGTTTGAATACAGTAAGAACAAAAGTTGTGTTAGGCCAAAAAAAATTAATTGTTAGCTTCTCAGGCACCGCCACGTGTGTGTTTTTACTGCTGCATTGATCGTTTTTACATTGTGAGAGAAAAAAAGTTGTGTCCATTTCCGGAATTTTTTCGGGTCCGATCCGTAAGTTTGTTGATCGCGATCATTGTCAGTAAAGCATTTATGTTGAAGGCATGCATGGTTGTTTCCGGTATAAGCTGCCACTGCATTTGATCCAACACTGATTATTACAACAACAACAAAAAATGCCTCCCTGCCTCATCAAAGTTGTTGGAAATTGGCCTGAGAAGCTAATAACAAAAATTGTTTGGCCGTACACAGATATTATTACATTTCTTACATGTGTTAAGACTTCTAGGGGCAGTCGTGGTCGTGATCGTATGGTAGTTGGGTTTCCATGTTAAAGTTTGACAGTGACTTGCGCCAGGTCAGTGGTTTTCTCTGGGTACTCCGGGTTCCTCCACCAATAAAACTGACCGCCAGGATATAACTGAAATATTTTTGAAAGTGGCGTTAAACACCATAAACCAAACTAAACCTATTAAAACTTCTTGTTTAAAAAAACCAAACCAATGAATGATTACTATTATACTAAACATACTTCTACTAAAGATGAAGAAATACAACACAGTCACTTATTAATTGTTGTTTGTGACGTCAGCATAAAAGTTGTGTATATATTTATTATAAGAACAAGTTTATAAACAATACCTCATGTAGGTGAAAAGATGGTTTTCGGACAAGCATCTGGGCTGATATTTCAAGTGCCATAAACAGTAGGAGAGGTAAGAACATGTTCATAAAAATTCTCCCTACAATTGGCCACTCATATCATACTTGATCATTAAGTGCTGCTGCATGTTGTTTTGAGCATGCAAGAAGTGTGTCATTCTTGAAACATTAGGCTGACTTTGTTTGATATATTTTTTTATAGGAATGACTAACTATTAAAGATAATATTAATTGATTTCAGATCGTCAGAAACAATTAGTGAAGATACAGTTGCTGGTATTTGGGACTTTAATGATCCTACAGCTAAGCTTAACTGTAACTGTTCCAGGTAAGATATTTTTTTCGTGTTGATTCAACAAAATCCATTTAAACAAATGTGGACAGGATTCGTATTAAGATACAATAGCTATAACTTGAATAAATGAAATCTTACCAAATTAACATTCTGACACCAAAAAATTATGCCTTCAAGCCAGTTTGACTTTTTAATAAGAAGTAAACAATTGAATAGCAGATATTTTCCCATGTCATGGCAAAGAACAAATATTTTATAATGCATAACCTTATCTGTTTGTTCACTGGAATAACAACCTGCAGTATGCTTGTCTTCCCATCAGCATAGATGCCAACCATTACGATTTTTCCGTAATTGTTACGAATTTCGGGTCAAAATTACGGTGTTACGGTCAACAGTCTACTTGTTACGGTTTTCCGGTTATTGCTGGTCCGGAACCGTTCCCCATTTAAATATCATTGTGATCATTTAGACGCTTCATTGTCTGTTAAAATCGTGTAAAGATCAGCGCTTGAGGGATTTCGATTATTTAATACTTTTGGGATTCTCGGGACTATCTATAGTAGAAAACGATCTATCCATTTCTTGTTCGATCCCGAATAGTTAATGAACACAGCACGTTTTTGTCAATTTCACGATGTCTGAGGGAATAAGTGAAGCTTCTGCAGCGAAAAAAAAGGAAATTGGGAAAACGATTTCATCCCGAATATTGTATTGAGTTCTCTTGCCTTATTATGCTTATTGCAAACAAGACTTGTCCATTCAGCACGGTGGTCGGGATGAACACACATATACAACAAAACAGTTTAAAAGTGCCAAGTCAACAACATATCAGGCACTCCAGAATTAGACATTAATTATTCTATGGGAGGGTGAGGGAGGGCCACTTCAGGAAATTTTAATTTCTATTGACAGTAAGTTGAAACATAGAATACATTTGTTAGTGAACATACATTACATGTATTAAAACTTAACGTTTTATTTCTTTTTGTTGCTCGTCAATTTTGCATCTAGTTGTCACAAATAAAGGAAATCATTTGCTCATCACTTTGTGCCTAGTCTGTTGTACGATTATGGTTAAATTTTATGAAAAATTATGATTACTGAAAAAAATCACAAATTACTGACATCTCAACTTTTTGTTACTGATTGCACCAAAAAGGGGTTGGCATCTATGCATCAGTATTTTGTCTTCTTAGTTCAGAGCTGAACAGAGTAGAGATGAATATCAATTTTTCCAAATATTTGCTTGACAAGTCGCAATCCCTACCGTAACTAGAGACTTATTGTTTTTGCTCCGTTTCTTATTATTATTCTTATTATTCTCTTTCTTTCTTTGGCACATGAACTTGTCCACAGCAGATCTCAGGAATTACTGGACAGAATTTCATGAAACTTGATGGAGTTATAGATATATGTTTCTAGTTGGTCCTAAAGTTTTCAGCTTTGTGGTAAAGGGGGTCAAAGTCATATTTTGAGGGGTTCAACAGGGGTGGGGGTTACTAAAGAATCCTATGGGAAAGTTGAAATTTCGTACATTAATGTTGATAACTTCTAAATGGATAATGATAGAGACATAAAATTTGACATAGTGATAGGTCACCATTAGAGGAGCAATTCTGCATTTTCAAAATGTCTGCCAAAACACGGCATAAAAAGTCGGCAGTAAAAATTCAACATTGTCCGATATCATCAAAATTTGATATGTGGGTAGATAATGATGTCCCGACATTGAAAAATGTCTACCAGTTGCTATTTTCAAAATGGCCGTCACAATACCGCACAAATTCAACATTGTCCGATTTCAATGACATTTCATATGTAAGTAGATTATGATGTCCCGAATTGATTCCTGACATCGAAAATTTTCTACCGGTCTCCATTTTCAAAATGGCCGTCACAATACCGCACAAATTCAACATTGTTCGATTTCAACGAAATTTCATATGTGGGTAGATTATGATGACCTGAATTGATTCCCGACATCGAAAAATTTCTACCAGTCTTTATTTTCAAAATGGCCACCACAATACTGCAAAAATTCAACATTGTTCGATTTCAAAGGTAGCTTTTGATTTATTTTTTAAACCTGTTGTCAGTGGCCGGTTTGGGAGACTCCATAATCATTAGATTATAATCATATCTTGTTCTAAATGCAATAAAGCATCTTGTATTATACATGTACATTTTTCTTTTTAGGCATCGTTTGTCAAAAAATAAACCAATCTTGACAGGACAAAATAAACCTCAGACTGGAAGTGCCACCAAACATGGAAAAGGGGATGTCAAAGCAGAGAAAGTTGAGCGTCCCCCGTCTCGTGTTGGTAGAAATAGTACAATGCCATTCCATAAACAGTCTGCAGTGAATGATACACAGATTGATATTGACTTAATGATTCAGAGGGTACCAGTACAGGGCATGAACTTTAATAATTCTAATTCAGCGTCTAATTCTCTACCACAATTGAAAAATGCTGGAGAGGGAAATACTGGAATGGAAGTTCAATCACCAACGGCTGTGCCATCTCCCCTTGAAGAGCCCCACAGTCATTCTCATGCCAGTCAGAGTGGTGAACCTACAATGCCAAAGTTGAGCCCACATCCTCCACCTGAAGTTCCAGAGAAAGAGGGGTTACAGAAAACACCTACAGAAAATGCTAGTCCTATGGTTAATGGACATGTTGATTTTGCCAAACCTAATGAAATTTCAATGCCAAAAACTGCAGAAAATGTTTTCTCTCCACCATGGGTTCAGTCAGAGTCGAAAAATGCCAGTATTGACAATTGGATCAAATCCCAACAGCAGCAACATAAACATACAGACATCCCAGGGATCAAACGGCCCTCATTACCAACTCTACAAGCTGATGGAGACAACTTTGTCACAGAGAATCTCTATAATTTGGACCACTTAAACTTGTGGTAAGATAAGGCCCAAAAAAAAATGTGTGTTTACGGTCACATGTCAAAAAAATCTAGGGTCGGTCGTCGGCATTATTTTTTTTACTATCGGAAATAGTCGTTCCGGAATCCAATTCCGGTATTTCATTTTTGAAATTTCTGGTAAGCCGTCATTTGTTGAAGCTGTTTTATGACGAGTTACGCAGTTTTTCAACCTTCTTTGCTCTCCATTTCGACAAAAAGTTAGCGGTTGAATAAATAAAACATTGCTGCTGATTAAACAACAAAAATGGTTATCTGAATTCTGTGTTAAAATTGATAGGGTCGCTAGCAAAAATTAGGGTCGAATAATTGCTGATAAAAAAAGGTTAGGGTCGGCTGCTGAAAAATAGGGTTGGTCGGGGAACCGTAAACACATATATTTTTTTTGACCTAATGTTATATTTTGTATAGAAATTATGTTGTATTAAAGGGATATTGTCTACCACAATCGTAATTTTTTTCATACCCAAAATTATTGTCGTTTTCCATACTGATTTTCATAAAATGAAGATTAAACACCGAATTATTGGCGAATACGCTACGAAACGTTGTTTTTTTCGATTTAAAAAAGCTGACCATCGTTACTGGAAGCTAATTAATTATGCACTGACATGAGTGAGGCCAAATCTATTTTTATCCCAGTAGCATGGATGTTAAAATTTGTGTTTGTTTACCTTGCAAATATGGCCGTTTTATACTATTTATAGACAATAATTTGCTGTTGCCAAGTGCAAGATTACATATCTTGAATAATATCTACCGAAAATGATCATAGGCATCATCATAAATTCATAAAATATGAAAAACGATTGAGAAAAGAAGGAAAAAACATGTTCGGCTTACCTATCAAGCAAAATCTTTGCCACTTCAGCGCGAGTTTGGACATGTAGCACTTCCTTGAGTTCGTTCCATATATCCTGCATTTGTTCCATTTGGAAGATACTTCACTTCTATTCATCTTTCTCTCTGAATCCATCAAAGTCCAATTTCTTCCATGCGTTGACACTCTCTTTTGCCCAAGAACCACATGTTGTTTATTGTTTCTAAACAGTGCACATGCTCAAGACGGGTTCACATAGAAGGCCATATGAATAGATTTGAATTCTTGTTATCCTGGACAATAATTCCGATAACGATAATTTGGGTCTTTTTTGTCAAAAAATATCTTTTGCAGCATAACTCGGTGTTAATCTACATTTTATAAAGGTCAGTACGGAAAACGACAATAATTTTGGGTATGAAAAAATTACGATTTTAGTAGACAATATCCCTTTAAGGAAATCAGTTGGTCTTAATTGGCCATCCAAGGGATTCTTGTAAAATGTTTAAATTAGATAGCTAATTGCTTAACAGAGGTTGCTTATATGAAATAGCCTACAACATGTGTAAAGATAAGGAAATTCACTTTAGCTTTTAAGAAAAATTTATACACAAGGTCAAGGATGATAGAAGAAAGGCCTAGATTGATTTAAGACTTTACCACTTTTGCTGGAAGTGGTGGCATCCGTGTCATATGGACATATTCTTCCATATTTATTTTTTTATTTAAAGGTATTGATCATTTTAGATAATTATATTGTGGGGTTTTTTTCTATTTTGAATCTATATTATTTACTGTCAGAAACATTAAACGTGATATGAGAGAAGATTTTATTGATTTTTACTTTTATCAAGTGTAACAGTATACCTGTACTTACTATTTTAATAGTAACATGTTTAGAATTTAATTAATAGATGCTTGATATAGAACCATAAAAATAAAACATCAATAATGACATGTTGATTCTGTGATCTGTAACTATATAGTCTCTGATTTCAGACTTCAGAAGTTAATGGCCTGAATTAGAAAAAAAAATAGCAAATTTATGCACAATTACAATGAAAAATGGCTTAATCTTACTGTCCAGTGCTAAATTTGCACACTGTATTTTTAAATTTAAATTTAATGACATTTAAAATTATAAAATGTTGAGATGTTATAGCCTTAAACACTATTAAGTGTATTATTAAATTATTGTTGCTATTATTTTCTGACATTTTGGTTAAGTAGGACTGTCATCCAGAGTTTTTTGGTTCAATCATTACTTCCACATGATTTCTCGTTCACGGTTCACTATTTGTTGTCTTAGGAATTGTCAGCACACTATTGTTAATCTGTATCTGTTGTCTTAGGAATTGTCGACACACTTGTTAATCTGTATCTGTTGTCTTAGGAATTGTCAGCACACTATTGTTAATCTGTATCTGTTGTCTTAGGAATTGTCAGCACACTATTGTTAATCTGTATCTGTTGTCTTAGGAATTGTCAGCACACTATTGTTAATCTGTATCTGTTGTCTTAGGAATTGTCAGCACACTATTGTTAATCTGTATCCGTTGTCTTAGGAATTGTCAGCACACTATTGTTAATCTGTATCTGTTGTCTTAGGAATTGTCAGCACACTATTGTTAATCTGTATCTGTTGTCTTAGGAATTGTCAGCACACTATTGTTAATCTGTATCTGTTGTCTTAGGAATTGTCAGCACACTATTGTTAATCTGTATCTGTTGTCTTAGGAATTGTCAGCACACTATTGTTAATCTGTATCTGTTGTCTTAGGAATTGTCAGCACACTATTGTTAATCTGTATCTGTTGTCTTAGGAATTGTCAGCACACTATTGTTAATCTGTATCCGTTGTCTTAGGAATTGTCAGCACACTATTGTTAATCTGTATCTGTTGTCTTAGGAATTGTCAGCACACTATTGTTAATCTGTATCTGTTGTCTTAGGAATTGTCAGCACACTATTGTTAATCTGTATCTGTTGTCTTAGGAATTGTCGGCACACTATTGTTAATCTGTATCTGTTGTCTTAGGAATTGTCAGCACGCTATTGTTAATCTATATCTGTTGTCTTAGGAATTGTCAGCACACTTGTTAATCTGTATCTGTTGTCTTAGGAATTGTCAGCACACTATTGTTAATCTGTATCCGTTGTCTTAGGAATTGTCAGCACACTATTGTTAATCTGTATCTGTTGTCTTAGGAATTGTCAGCACACTATTGTTAATCTGTATCTGTTGTCTTAGGAATTGTCGGCACACTATTATGTATGTTAATTTTCTCACCTCCTGTTTTAGTGTTTAGCTTCCCAGGGTCGTTTTTCAACGTTTTCTTTTTGTATGTCAATAGAGAATTGACAACTGCCACTTATTACAAAAAGATCCATACATATATTAATCCTTCTCTACATTAAAAGATTTAATTTATTTTATTTTTACTACCCATGTAATATGCAAAATTACAAAATTATAAGTATTTCACCATTATCAGGAAAACAGTTATTTTAATAATTATTTTGTGTTCTAAATCAATTCTTGTTCAAAATTTAGATTTATATTGATTCCTCTCTTGAAGACAAAGTAATTTAAGATAAGTTATTATGTTTAAATATGAGGGAAAACATCAATTTGAACTTCTTTTATGGCTACAGGTTAAATTTTCCAGTAATTAAGAAAGCTAGATATGAAGCTCTGTCTCCTGATGGCGATGATCCTTTGTCACTTTCTCAGAGTCATAGGAATTCTCCTCAGAATTCATTAGAAGATGATCCATACGAGTTTTCAGACGAAGCATCCAGAAATCCTGCTACCATTACCAACAGGAAGTTGAGAGATAGTCAGAATGATGGATTCCACAATAGAAAGTCTCCCTATGGGAGGATGGTAAGTGTTTAAAATGATGGTTTCCACAATAGAAAGTCTCCATATGGTAGGATGGTAAGTGTTTAAAATGATGGTTTCCACAATAGAAAGTCTCCCTATGACAGGATGGCATGTGTTTAATATGATGACTTCCACAATAGAAAGTCTCCCAATGACAGGATGATAAGTGTTTACAATGATGGCTTCCACAATAGAAAGTCTCCCAATGACAGGATGGTAAGTGTTTACAATGATGGCTTCCACAATAGAAAGTATCTGTATGGCATGATGGTAAGTGCTTTGATGAAGTTGAGAGATAGTCAGAATGATGGCTCCCTATGGCAGGATGATAAGTGTTTAAAATGATGGCTTCCACAATGTCAGGGATCCAAATTAGCAGTCGCCCATGGCAATCAAAATGTCACCTGGGAGACTTGAAAATGTAGAAAGATAGGCCAGCTGGTGATTAAAAAATTACAGTAGCCTGTATCCTTAAACAATCTTGTCTGTTTGTATCATGATCGTTTTCTGTTACCTGTTAAACTGAAATGTTTCTTACTCAAAAGAACATCAGTTATTGCTTTTCAAACGGAACCAGAATCTACTAATGCATAGTTTATAGATATTCTTCCAAAGTTCAAAACATATCTGTGGGTTGTAAAACTTACGGGTGGATTCGAGAAAGGTTGTTTTTTGTTATATTTTGTAATTAATTAATTGTTATTGTTTGATCAGGGCTTCCAAAACAGTCATTTTTGCCGGACAAGACCGAAATTTTGAAGAAAATGACCGACTGTGAAACTTGACAATCGGACATCTAAATTATGCTTACATGGATTTTTTGGGAAGTTCATAAATTTTCGGTCATTTCTTCTGAAAATAAAACTTGTCATCAGACATTATTTCCACAAAAAGTCTGTGATGGGAGATTATTGCAGGTAACAAAAGTTCGAGATCAGACATTTTTTTAATCAACCTTTCTTTCTTTGAAGCATTATCGGATATACATCTCATTTGTCAAGCTTTATTGTTCTTTATTAAACAATCAACTGTCAAAAAAATACAACTCAAGCCATAAATCATTGATTATCACACCTTTCAAAACCCTGATTTGTTTACTGTTATGGTTGAATGACGTATGCGAAAAATTTACCTGGACACAGATCAAATGGAGACCCTGGTAGGGGAAACCGCAGTTGATTTATTTTAATATTATCTTGTTACGCCTGGCTTCAGTAAATACACCTTTTGTTAAGATCATATTACTTTTCCAGTCATGGTAATATAACACTGACGCTAGTGACTACACATGTATATGTTATACAAAGTAAATGAAAATGTTGACATGCATGTACCACGTGGTACGTACTCACTTCCGCAATGCCAATTTTATTTTCAGTCCGTTAATAGACCAACTTAGAATTTTTATTAAGAACACAATGTTCTTTCCAAATTAACAAAATTATCTCCAATATGCAAAACGAACCAGAAGTCTAGCCCCACTAATTAATAATATAAACATAGAATTAATCAATACACAACCCCATTCATAACTTCTCAAGCGTTTACCTGACTGTCTGCCGAATGTTCACAATAACAAATATGATGCAATACACTAATAAAATGAAAGTAACGACACATGCTTATAATTCAACTGTTTTATTATAGTATGCCATTAATATATTAAAATGTACTAAAACACAAAATTTAATCGAGACAATTCCAGAATTGGTTTTTAGCTTTTCGAAGAAGAAAAGTCGAGCTATTGTCGGCATCTATGTCGGTTAAGTTTTTTGTCAAGAGTCCATTTCTCAAAAACTATCAAAGGTATCCATTTGAAACTTGGAATACTTGTTCACTATCAAAAGAGGAACCAATTACAACAAGGCAGATGACCCTGTGATTTGTATATCCAAAGTTATCTGCCCTTGTTTCGACATAGTACATAGAAATTAGGGATATTTTTTTAGTATAATTAAAATTTCTCAATAACTATCAAAGCTATCAACTTGAAACTCAATACACTTTTAGAAAGTGTTGACCCCAATCTGTTGACAAGAGAAGACAACTCCATCCAGCATTTTATTTGAGTTATTCCCCCTTTTTGACTTGAATTTCTTCAAAAAATACAATTTCTCAATAATTATGATAGGCATTGAAATGAAACTCAACATACCTGTTCACTATCAAATGGGGAACCCACTACAACAAGGCAGGTGACCCTGTGATTTGTGTATCCAGAGTTATCTGCCCTTGTTTTGGCATAGTACATAAAAATTTGGGATAGTGTTTTAGTATAATTAAAATTTCTCAATATCTATCAAAGCTATTAACTTGAAACTCAATACACTTGTAAAAAGTGTTGACCCCGTTCTGTTGACAAGAGAAGACAACCCTATCCAGCATTTTATTTCAGTTATTTCCCTTTTTTTACTTGCATTTTTTTCTAAAAAAAAAAAAAAAAAAAAAAAAAAATTTGCTCAATTATATAAACTATGATAGGCATTAAAATGAAACCCAACATACCTGTTCACTATCAAAAGGGAGAACACATTACAGAAGGGTTACCCCCCCATTCCCAACATACAACCCCCTCCCGCTGCGGGAGGGGGTTGCATAATATTTGATCAAATAATATATTGCAAGCATATTATTAATGGTGTTGTAGACATCATGTGGTAAAGAGTACACTTTCTTCAACTATGTACATATTATTTACATATATGTAAATAATATGTGAAATAGTGTAACGAGAAAAGATTGTACCCCTCTGATTATATTTACCAATCTTGCAAACATATTTGCTTATATGACCATCATAGTTAGAAGTATGTATAACTTTGTAAATTGCTTGCAGTTTAATATCAGATACTAAAAAGTCGAGCGTCCAGCACCCGTGGGCAGTGGTCTTGTTATTTTTTAATCTTTGATCATCATCCATTTCAGTCTATCTTGAAAATTGTTAGTGATGTGGAAATTTTAATCAGGGTCAAGCCCCCAGTGAATATGTATCAAGTATTTAGATATTGGGGAAAACATTTACTTTTTTAACTAGTTTTATTTCTTTCAAAAATGTGTCTAATATGCAAGATTTGGCTTTTTAAAAAAATAAGAAATTTTAATGGGGGCATGCCCAAAACCCCCTAGTGGTTTTGACCTTCATCATTTCACCTGGGCTGCTGCTTTTTAATCTGAGCTAGCATTCTTAAAATTTCAGTAGCCCAGTTGGCTATTATGCACAAAAAGTTAATCTGGGACCCTGAATGTCTCCCTATGACAGTATGGTAAGTGTTTAAAATTTAAAAGTATAAAAATAAAACAAGATAAGTTTGTTCTATGTATCAATTTGTCTAAACTGGTGTGAATAGTACATATACCGTCAAGTCTCAAATATCTCGCAATTCACAGAACAATTAAAAAATTTGAATCTTATATATTTGAACTAAAGGTGTACAGGGGTTAGATATAATAGATAGTTTGACAAATATGGATGCTATGTAGACTATTATTTGTATTTTTTTAAACTTGTTTGTTTTCATGTTATTAATGCATGTATTTTCTTACTTTATAGGATGATGAAACAGGAAGGTTAGATTCTGGAAGAGATGACAAACCAAATGGTTAGTATTTAATGGGGGGGGGGGAGCACAATAAACTTGTATGACATTACTGTCTGTTACATTGATATCTCTAGTAGTTTCTTTCGAAATGTCAGAATGATATTTTAGATACAAGTTAAATAATTATCAGCATCCTGTGAATTATAAAAGATTCATTCCTCTACTAGACAACAGTATTATAACTTGTTTCCAGTCAAAAACTGAGATTGAATATTTGATTAATTATTGCTTAGCGTCTAGTGAGCAGTATTTAAGCTATATGCAGGCAAAGAACAAGATTAGCAAGAAAAAAAACTATATAGAAATGAGGACGGGAATGGCACAACAAGGGCAACGACTTTTGTCTGCCACTGGAAAAATATGGAGATTTGGGTAGGAATGAAAATTATCTTTAGTGGTTACAGTGTGCCTACTCTTTTTCAAAATTTATATCAGAGGCAGAGTTTTTGAGAGAAAAATATTATGACTGCAGGACAATAGGTCCTACACTATATCAGTTTCTGCTGGACCTACTAGTTTTCTGCCGGACCTAAACATTTTAACAGAAATTTCTGAAAGCATGTAATTTTTATTCCATACCAATCTACATGTATTTGTATATATGTATATGTTCTCTCTCTGTTCAGGTCTTTTCTCCTTTTCATATTTAAATCTTTTGATGGTGAAGTCAATAAACAATCTGTTACAAAAATAGAATACCTTTTTTTTTAGAAATCGACGTCATCGCCTTTAAGCAATTTCCATTGGTCGGAACTAGTTTTAAGTTCTATATTTGGTAACTGTCGGCAATCATGAGATTGTACGCAATATTCTTTAAAGGGATTCCCCTAATCCCACCAATCAACGATAATGTTACAGAACAACTGCGGATAACTTTGTTTACCGAATTTGCTATTTATGAAACCTGGACAAATGCGACCATTATATTTAGAACCAAGGTTGCATAAGCAATCTGTTTCAACAAGAAATCAATAACCACTGGATATGTTTGGCGGACAATAGGACCGCCAAGTATGAGCCTTCTGTCGGACCTGCCGAAAATCTGCCCCCTTCGATCCGACTAATTTCAAAAACATACAGTAGCATGGTACTCTCCAAACATGTTACACAGTATTTTCTAGTCAGGTATTTCATATAATAACCTGACAACCCCCATCGTGAGGGCTACCATATATGGCACCTAGGGACATGCTGAGCAAACGTTCACCCGTACCCAGTGAATAATTGATCAAAAAATATATTGCAAGCATATTATTAATGGTGTTGTAGACATCATGTGGTAAAGAGTACACTTTCTTCAACTATTCATTTACATATCAGTGTGGGAAACCATTTTTTTCAAACATTCACCCAGTGGACTGAAACAAGTACTCGCCAAAATGAAATGGAGCTCGCCATGTTTGGCGAGTGACATTTTTTTTAAACTCTCCAACAAATACCATATTTTACGGACGATATGTCGATATATTTTTTCCTCAACACGCTGGCATCGACCTATACAAGGATGCAGTTAAAAAAATCTCGATAAAAATGACAATTTTGTTTACAGTATACCTTTATTTTGCTGTAGGTTTTTTTTTCTGAACAAGAAGACTGAAATCATCGATGTTCTTGGTGTTATTTTTTTCTTAAATAAAGCAATAAAAGTATACTAACAGGGGGTGCAATTTGGGGAAAAAAATGTTCAACATCCGGAAAAAATAAATATTCAATGATTGAAGTGTAGTGAAAATCAGTTCAAAATTGTATTGTATAATAAAATATATACTATAAAAAATGTATGTTGTTGAAAAAAATCAATATAAAATTATTATCACAAATATCTAAATATAGCTATTATATAGCTTTTCCATCAAACACGAGCATGCGCACAAGGTTGTAGTAAACAATGGCTGTTGCATTACATCTCACAATAAACGTGGAGAACAAGCTTTTTATACAAAATATACTGGAAAATAATTATCGATTTCGTTAAACTAGAATGTTCTACACTTGAATTGGTCAATTAGGAACAAATAAAATAATCTTCATCAGATAATCAACACAGGTGAACTTCAGTCGGCACTTTAATATCCTGATCAGCTGATTGAAAAATTACTGGACCGAGACGATCACATAATTTGTGTACTATTACTACTATTAATAAAATGTTGGATAAATGGATAAATGACAGTTAACAGAAAATTTAACTGTTTGGGAGCTATGATATTCTAAAGCTGTAAACCAGTTATCGTAACGAGCGTTTTCAAGTTCCTACTCGCCAGACCGGCGAGTATAAAGTGGATCTTACTCACCACCCGAAATTTCCACTCGTCGTTGGCGAGCGGTCGTTTCCCACTCTGCATATGCTTCTCTGATTTCTTTGCTGTTCATGTTTTGACTTGTGTGTTCTTTCTGCTTTCTAGCCTTATCTGAAAAGGCTAAGCAATCTATGTTAATATATAAAATTTGAAATACTGTTAAAGTTGGTGTTAAACTCTGTGCCAAAAACATTTTGACAAACTAGCCCGAACAGCATTTTAGAAGAATTTTTTCTATTTGATTAAGCAAATTTTATGCCATTTTTACTAGCCCGAACCAATTATTACTAGACAGGGGCATAGGACTAGTGGTTTTTGGCACAGACTGGAACTTAAACATCAATAAGTCAGTCAATCTAAGTAATCTTATGTATTCATCTGATATTACTTGAATTTTTATTAGAACAAGGATCACTGACATCACCACCTGCAACCCCTAATACAGCTTTAAAGGAGAGTTTGATGCAAGTCAATGATCTTGTACCTAAGACATCAGATCTGGATCACATATTTGAGTCTGACTCGGACAATGATGATGCTGTAAGTATTCCTATTGATGGGATAAACATCACCTGGTTAAATATACAAAAGATTTTTCTAAATACTAAGTATTTAGCTGTATGGATACATTTTAATAAAATACAAATTGATTTATTTTATATTTTTATGCACATATCACTAGGCATTGGGAGCCATGAGATTTTACCAAATGTCTGTTCGTCCTGCACTCGGTAACTCAATTTCACCTTCAGAAATTCATTTGAGATTAATGTACAGTATCATAGACAGGCCACTTTTCCTTGATATGGTGAAATCTACAAATTTTATTTTCCACTTGAAAACTTTAGTTCCCCTGAAAGTATATAATATAAAGTGTATACACAGATAAGGGATTATTATAAAGGACAGGCTTTGTAGTTGTATTTCACATACATGTACAGAGCTCCAGATAAGCTGTGTATTTGCGTTTTTTACGCAATGAAAACGAGTAAAAACGCATGTATTATCAGATCAGAGTGTACATTTACGCATACATATTGCTGTGTAAGCAAACTTTCCAAATTCGGAGCGTACTTGTACGCTGTTGACGATAATACATCGTGTACATAAACAATACATTTTTGACTTTGAGAAATTCCCCGTAATTACTTCTCTTTATACTTTTCGAAAGAGAAAGTGTATACATCCGAGGGGTACCGAATGTTTGCATTTCTAAGCATCGATGTCAAAAGAAATCTGATTGGATGTTTAGGATGAATCATCCAATCGCGGTCAATATTACAAATAAATGCGGTTTAGTTAAGAACACTGCCGGAGTCGACGAGCAAAAAACAAAATATTTACAACATTTTATTAATAAACATGACACAATCATGTCGAATTAAACAGATATACATTTCACTTGCATCCTGTGTTTATTGAATAACACTTATGTCCAACATAATTTTAAAAGTGTACATGTACGCAATCTTTTCTGAAGTAGAGAGTACAACAGTGCAAAGGAAATATGCAAATACGCATCATTTTCAAAAGTAGGGGGTAATTACCCTTTGGGCTTGAAAATTATCTGGAGCTCTGCATGTATATAAGACCCAACTACTGTGTTAGTAAAGAAGATATTACACAATTACTGTGTGCAAGAAAAAAAAACTTCCAGTGACTAATTGGTCAAATAAGTGTTGTTATGTAATGTGAGCTTGAATGTATTTTCAGTTCATGACACAAGACAAGAATATTAGTGAAGATCTAAAACATACAAAAGTTGTTATGAATATGCCTCCTACAGAGGGTGTTATAGGTAAGTTACTTAACCTCATCATATTAATATCTATATGAGTATATTCAATATTTCTTTTATATAATAAAATGGTATCTTAATGATGTTTTACTTACAATGTCCATATTGTTTCAAAATATTTTTTTTTTTAAAGTATTAGTCTCTAAGTTATTTTAAGTTATATGCAAAAGAATAAGTCAGAATGTAGAGTGAAGGTTACATAAACTAAGTTGCTGATAATTAATTAACAGTTCAAAGATAATTAATTTCACAATTGATATCTAACAATAGATTTTAGACAAATTTATCATTTTAGTTCTAATATATTCAGGGTTCACCAAACCAGGCGAAGTGGGCGAAAGTCTAACCCTATATCAGCTGAAGTTACCCTTGACTCCAAAGCAAAAGTAAAGTCAGCTTGTTTCATTTTGCAAGTCGTTCCTTTCTTGCGTTTTATGGTAAAGCTGATTGACAAAGCAATTGTAATCAATGTGAAAATACATATAATGAGAGAATAAGGGGCAATAAAAGAAGATTTGACTTGTTGAGATATAATTAAGAATCATTGTGAATTTCTAAATCTGTACTGACGAAATTCTATGTGAAAATCAAATGCATGTACCAAATTGCTTGTTGGATTGTGTAATATATTTTTTTATTATTTTAACACAACATGAGTTATTTATAGCTTTTTCAAAGGTAAACAATCAACATGTCAAGTTTTAAAGATAGCAGCATTTTAATAGAAATAGGGGAAGGAAGCGAACATTTTGATGTAATATATATCTTGTATTGCAGCTGCATCAGAATTGATACGTATGTATCCAACACCACCATCCAATAACCCTGAGATTTCACCAGGAACCTACGGCCATGAAGTCATCGACACTGTAGAAAGAATAATCATCAAAAAAGAGATCAATGCTCCTTCACTTGAAGAATTCTTCAAGGTAATTGGTATAGGAAATTAATGAAAATAATATAATAGATGTATAGTCCGATCCTATCGCCTATTGTACCGCGGGGTATCTGATACCACCTTTTAACGTGCTAATTCAACAAATTATCACCGCCATTTAAAGAAATAATTAACTACCACAGTACCATAGACCCCTGATATGTAATTATAATGAAAACTTCTGTAAAATAGAGTTTTTTTAATAGTCATTAATGTAGCAAACCAGCGTATTTTCAAGGATCACCTAGAATATATATTTATGTTTTTATTTTATCTTTCCATGGCATGTGCACAAAAATCATATGCCGAATTTTTCCTGTGTAAACTTTGTAATACATTTAAAGTTCTCCAGTTTGAAGACTTTTAACTAGAATGTATCTTGTATATTTGATATTACTAACAGGATGTACCCAGTGTGTTCCAGCCACCAGAACAAGAAGAGTTTGTTAGTTCAGAAAAATACTCAACAGTGACCCTACCCAGTAACAAACTGTCTCCCATTCATCACCCACCAGAGTACAAACCATCTTGGCAGTTCCCTATGCCCATCATGGAAAAACCTCCACCTAACAGGTAGTTAAGTCCAAAGATATTCATCATTACTGTTCATATTAAGCAACAGCAGTGATTAATCGTTATTTTCTTTTTAACGAAGATAAAATATAGACATCTCAGGAAAATTTAAACAAAGGAAGAATAAAAGATATGATAAAAAAATTTCTACTAATCAAATCTTGACGTTCAAAGTGACTCTGAATTGAATAATAAAAACTCTTTTTGATACCATTTGTAGGGTGTTGGAAAATGTATAGAAACAAGTGTTTATGAAAATTTGCATTTATGCAAATGTGAGGGAAAAAATATCTTCCATTTTATTGTTATTTAAGAGGATCTAAATTTGTTTACATATATTGGTATTGGACTCCTAACATACTCCTAATAATCACTGGCTTATATTTGTAGTTATATAAACATACCGTCCATAGAGAACATCCCAAGCTTGCCATCTCGTATGCCCTCCAGCGCTATAGAATCTTCACCAGCCATGTTTCAAACGTCTAGCGTTGGACCACAACGTACTCCAATGAGTTATGAACTTCAATCTCCAGCATCAAATGCTTCCTCATATCTGAACAAAACTCTTAACTCTGTTGATAACCAGGGAACTAATAATCAAATAGCCGAAGTGCACAGTTTAATTGTAAATATTTTGTTAATGGATTCTAGACTGAACGTCTTTAAAGATGCAAACTTCGACAGTTGTAATTTTTGTGTGTGTAACGGTAACATTAAAGGTGCTGATAGTGGCATTCTCATAGAGGATCCTACAGGTGAAGCTCAGTACAGTTGTACGTGTGGTTTTAGTGCTATTCGTAATAGAAGATTCGGGATTAATGCTGGGATATTTTATGAAGATGAAGTTGACATTACGGGTGTGCGAAACGACCGGTTTGATCGACGTAAACCTGGTTTATTATCATTAGAATTGAACAGTGAACATAAAGGGGATGACCCTAATATGTTGGTGCTAGAATTATTGTTAGGACAATTTACTGTGCCGTATTCCTCTCCTTCGTCTTCTCAGCTTCTGATCAGACTCACAATGAACACAAATACTTCTTATGCAGCTAATTCAGTAGATGATTTTCCACTTAAAGGTAATTTTAATTAATTTTCAAAAATGTTAGTGTAATGTTTCTTATATTATTACAAAAACTCATATGGAGGTCTAGATTTTTTGATTTTGTAAGTGGTTTTTTTTTTTAATTGGAGTAAACATCATTTCAAAGTGTAATGTTTTATGTATAGAGATCACCTGTGTTGATAACGACTCCATTTTGCCAAGATGTTTCACTGTAACAGATATACTGGTACATCGTTTTGAAGATATGTACAGCCGAAACCTGCCCAAATGGTCACCTGTATAAAAGATCAGCACTTTCCTGTCCTGTCATAGAAAATTTCATATCAGTTGAATTTCTTAAAGAGATCTATCTTAAAAGACAATTTTTTTTGGTCCCAAAGGTGACCATTTAATACAGACATGACTATTTTATTTATATTTACCATATGTTATTATCAAGACAGGTGATCACTATATGCATATTTCACTGTACTGGTTTCATGTGTATCTTTGACTTCTCTAAATCAGTGTCTTAAACATTTTGAATAAAACAAATTCAAGAGGTCAAAAAGACACTCAATTGTGACAAGAGAAACCGATGGATATGTAAAATACAGATTTTTTTCATCAGCATGTATTTTATTAGCAGTATTTTAATGGAACTGGGAATTTATGTAAAATTTGGTAGTTTCAGAATATTTTGTTGCCTGCTATCCTTATGCTTTTCATAATTTTAAGCTTGTAAAATGTATGCAGCAAATAAATAGTAGATTGATATATTCGTGACATTTGCTTCATTCAATAAAAAGTGGTGGGATTAACGGATTTAGCCAGGAATTTGAGACCATTAGTCACTTTTGCGATTTTTTTTTTTTTTTTTTTTTTATGAATAAACAAGAATATAATGAGCTTAATCTTATAATCAGTTACGTTGCCTTATTGGTTAGTAATGGAGATTGAAAACCTCCTAGGATGGAAACAAACTGCAAATTAACAACCAACTGATAAAACATAACATTGCCACTATTTTGATCTCAATACCACACAAATTGTAATCCCCCCTTTTAAAAATTACTGTGCTTTGGTCTAATACCACACAAATTGTAAATACCGCCTCCCCCACCCTTTTTGAAATGTTACTGTGCTTTGGTCTAATACCACAACAATTGTAATAACTCATATTTGTGTAGTCTTCAGCAGAAAAACAAATTCTGCCAGTTTGCCCAATGGTCCAACTTCTATCTAGATTCTTTGTAGGAAATCAGTATAGAACAAACTTCAAAAACTGAAGCAAGCTGTAAAATAAATAATTATTTCTCAGACCTCATAATCAAATTGCAACAATTGGAATAAAAATTTTGTAGTTATTTTTATACCCCCACTCGTAGAGAGGGGGCTATATTGCAATCACCTTGTCCGTTTGTCCGTCCGTTCACTTTTTCGTAACAGATATCTCAGCTTCTACTGGAAGAAATGATTTTATATTTGATATATAGCTTTGGCATGGTGACTTGTACTGTGTCTCCCCTTTCCAGGTTTACCACACATCTACAGATAATCCAAACAGAAAACGCAAAATCCGCGATCCTTTCAAGGACAAAATCGACAGTTCGCGGACAATCGCGATGATTCAAAGCGGACCATGATCGTGGACAAATTCTATCATTTTCATCACCATCGTGTGAAGAGAAATTCTATACAAGATACAATATTTTATTGGTCCAAATTTAAGGGCCCACGAAGGGGCATATAAACATAATAAAACATAAGGTGATTGCATAAAATATCAAATAAATTGTAAGTACACGCAGCGACAAAAAAAAGGGGGGGGGGGAGCAAGTGCGTAGAGCTAATTTTAATTAGATTGGTTTCTCATCGATCTAATTATATAAAAACTGTTAATAAATGCCCGATTTTTATTTCATTTTATTTTTAAAGAGGCTATATGCAGATGAAAAACTACAATATTTTCAACTACCTTACATTCCTTGTCGTATGGTATCAGGTAATGAAATAAAGTTATGTTTAAAATATTTTTGTTTACCAATTTATTTTATACACTTTGAAATTTCATTAACCTTTATATCACCCAAGCCGAGCCCTAAGCCATCGGATGTTCAATTACTGTCAACTCGGCATGTGACTAAAGTTCACCTGTTATAAGTTTCAAGATCCCCAAAAGCACGCTTTGATCGATATTACCAACAGGTGGAAACCTTTCTAGATTCTCATTCACGTGATAACTGTGTGTAGTACACACTGTCTACATAGGGAAATATGTATCCACTTTTGTTAAAGGTAAAACGACACGTGGCTTGCAAGGTGATTAACGACATACAAATACGAAAACGAAAAAATTAGTTTAGATAAAAATTTAAATCAATTCCTCAGCCTCGGGTAACTGTGTATTTGACCTTTTAGTGACCGAGTTCAATGTGTGCACTACATAAAAATAGACACACCCGTACATAGATTTAAAAAAAAATACAGGTGATTATCAACTCGTGAGAGAAAAAATAACACCTATGTAAACCAATCGACATGTTGGGTTTACATAATATGCAAAACAAGATGCGTGCTCCTATATCCTATAAATAAAATGTAAGCCATCTCTGAAAAAAGTGGTATCAAATGATCAATTGCACAAATAAATTTCAATGTGCATATTAAGATTACGAAGCATTGTGATGACAAAGAATAAACGATTGCAGATACAATCACGTGTAGTATTCATTATGAATGAACATTTCAATAATTACAATCTCTGATAGACTCGTGAAGACATCGCGTTCTGTCCGTCATGTCCATGTTGTTTTGTGGACCGTCCACGTATACACACGGACTTCTCGTTAATTCGCGTTGCGATAATCCTTGATAAGACATGGACTTTGCGTTTTCCGTTTGAGCTGAACGGTACTTCCTGTTTACACTACGACTTACAATTTTTCATGTTTGCTGAATATCTCAGCTTCTACTGGAAGAAATGATTTGTACCGTGTCTCCCCTTTCCAGGTTTACCGCACATCTACTTCCTGTTTACCGTGCGACTTACAAATGAACGAGTGGGGGTATTCTTAGCACGAAGTAGCGTGCAACATCTTGTTTTTAATTGCAGACACGTGTCTGTTTGTAAATAGCTCTAAATAGAATGCAATTGTTACCCGGATGCTGATTAATATATAAAAAAAACTTATATGCGTCCTCGTGCAGTGCATTTCAACGAATTGAATGGCCAACCTTTGCATATAAATGAAATATAAAATATGAGAACTAAGATTTCATTTCACAGAAATGAGAATAAATACAACAACAGTTTGTTTGGTTAAAAGTAGCTTCGGTGGATTGCGAACTCCTGTTGATCGTGCCTTTTTTATTTATTTTTTTGTTTTTTCAAACGACGTGTATACACGCCCTTGGTTTCTTTAATCAAAGTTATGACTTTTTCGAGAAAATCACTTTCAAAATACTTAATGGATACGATAGATTTCAATAAACAGGATATCGACATTTTCATAAATTTGGCAAAAATAGTTCGTTATGGCAGACATTGAGACGAATCATGCACAGGCACTTGTCAATAAATGTCTCTGTAAAAAAAATTGTGTACCAATAATATATGATATTGGTACACAATTTTTTTACAGAAACAAATGCCTGTGGAAATCGTGCAATGAATGACGATTACTATTAATTATATATTTTGACGATAACTTTCCCAATGCGAAATTGCACCCATATGACGATTCCAAAAAATGTCCACTTTAAATACATAATGTGGCATTTTGAGTACATGTCATAACTATAAAAAATTTGTTGAATTCTTTGTCCAAGTGAGATCAAAGATTACGCAATCAAAACAAAAATTCTATTATCCATTGATTGGTTTGTAGCATGTAATAAAATTGTCATTGTAGTGACTAATTAGTTTTAATCAGCAAATAAAGAAGAATGGATTGTTACAAACATTTTTTTATGATTTTTTGAAAATTCAAGTGACGAATTGGGTATGGGAAATACTCGTCAATGACGAAAGTGACGAGCGCTAGCTAAATTACTGGATTAAACTAGTTTTGTGGGCCCAAACCTCTCCTGTAGTGAAATGATGGGAATAAAATGCCAACCCTCAACAGTGTTGTATTATAAAGAGCACTATAATCTTAAACTTTGTGCATAATGTATTTAATTTTCATGACTCAGAAGTTGTCATATAGATAGATGCATGCCAGATATACAGCTGGAATACTGTAAATGTAAAGTTGACTGAATGTAATTGTTGACAATTTGTTTTACATCATTTGTATATTTACAGATGGTAATGAAGTTTCCTATACAGCTTTAGATCAAGGTCGTCAGGCTATGGAACATTGTTTACCAACCAAACTGGATGATCCTCAGATGAAATCTACCTGTCTCCATAAATGGCAATTTATACAAGGTAAGATACATAAAAGTTAACAATTTACATGTTTACTTTTTTGGTCATTGGTATATGTTGTACTGTCCTTATTTGATAAGTTACTAAACTGTATCAACTTTTACACCACATGTATCCTAACTATGACAACATCTTGGAGGGAACAATGATGAAAATGAATATACAGTATAGATCACTGAAAATATGTATTACAGCCAATTTATTAGATTGCTCTATATTCTATATATTTTGTCAAATGGGTTTCCTGGCTTTACCAAATTAGAGGCCAATAATTGTTAATTGATTATCCATAGAGTTATCTAACCTGAATGTTAACTGATCTGAATAAAATGTTATAATTATACCCCCACTCATAGAGTGGGGGCTATACTGCAATCACCTTGTCCATCCGTTCACACTTTCGTAACAGATATCTCAGCTTCTACTGGAAGAAATGATTTGATATATGGCTTTGGCATGGTGACTTGTACCGTGTCTCCCCTTTCCAGGTTTACCGCACATCTACTTCCTGTTTACAGTGCGACTTAAAATTTTTCATGTTTGCCGTAATGAAAACTTTCGTAACAGTTATCTCAGCTTCTACTGGAAGAAATTATTTTATATTTGATATATGGCTTTGGCATGGTACCGTGTCTCCCCTTTCCAGGTTTACCGCACATCTACTTCCTGTTTACAGTGCGACTTAGAATTTTTCATGTTTGCTGTAATGAAAACTTTCGTAACATTTATCTCAGCTTCTACTGGAAGAAATGATTTTATATTTGATATATGGCTTTGGCATGGTACCGTGTCTCCCCTTTCCAGGTTTACCGCACATCTACTTCCTGTTTACAGTGCGACTTAGAATTTTTCATGTTTGCTGTAATGAAAACTTTCGTAACATTTATCTCAGCTTCTACTGGAAGAAATGATTTTATATTTGATATATGGCTTTGGCATGGTGACTTGTACCGTGTCTCCCCTTTCCAGGTTTACCGCACATCTACTTCCTGTTTACAGTGCGACTTACAAATGAACGAGTGGGGGTATTCTTAGCACGACGTAGCATGTAACATCTTGTTTCATTTTAAATTTCCATATATAAATATTTGATTGTTGATCAGTGAAGATGACTGTCATAAGCTTAAATATAAGATCAGTTTCTAGACACGACATGGCAGGTTGGAATGGGGTGCTTTCACTGGTCAGTTCAATATATTTTATATTACATGCTGAAAATGCAACAGTACATTTAAGTACAGAGATTTATCCCATGTTTGCACATTTTTGGGAACATTACATACACAAATTCTCAACAGAATGTAGGGGCATTTAATCCATTTTTGCAAAGTCCTAAATGCAAACCTGACAAGCCTAAGACAATTGATGAAGGGTTCCAAACACTTACCCATGGTCTTAGGTTTCAACCGTCAGTTCATTCATTCTAATTAAATCTTCTAGTTACAAAGCTGAACAATAGCTGAAAGTGAAGATAAACACAATTAACCCGACCATCAACCACTGAATCATGACTCATCGAGAGGGAAATCCCTAGAAAGTATTTATCCTTCTAGTTACAAAGCTGAACAATAGCTGAAAGTGAAGATAAACACAATTAACCCGACCATCAAGGGGGAAAATCTCCAGAAAGTATTTATCATCCAACATAGATGTGTACTTTATATGAATTTAAGCTGAAGATTAGCAAAGCTGGTATATATTCTCTATTCTTATTTTTATACCCCCACTGCCCGAAGGGGGAGGGGGATATAATACTGTTTTACCTCTTTCCATCCGTCCAAGATATTTTTCGTCACATTTTTCTCAGTAACTATTGATGGCAGAAATCTGATATTTGGTCACAAGCGTCATATTGGTATACCATATTGTGGGTAGCGTTTTTGGACCCATCAGATTCCTACTTCCTGTTTGCCGACTTAGTTGGTTTTTATGCACATTTTTCTCAGCAACTATTGATGGCAGAAATCTGATATTTGGTCACAAGCTTCATATAGGTACCCCATATCGTGGGAAGTGTTTTTGAACCCATCAGATTCCTACTTCCTGTTTACCGACTTAGTTGGTTTTTATACACATTGAACATATATGCACAAGCTTCATATAGGTACCCCATATCGTGGGAAGCGTTTTTCGACCCATCAGATTCCTGCTTCCTGTTTGCCGACTTTGTTTTTTTTTTATACACATTGAACATACATTTTGTATATGCCCATTTTTAGTCACATTTTTCTCAGCAACTATTGATGGCAGAAATCTGATATTTGGTCACAAGCTTCATATAGGTACCCCATATCGTGGGAAGTGTTTTTGGACCCATCAGATTCCTACTTCCTGTTTACCGACTTAGTTGATTTTTATACACATTGAACATATATGCTCATTTTTCGTCGCATTTTTTTCAGCAACTATTGATGGCAGAAATCTGATATTTATACCCCCACTCCCCGAAGGGGGAGGGGGGGTATAGTGTTTTACCTCTGTCCTTCCGTCCGTCCAAGATATTTTTCTCAGTAACTTGATAGCAGAAATCTGATATTTGGTCACAAGTGTCATATAGGTATACCATATTGTGGGAAGCATTTTTGGACCCGTCAGATTCTTACTTCCTATTTGCCGAAGAGCGGGGGTATCATAAGTGAGCATTTGGTCACAAGCTTCATATAAGTACCCCATATCGTGGGAAGCGTTTTTGGACCCATCAGATTCCTACTTCCTGTTTGCCGATTTTGTTGATTTTTATATACATTTAACATACATTTGTATATGCACATTTTTATAAGCAACTATTGATGACAGGAATCTGATATTTGGTCACAAGCTTCATATAGGTATGCCATATTGTGGGAAGCGTTTTTGGACCCGTCAGATTCCTACTTCCTGTTTGCCGACTTAGTTGGTATTTATACACATTGAACATACATTGTATATGGACATTTTTCTCAGCAACTATTGATAGCAGAGATCTGATATTTGGTCACAAGCTTCATATAGGTACCCCATATTGTGGGACGCGTTTTTGGTCCCATCAGATTCCTGCTTCCTGTTTGTCGACTTGATTGATTTTTACACACATTGAACATATATTTTGTATATGCCCATTTTTAGTCGCATTTTTCTCAGCAACTATTGATGGCAGACATCTGATATTTGGTCACAAGCTTCATATAGGTACCCCATATCGTGGGAAGTGTTTTTTGACCCGTCAGATTCCTACCTCCTGTTTGCCGAAAAGCAGGGGTATCATAAGTGAGCGCTCACAGTTCATCTTGTTAAAATATGTGACCCCCAACATTTTGATCTGTCCACTAAATTTATATGTCATATTTTCAACCAAATATGTATGTCTACTTGTTGTTCATTCATTCATTCATTCATCTAAATGTATTGAGTATTATATATAATTATGTACTTTTTGTATATCTTTCCAAGTGGCCCAGGTAGCTCAATGAGTTAGGTAGTTGGATTACCTAACAACTCATACAAGCCTATCGTCAATACGGCGTGGGTTCGCGCCCGGCTTTGTAAATTACAAAAAAGGGTGCACTCGACTCACAGCCGCAAGTGATAAAGTTTACCAGTTGCTTGCCCATGGTCGGTGGTTCTCTCCGGGTACTCCAGCTTCTTCCACCACTAAAACTGGTCGCCATGATATAGCTGAAATATTGCTGAAAGTGGCATTAAACACCAAAAATCAAATCAAATCAATTACAATGTGTACATATATATATATATATATATATATATATATATATACATTAAAACAAAACATTTCTTCATGGAGATTATAATTTATACATTTAAACAAAGTGTTGCAAAAATTTTCGACGGCACGACCGTCTTCGTCAGTTGCAAAACATATATATATATATATCATATAAGAAATAAATATATTATGTTAAATTTGTAGGTGCTACTAATATACCTCTGAATTCTCAAGATTCTCAACATCTGTTGAATTCATTACAACCTTTACTACAAGATGCAATACAAAACAAACGTGTAACACGGCTATGGGAACAGACATTTAAACTAACTGGTCCTCTCACATGGAAAGAATTTCACCAGATGGCTGGGAGAGGTATGTAGTTATGTTAAAAATTGTTCAAATTTTGATGCTGTATTTCTTCAGATGATGAAAAGAAAATGTTTTAAATGTTAATATTTGTCACAGTTTTAAACTTAGACATGATGTAATGATTGTAGAGATGTTAATTAACCGGAATTTCAGGTATGGGAAAAAAAAATGTTATTGATAATTTGTACATTTTGTCATTGATCTTCACACACTATATGCAGGGTTTCAGCTGTATTTTATTATACTAAGGTCAAATGACCTAACTCATATAAATTCCTCAGGCCTTTTGTCCTGAAAGGTACTTATTCAATAGGTCAATTGTGTCCTAATTTGTCTAAAACTTATAGGTCATTTAATGATATATTAAGGTGTGGTTTGATTCATTAAGATGCAGCTGGAGCTTAATTTAATATTCATTTGTTTCAAACTTGCATACTTATTATGATATTTGCAATTGACAACCAGACAGGTTTTCAGAGGTCACCATCTCTTTCCAAAAAAAAGTTAAACTTAAGTGAAAATAAATAGAAATTAAAATCAAATTCCCCAATGAGGAATGAGTCAAAGACTTAAGAGAAAGCTACCCTAAATAGGTTACAAAAAAGTCTGCTTAGAAGTAAACATTTTGTGATTTTTTTTTTTTTTTTTTTTTTATAAATAAAGCAAATTTTTTATTTAAATTCACAGAGAAATAAAAAATTTAGTGTATCTTTTCAACCATTTGTCTTAATCAGGAAAAACTTGTAATATTTGTCCATTTCAAAGGTTTCAATATTTCCCAAAAACCTAAATCAAGTCCTCTATCGTATTTTGCACAAAAGACAAGTTTAAATATGGCGCCAAATTGATATCCGATAATTTTTACGTGTCCGGTCCGGAGTGATTCTTGTTCTTATATTTCAAATATTGATATTTTCGTTCATTAAAGCGTTTCTGAGATTGCGACTTTAATTTTGTCAATGTCCTTGAACTTCATCAAAGCATGGAGGAACGATAAATGATAAAATAAAAGAGTTTTGATCTGGCGTTTCACTTTAGTTTTAATCAAAATAAATTATGGACAAATTGGAGAATACTCAATCACGTGTCCCATGCATACGTAGTATGTGTCGGTCTTTTTGGCGACTTATTTTGAAACAAACGGTCATTTTGACAGCATTGTCAAATTATTTCCTGTCATATACACAAATTATAGGCCCACGACCGATGACTGACGCCAAACGGAAACCCTGTATATGATCTATTAGCAAGAAACTAGCATGATATTAACATAATATCACTGTTTTCTAATGTGCCGTTATAATGACCTCACTTTCTTCATGTTACCAAATCATTGATAAACGTACTATCATTGATATGTTTTGATCGAAATGTACTTCTCATCGATAGCACATCTTACATCTCAGGCTTCACTTTCAATGTGATATTGCTCTGAGAAATCCCCCCCTCTTTCCCTCACCAAAAGGAAAAGCGAAACCTCAGAAAGCAGAAGATTCCTTTCTTGTGATACCTAGTTTGACAGACATACCTCTAAACACCTGAACATATTCCCCCAGGCCCACGGCTGTTAACCAGTGGCAAATTTGTTCATTATCCCAGTCCATTTCGGCATTTGACCACGTTTCGTTTTCGATTGGTACTTTTTATCTCGGAACCCAGGAACGAAAATAAAAGAACCCGGTACCAGTTCATCATTCGTATTTCTCCATCTTTTACATAACATATCATTCTTAAGTTAAAGTGAGACAATTTGGCTTAAAAATCACGCAAAAGAAGCGAAATCGCGGAACAAACAACCGAATATTACAGTCTCTGAAATTAGACTTTCGAATTTACTGGCCAGAAAACTTCAAAATTAGAATATTTATATAGATTCTATTGAAAAAATTTGGCAAAAGTCACTGGTCAGAATCAATTTTCACTGGCCGTGGGCCACGGACCACTGCTAAAGTCGAAGACTGATATTATACACCGTTTAACGAACAACACAGTGACACGACTTTCCGGCAAGTAGGTCTATTTTAATATACCGAAATGGTAAAAATACAGACAACTGCGATTAATTGAATATAAATTTGACAACAACCCCCAGAAAAATAATACGTTTTACCTAGATAAAAAAAATCAAAGGCATTTCAACGCTACCAGGTATTTTTTCCTGGAAAAGCCCTTGGATATAATACAAAATTTACCAAAAATTAAACGTATATACGGCATGTCATGAATTATGTTTTTATAGTACATTTACCCTGGTTTATGTTTATAAAATGTATATTCATGATGAACAATTTATATTTTGATTCATGGTTTTGAGGTTAGGGTTATGGTGTTTAGTGCCACTTAGAACAATATTTCATTTACAACGTGACAGTCAGTTTTATTGGAGGAAACTGGAGACAATCAGCAACCTGTCGAAAGTCACTGATTAACTTTATCACATAATGTTGTATCCAGTACACCTCGCCATGAGCCGGCTCAAACTCATAACTTTTTTGGTAATAGACACTGATTGCACAGGTAGTTGTAAATCTAACTACCGTACGATCATGACCATGGTAAACATTTTAATGGTTTTAAATAATCTGTGTCATTGGAAAGAAGAGTCAGTTTTTTTAGTCACATTGAGTTGGCCATTCTTATATCAACTAATTAATGTAATAATATTCAACAGTAAAATGAGAGGAATCTAGGATCATTCATGAAAACAAGTTAGATAAATTTGTTATTGTGTGTTACTTTTAGGTAATGAAGAAAATTCTTCTCCTCAACCTATTCCTGCTTTACTGGTGGGTAATGACAGTGACTGGCTCTCTGTGTCACCATACTCACTTAGATTCTGGGTAAGTTTATGGTAGTCAGTCAGTTCCATTTTTAAATGTTATTCCAATCTGAAGAGCACAAATGTATTTTTGTTATTTTAAAGATAATACATTGTATAGAAATAAGGGGGTGAACCTTTTTGAAAAAAGAACAATAATTGTTGACAATAGACCCAAGTACAACAACACAAGCCACTCATTACTAGTCTGAAACTCAGAAAGACAATGACAATGTTCTCATTTACAACAAACCACTCTTCTTACTAATCTTAAACTCCTAAACTCTAAAATGACAGCAACCAAAATCTTGCTTGGGACAGGTACTTAGGCCAAAAAAAAATGATTGTCGGTTACCGGGTCAAATTTTTACTGCCGGGTCGTTATATTTTATTACTGATAAATAAAATAAAATAAAATAAACACTGGCCGTGTCTTCTAACTCAGTTGTATGGAGATTTTTGTTATCATAAACAATTTGTCATTTTCAAAATTCGCGGGGATGAAGTGCAGCCATGCTTTTTCAATGTTTTTTCCACCTGTCAAGGTCATTGATCTAGATCGCCAAAGCGTTTACAATATCGCTAAAAGGACCATGATCTAAAACGTGTATGTGACGTACAGTGTGTATAAAATGGCCACCGGCGGTGTGCCCAGTGGAACCATTCTGGCTGTTCATTTACAGAAATGTTCGCATTTATCAAACGAAATAAGAGTGATGCAAAATTTTTAACCTTTATGATATATTTTCTGACCTTCATGGGAAAGATAGCAAAACCCTGATTTGCAATATCTCTTGAGTTAAAAAAAAAAAAAAATCCCTATGTTAGGGGAAACCAACAATCAATTTTATTTGGCCTTAACTCAAAAAGTATACTGAAATGAAAGCATCATAAACATAGACTGGACAAATACACAGTCAGTTAATGTTTATAGTTAAAGAATGTGTTTGAAGACCATTACTCAAAGGATAAAAAAAGAAATATTTCTTAGACTTAATATTTATTAGTCATAAATATGAAGGGAAATGAAATTAAAGGTCTTTTTAAGAGACCAGACATGATATGTGTTTGCATGTAGGTATAGAAATTAAATTTTGGCATATGAAATGTCAAATTTTAGATATATCTTGAAAGAACTGTATATCAAATTAGTTTTAAAATTTATTCCAAATCAAAAGTTAAGTGGGTTTACCTTTCTTAAAATCATAAAAATTGTCCTTAAATTACACAAGAGACTTGTCCATTTTTTCATTTTTTAGAAATTTGTGGAAGCAATTTATCATGAAATTTGACATAGAGAAACAAAACAAGAAGTGTTGTTAATATTTTAATAGTAAAATAATTCCAAAAGTAATAAATATTGTTACTTTTCAGGAAAAACAATTTATGGAACCTTATGGAAAACAAAGAGACGTTGCATATGTTGTTTTAGCTCCAGATAATAATTATGTTATTGACTATGTGAAAATTTTCTTCAAGGAGTTAAGTAATATATATGAACTCTGTCGTTTTGGACGTCATGCTCCATTTGCCAAAAAGCTTCGTGATGGAATTATGAGAATTGGTAAAAAACAGGCAGCCACAAAATGTGGAGAAGAACCAGGGGAAGAATGGTTCAAACAACTAGGTATGTGTGGCTTTGTAAAAGGTTAATGTTACGAAATCATGCAAGGAGATCACAGTACTTCCCATTTTAATTTTTTTTTTCAGAGAAGCTGTAATTGTAAAATTTCTTTCTTCTAATCTCTCCAGACTACACAAATTTCAAGTGTTTTGATGAATGAAGAGGAGAGCTACTAGTTAGCCTCTGTATGTAATCCGAATTAAATTAAAATGAAGAGGTGGGCTTTATAGAATATGTCTGTATCGGCAGGGGCGTGTCTACGGGAAATAGCGCCTATGGCAATCACTGAAATTTCGTTTTAAATTTATAATTTAATAACAATAATAGTTTCTCCAGATATTCCTGTCTGAGTATACTACATGGTTTTTGCAAAATTACTTCAAGAAATGTATTTTAAAAATTATTTTTAGGACATTCCCATATGGGAACATTAGGTGCTAAAAGATACGCCACTGTGTATCGGACCACATAAATGAGTTAACCCATAACCAGAGTACAAATATAAGCAGTGTTTTCATTTGATGCCGGGAACCGGCACATTTTACCGGCTATTGCTATAAAATCCCTGGCTATGAATTTTCCAAGCATGGGTTCAAAAATAAATTAAGTTGTCTTTTCTATTTTAATTCTGTAAGTTTGTCATTTGCCGGCATGTACTCTCGGAGTGAACATGGGATTATATAATCATGATAATTCGGGGATTGAAAACAAATCTTAGTGTTTGAGCTTGGTTACGATTTGATCTTTATTTCGTGTATGAAAAAGCGCTGCTGTGACAAAGAAACGAGTCAATTTTTTCTTTCGGCCTCAAATTCTCGTCCCATTTATAATATTTCAATTACTTCCGGTTTTTATCTAATTTCGTTTACTTCAGAGGATAAATATATGCAATGACCGAAGGCTGAAGAATTGAAGAATTAATTATTTCTTTATGTTAAAACATTACGATTCACAGTAGGAATAATAAATCAAAATTTAATCATTCCAACGGAAGATTTGAAGCCGACTAGCTTTGGTCCGAATGACATCGACGAAGCGGTAGAAGTCAATTTTGGACTTTTGTCCAAAAAAGCAAAAAGATGATTAAAATAATTTGAATTAGATGATTGAAAGAGTGAAGGGAATATAACCCAAATTTTGTTTTTCTATTAAAGTAAGCAGGGTCTGATCCTATAAAGTTGTATCAGTATGGAGAAAAGGGTACTACCGAATACGATGAACACCGGTTCTCCTGCCCAAGATCAGTAAAACTTAGTTTAATTGTTCAGACCACTAAATATTTTCAGTTTTTATTTAGAACTATATAAAATAAATCGCAGGAATTTGATTCGGACTAGTAAATTCAAATGTTCATTTCGGTGACTGCCAGTTGGGGTGTAAGATGCCACGTTTCTTTTAAAGTTCTGACTCAAATATCGCGAATGATATTGCAAATATTCGATGTCCCTAGTCATTTTGAAGAGTCCCCTGTCTGAAATTATTTTGATTTTCTGTTTGAGGTCATGGGATATTCATGTATTATATATGCATTAACATGAAAAAGTATCTAGTCTGTCAAACTATAGACTATATGCAGATGTCTTATGACTATGAATATAAGGAACTGTCGATCCCCTTCTGAAGCACATGCTTGAGTTCTCCCTTAAAATATTTTATGGGGGTTTGGTCATTTGTGATTGTATATTTTCAACAAAATAAAAGTTTATTGAAATGTATGAGTCTTTGACAACTTTTATTCTTCATTTTGTATTGATTACATAATTAACAATCAGATTCTTGAATATTACTTACCTTTGAAGTTCTTTTCTGTTATTAAGAAAGTTAAATGCATACTTTATTTCAAAATCTTAAGAGAGAAATTATAGTAAGAATACTGAATATATAGAAAGTTGCTATTTTAATTATTCAAAAACTGCAAAGAATCTGAATGTTGATATAACTTCATACTATGTCAAGGAAATGAAACAAACACCAATATTATCAAATCTTTATTTTCAAGGGAAGTTCATATTTCTTTTCCGAATGATCAAGTTTATTTCTACTGCCTACCAAACTTGTACATTTATCTTTGACCTACAAAATTGCACTTTCTCAAAAATAACAATGGAAAATGACTTGTGGTTGTTAATCTTGAGAAATCATTCTCAATGAAAAATTGTATACCTGTCTGAAAAAATATTTTTTTTATTACATTTTTCTTTTTCTCAAAGTTAGTCGATGTAAATTTAAGCAAAAAGAAACAATTTTAAAGCTAGGAAACACCCTCAAAAGTAAGTCAAAGTTCACCAAGTCAAAAGTCGGCTTGGATGCTTCCACCTCCACCCCTTACCAGGGCTTTACACTGAAACCACTGGGGGCCTTCTGACTCAGCCGAATTTTCTTTCCATCTATAATTCTAAAATCTCCCCCTATCAAAATTTGTAGTGAAAACACTGAGAGGGAGAGAGACTTTTAGATGTGATTTCATTCTCTGTCTGAATTGAATGTATTAAATAATTCGAAAAAAATGTGTTTTCTATTAAGCTGTGTCTACAAATTAGGTCCAGCAGAAACTCAGTAGGTCCACCAAAAATTGATGGGGTGATGGACCCAATGTCCAGCAGCTGAAATTTGTTTTCAAAAAGTCTGCCCTCTACTTTGCCTTGTCTGATTTTCTTCAAATCTTGTGAGATTCTTAGGAATGGTGGTCTGAGGATGTGAATATTTTTTGATGACTTCATGTTTCTCATGCTAGATTTATGGGACGTCGTATCTGTTAGCATGCCACACTCTTACGTAAACATTACCAATAATGTGTAGACTTCACCAGATTCAGAGCTGTCGGACCTGTCGGACAAAAATTGACTAGGTCCGATTTAAACTTTTTCGCGTCAGACCCGATGTCCGGAGCAATTTTTCAGTAACTTGGGACCGACAAAACGCTTGAAGATGACCGGCATCATTACTTAATTTCGCTTCTCAAACTTGTCGTTGTTTGCAATCTCCGATTTTTGTCTATATAATCAAATTTTGACTTCACATTGAAGAGTTTGACTACTAAATGTGTAACCGATTCCAGATGGACGCGCATCGATTTTCCGGAAATTACGATTCACATTGAAGAGTTTGACTACTAAATGTGTAACCGATTCCAGATGGACGCGCATCGATTTTCCGGAAATTACGATTCACATTGAAGAGTTTGACTACTAAATGTGTAACCGATTCCAGATGGACGCGCATCGATTTTCCGGAAATTACGATTATTTTTTGATTTTTGGCAATCATTTTTTTTGACTGCAGCTTTTTAAAGGGTCGGTTGGTGAAAGGGGAAACAAAATTAATTTTAATTTAGGCTTAGGTTGTCAGTCATCCAATTGATTCTATCCAGACCTAATGCTACTTACATTTGTATAAGAGGTAACACCTTGAAACATGTGCATAGCTAGCATTATGCAAACTTGGTATCTTTGTTTATTTCATACACAAGTCTATTGTATTGTATGTATATTTCCACATGTCACACAAAAATGTGTTATACTAACTTTGAGTATTCCAAGGTATCACTTGAAGCTGTAAACAAACCATTTTATGGATTTAGCCAGTATATGTGTAATTCAGTTGAAGTTGTAAAAAATATGTAGGTCCGGCAAATGTTTGATAGGTCTGACACATTGTCCACATCTGCCAGACCTATTGTCTGACAGACAGGAAAGAGATTTCGACAGCTCTGCAGATTATTGGGAATGTTGGTCTGAGAGTGTATTTTATTTGGTGATTTTCACTCTTGTAGGTCCAAGACTTTATCCGATTTTTTTTTTAACTACAGTAAGCATGTTTTGTACTTATACTGATTTTCTTGATATGCCAAAGGCAATGTGAGCTTTTGCCATCACTTGGCATCTGTCGTCTGTCGTTCATTAACTTTTCACATTTTAATCTACTCCTCTGAAACCCCAGCCAAATGAACTGAAACTTGGTAGGAAGCATCTATAGAAGGTCTTCTCTAAAGATTGAAAATTTTGTCCCAATCCATTAACAAACATGGCCACCACAGGCAATTCTTGTTTCTGATTGGTCGATTTCTCCTTTGAAACTGCTTAGCCATATCAGCCGAAACTTGATAGGAAGCACAGGCCTCTACAATAACTTTTTTTCAAACTTGTCCCTTTGGGCAAGTAACTTTCTAGATTGACTTGTCCGAATTAAAACATCACTTGTCCAAAAATTTTGACCCAAAGATAGAAAAAAATGAAAGAGTTTTAGTTATTTGGTAGAAACAAGACATAGGCTTTTCATGAAATTCTTGAAAATGTTCTAAAAGTACTCAGAACTTTGGTTTTTACATAAATATGAATCAAAAGACTATAAAATAATTAGTACCCTGGTATTTTAAACAAAATTTGAAAGCATGATTTATAGATCCAGTGACCACCCAGGACTGAGGTATTCCGGAATTTACTCATTAAGCAATTTGTTATATATATACAGTCAAACTTGTCTATAGCGACCATTGAAAGGAATTCTGAAAAAGGTCGTATAAGACAGGGAGTCTTTATAAAGAGGTTATAATATTTGCTCCCAAAATCCCGAGAGAGGAAACCACCTAGTTCGGGTATATTATCCGCATCAACTTTTAAACCCGTTCGTGTGGAGGACAAATGCATGGAAAGGGTACAATGAAATAAAAAAAAATGTGTTAAAATTATCTTTAAATATTTCCTGTCTTTTGTGGGTGAAATTTAGAGAGAAACAAAAGAATAATTATATTAAATCAAGTATATCCTTGATTAAATGATCGACTTTTTTTCAACCGCTATTGTTTTCTTAATTGTTATCGTAATTACAATTAAACTTTATGATCAGAAGAATGAAATTTACTGACAAAACGTTTTCAACTTAAAGGGATATTGTCTACTAAAATCGTAATTTTTTTCATACCCAAATTGATTGTCGTTTTCCATACTGACCTTCATAAAAATGAAGATTAACACCGAGTTATGCTGCAAAAGATACGATTTTTAGTTCACCTGGACCAAAGGTCCATGTGAACTATTGCCATCACTTGGCGTCCGTCGTCTGTCGTCTGTCGTCTGTCGTCTGTCGTCTGTCGTCTGTCGTCTGTCGTCTGTAAACTTTTCACATTTCAAGCTTCTTCTCCGAAACCACTTGGCCGATTGGAACCGAACTTAGCAGGAATGTTCCTTGGATGGTCCTCTACAAAGTTACTGTTTTTCGTTCCAGTCGGATATTCAATATGGCTGCCAGGGCCAATAATATGCTCTGATTGGCTGAAATTTCAAAGATCTTCTTCTCCGAAACTAATGAACTGACTGAACCCAAACTGTAAAGGAATGATCATTGGAATGTCCTTTACCAAGTTACTGTTTTTTATGCCGATCGGAAATCCAAGATGGCCGCCATCGCAGGACATAGATTAACATTGGACCCTATGGGAAAATGTTCAAATGCCTTCTTCTCAGAAACTACAAATATTATTAAAGCCAAACTGTACATGAATGTTCATTGGATGGTCCTCTACAATCTTAAGGTTTTTTGTTCCGATATGAAATTCAAAATGGCGGCTACGGCAGGACTTAGTTTAACATTGGACCCTATGGGAAAAATGTTTCAAAATGCTTCTTCTCTGAAACCACTTGGACAGTTGAAACCAAACTGCCCAGGAATGATCATTGGAAGGTCCTCTACAAATTTTTTGTTTTTTATGCCGGTCGGAAATCCAAGATGGCCGCCACCGCAGGACATAGATTAACATTGGACCCTATGGGAAAATATTCAAATGCCTTCTACTCAGAAACTACAAATATGATTAAAGCCAAACTGTACATGAATGTTCATTAGATGGTCCTCTACAAACTTTACGTTTTTTGTTCTGGTATGAAATTCAAAATGGCGGCTACGGCAGGACTTAGTTTAACATTGGACCCTATGGGAAAAATGTTTCAAAATGCTTCTTCTCTGAAACCACTTGGACAGTTGAAACCAAACTGCCCAGGAATGATCATTGGAAGGTCCTCTACAAATTTTTTGTTTTTTATGCCGGTCGGAAATCCAAGATGGCCGCCACTGCAGGACATAGATTAACATTGGACCCTATGGGAAAATATTCAAATGCCTTCTACTCAGAAACTACAAATATGATTAAAGCCAAACTGTACATGAATGTTCATTAGATGGTCCTCTACAAACTTTACGTTTTTTGTTCTGGTATGAAATTCAAAATGGCGGCTACGGCAGGACTTAGTTTAACATTGGACCCTATGGGAAAAATGTTTCAAAACGCTTCTTCTCTGAAACCACTTGGATAATTGAAACCAAACTGCCTAGGAATGATCATTGGAAGGTCCTCTACAAATTTTATGTTTTTTATGCCGATCGGAAATCCAAGATGGCCACCACCGCAATACATAGATTAACATTGGACCCTATGGGAAAATATTCAAATGCCTTCTACTCAGAAACTACAAATATGATTAAAGCCAAACTGTACATGAATGTTCATTAGATGGTCCTCTACAAACTTTACGTTTTTTGTTCTGGTATGAAATTCAAAATGGCGGCTACGGCAGGACTTAGTTTAACATTGGACCCTATGGGAAAAATGTTTCAAAACGCTTCTTCTCTGAAACCACTTGGATAATTGAAACCAAACTGCCCAGGAATGATCATTGGAAGGTCCTCTACAAAGTTTATGTTTTTTTTTGCCGATCGGAAATTCAAGATGGCCGCCACCGCAGGACATAGATTAACATTGGACCCTATGGGAAAATGTTCAAATGCCTTCTTCTCAGAAACTACAAATATGATTAAAGCCAAACTGTACATGAATGTTCATTGGATGATTCTCTACAAACAATACGTTTTTTGTTCCGATATGAAATTCAAAATGGCGGCTACGGCAGGACTTAGTTTAACATTGGACCCTATGGGAAAAATGTTTCAAAACGCTTCTTCTCTGAAACCACTTGGATAATTGAAACCAAACTGCCCAGGAATGATCATTGGAAGGTCCTCTACAAGGTGTGTGTTTTTTATGCCGATCGGAAATCCAAGATGGCCACCACCGCAGGACATAGATTAACATTGGACCCTATGGGAAAATGTTCAAATGCCTTCTTCTCAGAAACTACAAATATGATTAAAGCCAAACTGTACAAGAATGTTCATTGGATGGTCCTCTACAAACTTTACGTTTTTTGTTCAGATATGAAATTCAAAATGGCGGCTACGGCAGGACTTAGTTTAACATTGGACCCTATGGGAAAAATGTTTCAAAATGCTTCTTCTCTGAAACCACTTGGACAGTTGAAACCAAACTGCCCAGGAATGATCATTGGAAGGTCCTCTACAAATTTTTGTTTTTTATGCCGGTCGGAAATCCAAGATGGCCACCACCGCAGGACATAGATTAACATTGGACCCTATGGGAAAATGTTCAAATGCCTTCTTCTCAGAAACTACAAATATGATTAAAGCCAAACTGTACATGAATGTTCATTAGATGGTCCTCTACAAACTTTACGTTTTTTGTTCTGGTATGAAATTCAAAATGGCGGCTACGGCAGGACTTAGTTTAACATTGGACCCTATGGGAAAAATGTTTCAAAACGCTTCTTCTCTGAAACCACTTGGATAATTGAAACCAAACTGCCTAGGAATGATCATTGGAAGGTCCTCTACAAATTTTATGTTTTTTATGCCGATCGGAAATCCAAGATGGCCACCACCGCAATACATAGATTAACATTGGACCCTATGGGAAAATATTCAAATGCCTTCTACTCAGAAACTACAAATATGATTAAAGCCAAACTGTACATGAATGTTCATTAGATGGTCCTCTACAAACTTTACGTTTTTTGTTCTGGTATGAAATTCAAAATGGCGGCTACGGCAGGACTTAGTTTAACATTGGACCCTATGGGAAAAATGTTTCAAAACGCTTCTTCTCTGAAACCACTTGGATAATTGAAACCAAACTGCCCAGGAATGATCATTGGAAGGTCCTCTACAAAGTTTATGTTTTTTTTTGCCGATCGGAAATTCAAGATGGCCGCCACCGCAGGACATAGATTAACATTGGACCCTATGGGAAAATGTTCAAATGCCTTCTTCTCAGAAACTACAAATATGATTAAAGCCAAACTGTACATGAATGTTCATTGGATGATTCTCTACAAACAATACGTTTTTTGTTCCGATATGAAATTCAAAATGGCGGCTACGGCAGGACTTAGTTTAACATTGGACCCTATGGGAAAAATGTTTCAAAACGCTTCTTCTCTGAAACCACTTGGATAATTGAAACCAAACTGCCCAGGAATGATCATTGGAAGGTCCTCTACAAGGTGTGTGTTTTTTATGCCGATCGGAAATCCAAGATGGCCACCACCGCAGGACATAGATTAACATTGGACCCTATGGGAAAATGTTCAAATGCCTTCTTCTCAGAAACTACAAATATGATTAAAGCCAAACTGTACAAGAATGTTCATTGGATGGTCCTCTACAAACTTTACGTTTTTTGTTCCGATATGAAATTCAAAATGGCGGCTACGGCAGGACTTAGTTTAACATTGGACCCTATGGGAAAAATGTTTCAAAATGCTTCTTCTCTGAAACCACTTGGACAGTTGAAACCAAACTGCCCAGGAATGATCATTGGAAGGTCCTCTACAAATTTTTTGTTTTTTATGCCGGTCGGAAATCCAAGATGGCCGCCACTGCAGGACATAGATTAACATTGGACCCTATGGGAAAATATTCAAATGCCTTCTACTCAGAAACTACAAATATGATTAAAGCCAAACTGTACATGAATGTTCATTAGATGGTCCTCTACAAACTTTACGTTTTTTGTTCTGGTATGAAATTCAAAATGGCGGCTACGGCAGGACTTAGTTTAACATTGGACCCTATGGGAAAAATGTTTCAAAACGCTTCTTCTCTGAAACCACTTGGATAATTGAAACCAAACTGCCTAGGAATGATCATTGGAAGGTCCTCTACAAATTTTATGTTTTTTATGCCGATCGGAAATCCAAGATGGCCACCACCGCAATACATAGATTAACATTGGACCCTATGGGAAAATATTCAAATGCCTTCTACTCAGAAACTACAAATATGATTAAAGCCAAACTGTACATGAATGTTCATTAGATGGTCCTCTACAAACTTTACGTTTTTTGTTCTGGTATGAAATTCAAAATGGCGGCTACGGCAGGACTTAGTTTAACATTGGACCCTATGGGAAAAATGTTTCAAAACGCTTCTTCTCTGAAACCACTTGGATAATTGAAACCAAACTGCCCAGGAATGATCATTGGAAGGTCCTCTACAAAGTTTATGTTTTTTTTTGCCGATCGGAAATTCAAGATGGCCACCACCGCAGGACATAGATTAACATTGGACCCTATGGGAAAATGTTCAAATGCCTTCTTCTCAGAAACTACAAATATGATTAAAGCCAAACTGTACATGAATGTTCATTGGATGATTCTCTACAAACAATACGTTTTTTGTTCCGATATGAAATTCAAAATGGCGGCTACGGCAGGACTTAGTTTAACATTGGACCCTATGGGAAAAATGTTTCAAAACGCTTCTTCTCTGAAACCACTTGGATAATTGAAACCAAACTGCCCAGGAATGATCATTGGAAGGTCCTCTACAAGGTGTGTGTTTTTTATGCCGATCGGAAATCCAAGATGGCCACCACCGCAGGACATAGATTAACATTGGACCCTATGGGAAAATGTTCAAATGCCTTCTTCTCAGAAACTACAAATATGATTAAAGCCAAACTGTACAAGAATGTTCATTGGATGGTCCTCTACAAACTTTACGTTTTTTGTTCCGATATGAAATTCAAAATGGCGGCTACGGCAGGACTTAGTTTAACATTGGACCCTATGGGAAAAATGTTTCAAAATCCTTCTTCTCTGAAACCACTTGGACAGTTGAAACCAAACTGCCCAGGAATGATCATTGGAAGGTCCTCTACAAATTTTTGTTTTTTATGCCGGTCGGAAATCCAAGATGGCCACCACCGCAGGACATAGATTAACATTGGACCCTATGGGAAAATGTTCAAATGCCTTCTTCTCAGAAACTACAAATATGATTAAAGCCAAACTGTACATGAATGTTCATTGGATGGTCCTCTACAAACTTTGCGTTTTTTGTTCCGATATAAAATTCAAAATGGCGGCTACGGCAGGACTTAGTTTAACATTGGACCCTATGGGAAAAATGTTTCAAAACGCTTCTTCTCTGAAACCACTTGGATAATTGAAACCAAACTGCCCAGGAATGATCATTGGAAGGTCGTCTACAAGGTGTGTGTTTTTTATGCCGATCGGAAATCCAAGATGGCCACCACCGCAGGACATAGATTAACATTGGACCCTATGGGAAAATGTTCAAATGCCTTCTTCTCAGAAACTACAAATATGATTAAAGCCAAACTGTACATGAATGTTCATTGGATGGTCCTCTACAAACTTTACGTTTTTTGTTCCGATATGAAATTCAAAATGGCGGCTACGGCAGGACTTAGTTTAACATTGGACCCTATGGGGGAAATGTTTGAAAACGCTTCTTCTCTGAAACCACTAGAACAGTTGAAACCAAACTGCCCAGGAATTATCATTGGAAGGTCCTCTACAAATTTTATGTTTTTTATGCCGATCGGAAATCCAAGATGGCCGCCACCACAATACATAGATTAACATTGGACCCTATGGGAAAATGTTCAAATGCCTTCTTCTCAGAAACTACAAATATGATTAAAGCCAAACTGTACATGAATGTTCATTGAATGGTCCTCTACAAAATATACGTTTTTCATTCTGATATGAAATTCAAAATGGCGGCTACGGCAGGACTTAGTTTAACATTGGACCCTATGGGAAAAATGTTTCAAAATGCTTCTTCTCTGAAACCACTTGGACAATTGAAACCAAACTGCCCAGGAATGATCATTGGAAGGTCCTGTTTTTTATGCCGATCGGAAATCCAAGATGGCTGCCACCACAGGTCATAGTATTAACACAGAACCATATGGGGAAAATACAGAAATATATTCTTCTCTGAAGCTATTGCACTGATTGAACCTAAACTGTGCATCAATCATTGGAAGGTCCTTTACAAACTTTGTGTTTTTTATGTTGATCGTAATTCCAAGATGACGCAGGACATAGTTTTTACATAGGACCAATTGGTTTTTTTTATTACCAGGTGAACGATACAGGCTCTTGAGAGCCTCTGGTTTGACAAAAAAGACCCAAAACTATCGTTATCAGAATTATTGTCCTGGATGACAATATTCAAATCTATTCATATGGCCTTCTATGTGAACCCGTCTTGAGCATGCGCACTGTTTATAAACAATAAACAACATGTGGTTCTTGGGCAAAAGAGAAAGTGTCAATGCGTGGAAGAAAGCGGACTTTGACGGATTCAGAGAGAAAGATGAATAGAAGTGAAGTATCTTCCAAATGGAACAAATGCAGGATATATGTAGGGGATCAGTTGGAACGAATTCAAGGAAGTGCTACACATCCAAACTCGCGCTGAATTTGCAAATATTTTGCATGATAGGTAAGCCGAACATGTTTTTTCCTTCTTTTCTCAATCGTTTTTCATATTTTATGAATTTATGATGATGCCTATGATCATTTTCGGTAGATATTATTCAATATATGTAATCTTGCACCTGGCAACAGCAAATTATTGTCAATGAATAGCATAAAACGGCCGTATTTGCGAGGTAAGCAAACACGAATTTTAACATCCATGCTGCAGCATCCGGGCTACTGGCATAAAAATAGATATGGCCTCGCTCAGGTCAGTGAATAATTAATTAGCTTCCAGTAACGATGGTCGGCTTTTTTATATCGAAAAAACAACGTTTCGTAGCTTATTTACCAATAATTCGGTGTTTAATCTTCATTTTATGAAGGTCAGTACGGAAAACGACAATAATTTTGGGTATGAAAAAATTACGATCGTGGTAGACAATATCCCTTTAAATCACTCGCCGATAGCTATAAATAGCCTAATCACACAATCAGTCTGTGTTTACTTTGATCTGTTGCCGCACATTAAAACGAATGTTGACAGAAATATATGCTGAGAACCAGTATGTCATAATTCAATAATTTTCAAAAACACGATGTTTATTTATAAAAGTGAAAGATTAAAATGTTTTTTTCTAAAGTAAGGCAATTTTAAATAAGAAATAAACCGTCCAAAAAAAAACAACAAACAAAACAGCAATAATAAATCATCACGTGTACAACTTACCTGTAAAAAAAAATGGCGGTTCACATATAACGCTAATCGTGACTTCCTTTAATATGAAAAATCTAATTATTATTAACTATTAACAGGTAGGGACTTTGTAAACATGTACTTTTGGGAGTGAGATGTTGTCAGTAGATCATGCAAATATCGACTAGAGTAGAGGGATAGTCAACCTATGTCTACCATGCGTAGTATCGAGGAAATATAACCAGTATCTAATTTGCATATACGTTATCGCCAATGACAAAACAGATTTTGGAACTATTTAATATGAAATTAAGTAAAACTATTGACCAAACTCGCATTTGCAAGAAAAGTTACGATGATCCTTTAGGGTATTTCTGTATGGATTTTTTTTTTACTTGTCCCGACGGACAAGTGACCAACAAATTTCACTTGTCCCGGACAAACGTTATTGTCGAGGCCTGAAGCATCTACATGTATGGAAGGTTCTGTATTAAGTTTCCTCAAAGCAGAATGAAAGGTGAGCGACACAGGCTCAGTGGGGCACTGAGCCTCTAGTGGGACTTTTTACAGGTGTATCATGAACATATGGCCAGCTGATTGTTATTATTTTTTTAAGGCTGCATGTAGACTATTTAAATTGGTCTCTTAGAAAAAAATTGTCAATTTGATTAGGATGGTTCTAAAATGCAAGAGATTTTTACAGAATTGCTGACAAATAAATTGTTATGATTTCAGGTGAATCCCCTGTTGTAAATAAACTGAAACTTTATGCCCAGGTATGCAGTTCCTGGTTAGGTAAGTGTAGAAGTTTTTTTTATGAAAAAATTCATCATTCAGATAAAAAAAATAAACAATTTAATGGAAGTCTTCTTTAGATATTTTATTAACTTTCAACTGTTTTCTTTTTTATTTAAAAATGTGAATATATATTTATTTTCATATTTGAATACTTTGTTTATATAAAAAGAAGAAGAAAACTGCATGATACATCTAGTTTATAGGGTATGGGGTTATGATGTTTATAGGGTATGGGGTTATGATATTTATAGGGTAGGGGGTTATGATGTTTATAGGGTATGGGGTTATGATGTTTATAGGGTAGGGGGTTATGATGTTTATAGGGTAGGGGGTTATGATGTTTATAGGGTAGGGGGTTATGATGTTTATAGGGTAGGGGGTTATGATGTTTATAGGGTAGGGGGTTATGATGTTTATAGGGTAGGGGGTTATGATGTTTATAGGGTATGGGGTTATGATGTTTATAGGGTAGGGGGTTATGATGTTTATAGGGTAGGGGGTTATGATGTTTATAGGGTATGGGGTTATGATGTTTATAGGGTAGGGGGTTATGATGTTTATAGGGTAGGGGGTTATGATGTTTATAGGGTAGGGGGTTATGATGTTTATAGGGTAGGGGGTTATGATGTTTATAGGGTATGGGGTTATGATGTTTATAGGGTAGGGGGTTATGATGTTTATAGGGTATGGGGTTATGATGTTTATAGGGTATGGGGTTATGATGTTTATAGTGTAGGGGGTTATGATGTTTATAGGGTAGGGGGTTATGCTGTTTATAGGGTAGGGGGTTATGATGTTTATAGGGTATGGGGTTATGATGTTTATAGGGTAGGGGGTTATGATATTTATAGGGTAGGGGGTTATGATGTTTATAGGGTAGGGGGTTATGATGTTTATAGGGTAGGGGGTTATGATGTTTATAGGGTATGGGGTTATGATGTTTATAGGGTAGGGGTTATGATGTTTATAGGGTATGGGGTTATGATGTTTAATGCCACTTTCAACTATATTTCATTATATCTTGGTGGAGAAAACCACAGATCTGTCACAAGTCACTGACAAACTTTATCACATAATGTTGTGTCGAGTACACCTCGCCCTGAGCAGGATTCAAACTTTAATGGTGATAGGCACTGATTGTATAGGTAGTTGTGAATCCAACTACCATATGATCGCGACCATGACAACCCCTCATCTAGTATATGAAATATATTATATTTAATTCTTATAAAATTGTTATATTGCTTCTGTTTTTGAATTCTAAGATTCAGAATAAATTTTCTATTAAAAAAAAAATCAAATGGATGGGGGTTTTTTTTATTATTGCAATTAATAAATAAAAAAAAAGTTGTTGGAATAAAACTCCAAACTTTAGAAGCATTAGTGTAGGGGAATTAATGCATTATTATTTATGTTATCTGTAGCTCCACTACTTGGTCAACAGACATTAGATCAGTCTGTGTTTGAACCTAACACTAACTTCAGGGCAGGTTACAAACCAACAGAAGCTAGTCAGATCAACTCTAGTACAGAACATGTGTTTACAGTACCTCAGACAAGCTCTAATGAAGATAAAGGTTAGTACTGTGCACTGTTAATTATTAGTACATAAAAACAAACACTAAAGATACAGGCCTCTACATTAACATATTTTTCAACTTGTCCCTTCGGACAACTAACTAAAAAAAGTTCTTGTCCGACTCAATCTTTTAGTTGTCCGAAAAAATTAATAAAAATTACAAAAACTAGAGAATAATTATTCAGGGCTCCCACTACTTTCAAAGAGCTCACAGGGAGAAGTCAAATGCGATTAATCGAAACATTGTTTCGCGACCCCTCTGACGTTACCCTGCCCAAATTTAGTAAATAGTTAAAGCTGCCTGAACTGATTTGTTCTGGGTTTTTTTTTTTATTCATAACTACCTTAAGGACATATATTCAATGTCACATTTTTATTTCTGTCTACCTTGATTGGAGTCTTGCACACAGGCACTCGAATTCCGGACCCCCCTTTTTCCTCATTTGGTCCCTCCCGCGATTATGGTATGGATCTTTGTCTGGAAGTATATCTTTGAACCATTTATCCATATTTTACAACATTTCGTGTTACAACTCTCTCGTTCTACTAACTTTTGTTTCTAGGTCCAGCTGCCGTTTTACATGATTAATCAGAAGTTCATGAAACTTTGTACATTGCAAGATTCTAATATGAAGATGTGCACATTAGTAGGATATCCCGGTCCGTTGAGCTTTACCCCTGTTATGCTTCTTTGGACTTAGAAATTTTGAGACAATTCAGTATGCACATTGTCATTGCAAATTCTCCTACATGATTAATCAGAAGTTCATGAAACTTTGTACATTGCAAGATCCTAATATGAAGATGTGCACATTAGTAGTATATCCTGGTCCATCAAGTTTTCCCAGAATTATGACTGAGTCTAAAAGTTGTGTTCCAAATATGTTTTGGCTCAATTAAGATGCTGGGGGTATTAGTCCCGTGTAGCGCAGCATGCCCACAGGTTTTTTCATCTGGGGGTACATGTACCCTTTTACCTTCATTTTTGGGGGTGCAATCTCTAACTCTTCATTTGGGGGTACAAAGAAAATTAACTGCATTTTCTCCACGCAAGGTTGTGCACCATGCTGTTTTTTGTAAATATTACGCAGAGTTGGCGACAACTTTTTTTTTCTGTCTGACATTGGGTCAGACAGGAAGTGGGGTTCTGTCTGACCCATGGCCTTTGTGTCTGTCCCACCATTTTTTTTTTGTAATATTGTATATGACCTGTCAAATTTTGTTTTTTATACAGAACTGAATGCAAGATTACCTATATATAGTCATGATCATTAAACAACTCAATTAAATGTTTTTCTGTATACATATTTTTATCTAAAAAGATAAGGCAGATATGGCCAACAATCTGTATCTAATGGTCCGATCACGTTCCGAATATTATACATCAATGTCAGTTTCCGGTTTACCTACATTTTTAATTTCAGTTAAGAATATGAATCTGTTGTCATCTTCAATATATAAGCATCTCAAAACATATTTAATTAAACACAAACAATCTTTGATACTTGGGGAGTGTGGAAATCTACTTATTTCTGTGCTCAGTAATATATTTCAGTTTTAATGTTCCACGTTTTGCAGGTGCTGGTTCCTACTAAAAGGATGTTTACATTTACGTACATTTGTATAGGAGTTTCTATTACAAAGAGGAACATGTCGGTCTGACAGAATAAATAAACAAATTTCAAGTCTCTCTCCGACATTTTAATAAAACTGAAAATGGAATTTAATGCCATTGGCAGTGGAAACTGGGAGTGAATAAATTTCAATCGTCAACTGGACGACCACAAAGTAATATTTTCGTGACGGACATTGGGACAGACACGGTTCATTAATTAATCGGTCCGACGATTTTCGCCAACTCTGATTACGGGATTTAACAGTAGCAGTTCTTATGATTGAACAAATAAAATATAAGGAGCCAATAGAATTGGGCGATCTATAAATCATATCATCTCACTTAAAATATGCAAGGAATGTTCTGATTGGATAATATTACCGAAATTAACTAATCAGAACAACTCTATTATACGTACTTTGAAGTGAATTGTAAACAAAAGGTAGTTTTTATACAGTGCTCGCAACGTTCTCTACATGCACGCACGTAGGGTTCTTTCAATTATACGTGCATAATTTTTATTCTACGTGAAACACGTACTACAGTACGTGAATGGGCATGCTGGTAGCGGACTATTAAGTTATTCCATTTGTATATCAATGCGGGACTCCTGCGTCCAGTAGTACCTCTAGTTTAATATTTGTCCATTGTAATGACTGCAACTCGATTTGTATTATATGTTCACGGATTTTAGGCCCTGTTTGTTTACGAAAAGCCGTAGAAAAGCAAGGAAATGTCACATTCGGAACTCCAATAAAAACCTGATGCACGTTATCGTTAAGTAAATGTAGTACAATTATCATTGCAATCGGGTCGTAATACTCAACTTAAAACTTGTACAATTCTGGTTATTTTAGATGCTTTCGGAACACCACTGACGCGATCGTTTTCAATAATAATTTTTTTTTTTTTTAAACACAAAACCGTCAATATTTACGATATAATATCATTTGAGGAATTGTCTTTCCAGAGTACTTTAACAGAATTTATTTTTATTTGTTGATCTCTACTTGTCCGGCAGGTTCTATGTACGAGTCGGGCATGGTAATTCCACACCTCTGCTTCAATTAACATATTTGATCACCTTTCTTTAAACAATTCAAATAAGTATAAGTTAACTGTACATTTGCCCCGGGTCAGGATTAATCTTGTGACATGAATACGAGTGGTTTCAATCAGTGATAAAAGATTGAACATTTTGAAGTGCAATCTGTCATTGGAATCAAAATAATAAGAAGAAGAAAAAACTTTATTGATCTTTATTTAGTTGTGAAAAAAAAAAATTGAAAATAAAATGGAGATTGAATATTTGTAAGACATAAAAACAAATTTAGGAATTGCTAATGTACAAAATGTACGTGCTCATAGAATAATTTCAGATGGGTTTTTTTTTGGTTTTTTGTTTTTTTTCCAAGTTCGATAAAATTGCACTATAATTATGAAACTCCAAAAATGATTTTGTTCCGATTATATGTTGATACAGTCAAATCTGTCTATTTGCATACAGCAAATGTCGGAGCATATTATCCATTTATATGGAGTATTCAATAATACAATAAACGAAATTTCAACAAGGGGAGATAATGCAGGTTGTTCATAAGACATCCATTGTCCTTGGAATAAATAAGTTTCTCATAGGTATCATTTATATATTGATTTTTATTCATGAGATAAAGAACTAAAAATGTCCAGAGTTGTTTTTTATTTTATCGGCAAGTCAGAAATCACGTGATGATAGTTTATTTTTAAACAAATCTTCCACTGAAAAGTTGTGTTTATTGGCTGATGTAATGCTTGTTTCTATGATAATATTAAGAATTATGGTCAGCAAAAAAAAGCTGTTTTCAACATTGAAAGAGTATTAATTATGCAGTATTTCAGCTGTCATTCTGTGTTGAACTAAACGATCCCTAGTTCTAATAATAAAACCCTAAATGCTCGCTTACTCGCAAGGGTTATAACAGGATGCCATTACATGTAATGGAGCAGCCGCCAAGATTTTTTGCGCTCGCGTACAGAGTTTCTGACGCCTGCATTTATCAATAATAAGACATAACCTTTCCTTTTGTCCACTATTATAACAAGTTTTTATCACCTACCAGTATTTTAGAATGTAATTCCCACAAAATAAAAATCCATGTTTACTTTCTCTGAACATTTAGAATTTCGTCATTTCTAGCCTCACTATTTGGATGTTGATACCATATTTGGCGATTTGAGGCGTGAATGTTTACATCAGCCGTTTACTACGTGTAGTAAGAAATTAAGAAATACCATATTTAGAAAAGCTCCGCCTTCCGTAGTTTCCGGTTATGGCAAACGATCGATGAATTTGAACAAGGTTGTTGCTACCTTTGAAAAGCATATATTTCTCAGCCAAACCGATTTAACAAGGACTGGGATCATCAGTAATAGTTATAATGAAATGTTTGAAGCGTAAATAGTGAGTTTTTATGTTTCAACTTTTTTTTTTGCTCCATTGTGACGAATGGGACTGCGTTGTAGCTCTGCCGAGACACAAGTTTGTCACAGGAGCTACATTATTGCAGCTACACGATGACTAGAATACGAAATGACTTAATTTTAGCAAATGTTCACCAATCAATTAAATTTTTTCACTCTTCAATTTCCTTACCAAAAATAAATTATTACCGGTAAATAGAAAATATTTATTAATTAACCAAACATATATGAACGGATTAGAGACTATATATTATGTAATCAGTCGCTGTCCTGATTGATAACTGAACAGATGTAAACAATGAATCAATATTGTTTAACTGCGTGATGATGCGAATACCACGTGTTCAAACTTTTTAAAAAAAATCCACAACCCATTATATAAGCGATTTATTCATGCAATTCATCATTTCATTGACAAAAATAAACTTTTCAAAAGAAAATATTATTTATTACACGAGACTACATGATCCCTCGATGACCCGAATGCAATTCTCTTATCCGATCATCCGGGCATTTAATAATAACACATTTTTTAGCAATCAATTTTAATCATTTCATTCTAATAATTCGCCTATTTTATTAACAAAAATAAACTATTGTTAAGAAAATATCATTTATTAGCAAAGAGAATGAATGGATTAGAGACTATATTATGCAACATGTCCATAATCATGTGAATATAAACAAAATGGCGGATGTAAACAACACGGCATGCGATATAAAAAATATGGTTGAAAACATATAAATTGATGCTACATTGTAGGAATAATGACATTATTTTCTTTAAAAAGGATAAATACAACAAGCAAGCTTGTTATACATTTAAATTTCACTCCGAGATCAAAATATAACTAAAATCACGATGTCAACAAACAACTTTTTTGAATATTTTATTGAATAAAAAATACAACAATGGGGTATGTGAACTCTTCCAATTTGGACATGTAAACTTCCAAAGCTGCACTTCCTGTCCAAAATGTAGAAGAATATTCGGTTATTACGAAGTTTGTCAACTTTTTACCTGGATTGTTCCATTCAAATACCTGGTATATACGCTTATCCGATATGCAAATAAACTGAGGTTTTTTCCTTTAAGACTCAATAAATGGTTTTGTGTTTTGCAAGAATATTCGATTATCAACAATATTCTATAATACGATATTCGAATAGGTGGAGTTGACTATATGTAAAAAAAAAAAAAAATTGAGAAAATGAACACGTTAATATCCACGGTTTACTTCCGATTACATAATTCTATGACTCATTTGTCTAATGTATTGAAGCTTTCTCGAAGTTTTGATACCCAGTGAAACTTGTCATGTTGAAAATATAAAATCGACAAATTTTATTTTGGAACAAACACAAAATCCACGAACTTCTAATTTTTAACCAATCCATGAAAATTGATACCCACAAAGAAAAATACTTTCACAGGTTATTGTTAATCTTTCTTTTTTTTCTATGTTATTATGCAACGTTATCTTTGTTGTTTATAAGGCTTCTTTTTGTTTCCAGAAAACAACCAAAATTCTGAGTCTTCAAACTTTAAAGATGCTAGTCTGCATGAAAATGACCGTGAAAAACCAGATGATTGTCCAGCTCTAGTTGTGTATATTATCGACCCCTTCACATATGGACAAAATTCGGAGGATGAATTCGATAGACTAATTAAGATAGGGCTATTGAGATGTTATCTTCAGCTTGTTAAATCACTTCCAGATCAGTTGCAACAGAATATCAATTTACAAGTAAGTTTTGATATTGTACACTATTTATATTGTTTCAAAACAAATACTTGCTGATGTTGTCACATTTCGTCATTGTAATTAGTATAATGATTTCTGCTTAAAATAAATATTCATATCCAGTTACAAAAATTCACCAATGAAGTTTGCATGGGAACATAGTATTATAGAATTTGTGTCAAATTCTGTTAGAACTTATTATTAAAATTTAACTTCCAATAATGTTTTTTAGGTGGTTAATGATCATTAAGTTATTTTAACCCATAAAGACAGTATAGACATCCATATAAATGTGTTCCAAGATAATTTTTATTTTACTTGAAATTGATTTTGTAGTTTTCCACAATCTCATTGGTATTGAAACCATTGTCAGCTTCGTCAAAAGAATTTGCAGTTGACACATTTCTTTGGCTGACAGACCCATAAACTATGTGAGAAAAATGTTTTATTTTTGACCTTGGAAACAAATTTGATTTAAGGAACTAATGGAATTGTTTTGGTTCTCTACTAAGTTGTTTATTATCAATATAAAATTGTGTTTGTAGATCATTCCATTACACACAATATTGGAGTGTACAGAAGGAGGTTGTAACATACAACAGTTGAAAGCCATATCATTTTCTGTCTTCACTACATGTAGATGGAATTCATCACACACTGTCATTGGTCGTTCATTAACAGGGTTTGGACCAGCTGCTGCAGCCGAACTCTTCCTTAAAAAGAAAGAGGTAGGTGTGAGTTTCTAGAATACAATAACTGTTTCATCAGAGATTATTACCCTCTCCTCCAATTTTATAGATAATAAGTTAGAGATTTAGTCATTGTATGTTAATTTGTACTAATTATGTTGCAAAATGGAAATTTTCTTGGTCATCTTTATTTTGCATGCAAGCTTCATACTGTCAGTTTTCTTGTCCTTTCTTGCAAGGTTGTGTAATTTTGAAAATTTGTCCAGGATCTGAAATTCAGGTTTCTATATTGATCAAATTGAAGCTTTTTGTAGTAATGTAAAATATATTAAATGTTTTTAATGTTTTTAGGAAAAAGAGAAAATGAAACTGTATAGCCCTCCATTTGTAATTGCTCCAACCAAAGACAAACAAGCTCTGCTGGCAGAGTGTCATGGAGATAAACTGGAGAGAAGTAATGTTCTATACTGTTCCTACTGTCTGTCTGAGGACCAGAGATGGTTATTAGCTGCATGTACTGATGAACAGGGAGAGCTGATGGAAACTGTCACAATAAATATCGAAATACCTAACAGGTAAGTTTGATACAGGATAAACACCTTACATAGTGATAGATGGCTTACATCCAGGTTGTTGTGGTTGTGGTAGTATAATAGTTGGAGTTACATCTTTCTATCCGATCAATGCCTTTTAACCACTTCAGTTGTGCTTTTGATACCAGCACATGGAGAGGTATACTAAATACAACACATGATAAAATATTTTCAATGACTTGTGGCAATAACAATGCTCAAACAATTTATTAGGAAAGACAGATTTTCTCTGATCAGCAGATTTCCTCCTTTTTTTTTTTTTTTTTTTTTTGTGTGTAAATTACTTGGTCCAAACAGCTAGAAAATTAGGGTATTTGGACTCTGTGTAGGGTTTTCTTCTTTATTTTCCCCCATTATTGAACACTTTAGTTTCACAGTATGAATGTATATTAGGTTCAGCTTGATAAATTTGCGGTGTAGAAATGAAAAAAGGCCACTAATGATAACCACATTAACATTTTAGAGAAAATTAAATTGGACATCATCATCTTGTTGGGGACAAATAACTAAGGAGACTGAAATGTTTTATTTCAGTGTTTGATTAGTTTGTACCTAAAGTAGTGGGAAGGTTGAACATTTTTAATTTGAGCTGTTTGTTATGCAAATTTCTGCCATTATAAATATTTGGAATCACAAGGGTGTGGAATTGCCATGCCCGACTCGTACATAGAACCTGTCCGACAAGTAGATTTTCCTGGATAGCTTGTCCAAGGACAAGTAAAAATATCAAGGCATAATAATTATGTCTCCCCTTCGAACGAAGGGAGACATATTGTTTTAATCTGAATTTTTCTTCCTCTTCCTCTTCTTCTTCTTCTGCTTCTTCTCAGCGAAGCTTGTCCGGACCATAACTTTTTTGTCTTTCAAGATAGGTCAATGATATTTGGTATGTGGGTGCATGACCATAAGGTGGTGTGTCGCATACCGTAATGACCTTTGTGTGACTTTGACCTCAAGGTCAAATAATTGTTTTTTAAATAGTATTTTCTTGTCTGGGCCATAACTTTTTTGTCTTTCAAGATAGGTCAATGATATTTGGTATGTGGGTGCATGACCATAAGGTGGTGTGTCGCATACCGTAATGACCTTTGTGTGACTTTGACCTCAAGGTCAAATAATTGTTTTTTAAATAGTATTTTCTTGTCTGGGCCATAACTTTTTTGTCTTTCGAGATAGGTCAATGATATTTGGTATGTGGGTGCATGACCATAAGGTGGTGTGTCGCGTACCGTAATGACCTTTGTGTGACTTTGACCTCAAGGTCAAATAATTGTTTTTTAAATAGTATTTTATTGCCCGTGTCATAACTTTTTTGTCTTTCGAGATAGATTGTTGTACAGATGGCCGCATTAAGGGGAGACATAAGTTTTAGGTATCTAAAGCAGTTCATCCTAGTTTCTTATTAAAGTATTATGGAAGTAATTGGAACTGCAATACCTCAAATAATATTATAGCGTAAATATTGGTGGGTTTTTTTTAACGATCGTGTCAGTGGTGTTCCGAAAGCAGCTAAAATAACCAGAATTATGCAAGTTCTAAGTTGAGTATTACGAGCCGATTGCAATGATAATTCTACTGCATTTACTAAACGATAATGGGACTGTGTAATCGGTTTTTTGATGGAATTCCGAATGTGATGTTCTCTTGCTAGTCATACAAATACTAACCATACACATAGGACCTAACATCTTTTCAGTTTTAGTGACGACAATGTCAATGGACATATATTTAATAATAAAAAAAGAATGCAAGGCTCTCGCGATAAAGAATCACCAGAGAAGTTTACTAATACAAATCTTGAGTGGAAAAGGACACAGAATTTGAGAATAAATGCCAATGGACTTTTCAGTTCAGTGGTTAGCCAATTTTTTCCGGTTACGATTGGATGCTGAGTGTCTCATATCGCTATATCTACAGGAAATATCCTGCTATTGCCAATCAGAAATCGTGAATGTTTATAGACAAAATCATGAACAGAGGTCACAGATGCTTGGTCCTCTCAACCACTGTACCAGTCATCTTCAAAACATGCTGCCTGCATTGCCTCTTGAAGGATAACAATAAAACTAAACACATGACTGGTTTGATATTTGATGAACAAAGCTATTGTCAAAGTTATTGTATCTATAAAGATCCCGACATTCACTGACTATACATATAAATGATCTTCATTTAGGCAGTGATTTATGCAGAGCTCCAGATAATTTTCAAGTCCAAAGGGTAATTACCCCCTACTTTTGAAAATGATGCGTATTTGCATATTTCCTTTGCACTGTTGTACTCTCTACCTCAGAAAAGATTGCTTACATGTACACTTTTAAAATTATGTTTGACACAAGTGTTATTCAATAAACGCAGGATGCAAGTGAAATGTATATCTCGGTTTAATTTGACACGATTGTGTCATGTTTATTAATAAAATGTTGTAAATATTTTGTTTTTTGCTCGTCGACTTCGGCAGTTTTCACAGCCGTGTTGATAATGTCTATGATTCCTTAACTATACTCTCACTAGACACAGATGAAGCTGTCAGGAACTTAAGTATATAATTTTCCGTAGCTCGCTTATTCATGTTCTTGCTAATTTTCAACGAACAACGTGTTCCCAAATTTACTTTCGTTTTAGTTCTTACTTATTATGTAAACTGCATTTATTTGTAATATTGACCACGATTGGATGATTTATCGTAAACATCCAATCAGATCTCTTTTGACATCGATGCTTAGAAAGGCAAGCATTCTGTACCCCTCGGATGTATACACGCTCTCCTTCGAAAAGTATAAAGGGAAGTAATTAGGGGGAATTTCTCAAAGACAAAAATGTATTGTTATGTACACGACTACAAGTACGCTCCGAATTTGGAAAGTTTGCTTACACAGCAATATGTATGCGTAATGTGTACACTCTGATCTGATAATACATGCGTTTTTACTCGTTTTCATTGCGTAAAAAACGCAAATACGCAGCTTATCTGGAGCTCTGTTATGTATTAGTACTTGCATTAACTTTATCCAAAAAAAAATTCTGAAGTTTTACGCAATAATGTAATGGACCATATGAAGCAAGTGCGATTTATTTCAATTATGTCAGATGACAGTAGACCTCTCACTGATCAAGAGGCAATACTTTTAAGTAAAGTACACCCTGACCAGTAGACCTCTCACTGATCAAGAGGCAATACTTTTAAGTAAAGTACACCCTGACCAGTAGACCTCTCACTGATCAAGAGGCAATACTTTTAAGTAAAGTACACCCTGACCAGTAGACCTCTCGCTGATCAAGAGGCAATACTTTTAAGTAAAGTACACCCTGACCAGTAGACCTCTCACTGATCAAGAGGCAATACTTTTAAGTAAAGTACACCCTGACCAGTAGACCTCTCACTGATCAAGAGGCAATACTTTTAAGTAAAGTACACCCAGACCAGTAGACCTCTCACTGATCAAGAGGCAATACTTTTAAGTAAAGTACACCCTGACCAGTAGACCTCTCACTGATCAAGAGGCAATACTTTTAAGTAAAGTACACCCTGACCAGTAGACCTCTCACTGATCAAGAGGCAATACTTTTAAGTAAAGTACACCTTGACCAGTAGACCTCTCACTGATCAAGAGGCAATACTTTTAAGTAAAGTACACCCTGACCAGTAGACCTCTCACTGATCAAGAGGCAATACTTTTAAGTAAAGTACACCCTGACCAGTAGACCTCTCACTGATCAAGAGGCAATACTTTTAAGTAAAGTACACCCTGACCAGTAGACCTCTCACTGATCAAGAGGCAATACTTTTAAGTAAAGTACACCTTGACCAGTAGACCTCTCACTGATCAAGAGGCAATACTTTTAAGTAAAGTACACCCTGACCAGTAGACCTCTCACTGATCAAGAGGCAATACTTTTAAGTAAAGTACACCCTGACCAGTAGACCTCTCACTGATCAAGAGGCAATACTTTTAAGTAAAGTACACCTTGACCAGTAGACCTCTCACTGATCAAGAGGCAATACTTTTAAGTAAAGTACACCCTGACCAGTAGACCTCTCACTGATCAAGAGGCAATACTTATAAGTAAAGTACACCCTGACCAGTAGACCTCTCACTGATCAAGAGGCAATACTTTTAAGTAAAGTACACCCTGACCAGTAGACCTCTCACTGATCAAGAGGCAATACTTTTAAGTAAAGTACACCCAGACCAGTAGACCTCTCACTGATCAAGAGGCAATACTTTTAAGTAAAGTACACCCTGACCAGTAGACCTCTCACTGATCAAGAGGCAATACTTTTAAGTAAAGTACACCCTGACCAGTAGACCTCTCACTGATCAAGAGGCAATACTTATAAGTAAAGTACACCCTGACCAGTAGACCTCTCACTGATCAAGAGGCAATACTTTTAAGTAAAGTACACCCTGACCAGTAGACCTCTCACTGATCAAGAGGCAATACTTTTAAGTAAAGTACACCCAGACCAGTAGACCTCTCACTGATCAAGAGGCAATACTTTTAAGTAAAGTACACCCTGACCAGTAGACCTCTCACTGATCAAGAGGCAATACTTTTAAGTAAAGTACACCCTGACCAGTAGACCTCTCACTGATCAAGAGGCAATACTTTTAAGTAAAGTACACCCTGACCAGTAGACCTCTCACTGATCAAGAGGCAATACTTTTAAGTAAAGTACACCCTGACCAGTAGACCTCTCACTGATCAAGAGGCAATACTTTTAAGTAAAGTACACCCTGACCAGTAGACCTCTCACTGATCAAGAGGCAATACTTTTAAGTAAAGTACACCCTGACCAGTAGACCTCTCACTGATCAAGAGGCAATACTTTTAAGTAAAGTACACCCTGACCAGTAGACCTCTCACTGATCAAGAGGCAATACTTTTAAGTAAAGTACACCCTGACCAGTAGACCTCTCACTGATCAAGAGGCAATACTTTTAAGTAAAGTACACCCTGACCAGTAGACCTCTCACTGATCAAGAGGCAATACTTTTAAGTAAAGTACACCCTGACCAGTAGACCTCTCACTGATCAAGAGGCAATACTTTTAAGTAAAGTACACCCAGACCAGTAGACCTCTCACTGATCAAGAGGCAATACTTTTAAGTAAAGTACACCCTGACCAGTAGACCTCTCACTGATCAAGAGGCAATACTTTTAAGTAAAGTACACCCTGACCAGTAGACCTCTTACTGATCAAGAGGCAATACTTTTAAGTAAAGTACACCCTGACCAGTAGACCTCTCACTGATCAAGAGGCAATACTTTTAAGTAAAGTACACCCTGACCAGTAGACCTCTCACTGATCAAGAGGCAATACTTTTAAGTAAAGTACACCCAGACCAGTAGACCTCTCACTGATCAAGAGGCAATACTTTTAAGTAAAGTACACCCTGACCAGTAGACCTCTCACTGATCAAGAGGCAATACTTTTAAGTAAAGTACACCCAGACCAGTAGACCTATCACTGATCAAGAGGCAATACTTTTAAGTAAAGTACACCCTGACCAGTAGACCTCTCACTGATCAAGAGGCAATACTTTTAAGTAAAGTACACCCTGACCAGTAGACCTCTCACTGATCAAGAGGCAATACTTTTAAGTAAAGTACACCCTGACCAGTAGACCTCTCACTGATCAAGAGGCAATACTTTTAAGTAAAGTACACCCTGACCAGTAGACCTCTCACTGATCAAGAGGCAATACTTTTAAGTAAAGTACACCCAGACCAGTAGACCTATCACTGATCAAGAGGCAATACTTTTAAGTAAAGTACACCCTGACCAGTAGACCTCTCACTGATCAAGAGGCAATACTTTTAAGTAAAGTACACCCTGACCAGTAGACCTCTCACTGATCAAGAGGCAATACTTTTAAGTAAAGTACACCCTGACCAGTAGACCTCTCACTGATCAAGAGGCAATACTTTTAAGTAAAGTACACCCTGACCAGTAGACCTCTCACTGATCAAGAGGCAATACTTTTAAGTAAAGTACACCCTGACCAGTAGACCTCTCACTGATCAAGAGGCAATACTTTTAAGTAAAGTACACCCAGACCAGTAGACCTATCACTGATCAAGAGGCAATACTTTTAAGTAAAGTACACCCTGACCAGTAGACCTCTCACTGATCAAGAGGCAATACTTTTAAGTAAAGTACACCCAGACCAGTAGACCTATCACTGATCAAGAGGCAATACTTTTAAGTAAAGTACACCCAGACACTCATGAACCAGCAACTCTGTCACCCAGACACTCATGAACCAGCAACTCTGTTTGCAAGTATCAAATTTTAAAAAGAAACAGGACAAGTAGGATTTTGTATGGACAAGTAACTTTTTTCAGATAACTTGCCCGGGTACAAGCAGAACATTTCCGTATTTCCACACCCCTGAATCCCTCATTTTTGAAAGTGCATTTTTCTTGGTTTGGTGAGCCCTGATATGGACTGATTTGTGTTACAACTGTTTTTATGTCTATATTCCTTTTTTCAGAAATCGACGCAAGAAAGCTTCAGCTAGAAAAATTGGTTTGAAGAAGTTGTGGGATTTTATTTTGGGTGTTGTTACCATGACAACCATTCCTAGCAGGCTAGTGATTGGTAGATTTGGTAGAATGGGACATGGTGAATTAAAAGGTATTGAAAGGTTTTTTTTTTTATTATCTAAAACTGGTCTGAATTTCATATTGTGATATTAAAAAGAGTTTGAAGATACCAAAGGGGCAATCAGAATCCGTATATCGAAGAAGAACAGAAAACACAATGGCCAAAAGGACAAACAGCGATCAACAAAACATGGCTGAAATTTTATGTTTATATACAGTTTACTTTAAGGAAAAAAGATACTGTTGAACATATTCTTACAGCAGGAAACATGTGTATAATTAGCATTAACTTAAATGTTTTTACCTCTCTATATAGAACATTGTAAAATGATGAATATTACTCAGATAAGTTTTCTACTTGCTACACAGGTTGTTGCACCATTTTGTAATTTAAATGCATATGGGGAAACAAATTTAAAAATAATTTTACACAAAATCAGACTTGTTCACAAAAAATGTTTATTCATAACAAATTCCAAGGCAAAACTTATATATAGTGTTATACTGAGAAATGGGCAAATAATCATGTATAGAAATGTTTAGCATTGGACAGTGTTTAGAGCAATCATCTCCTTAATGTTGCTCTGAAGATAGGATTTGACAAATTTACAGTACATATATATGTATTGAATACTTCTTTCAGGATGGTCAGGCCTGTTGAGTAAGAAAAATATTCTGAAATCAAGTAAACATATCAAGGATCTGTGTCCCAATGTGTGTTCCATAGCTAATAATACAGAAATTCCTGGGATTCTCAGTGTTTGTTTGATATCTCTGGAATCTCATTCATCATTCCAAGTTTTAGCTGATGCCGTGAAAGCTGAGGAGAAGATGAGTAGTAATTGTCCATTACAGACTCCACAAGATGCTTCATGTACTCATATTCTAGTCTTTCCCATATCAGCAAATGCACAGGTAATTTTAAAGTTTAGTTTGTTATTGACTAACAGAGGTGGGATTTTTACTGTAACATATATTTGTTTCTATACACTACTATGAACTCAGATTGATGTAGGCATCTATATTTTTACATGGAGATATCAGTACCTAACCAGGTTAGTCTATTGACTAAAAGTTTTAAGATACCAAAGGGGTAATCGGAAGCAGAAGATCAAAGTACAGACAATGCAATGGCCAGAAAAAAAGTGCAGGCAATGATCTACAAAGCACTGAAAACTAAAGATCACACAAACCCCACTAAACATAGGGAGTGAACTTAAGGTGTTCACTAAATATCAAGCTACACAAACCCCACTAAACATAGGGGGTGAACTTAAGGTGTTCACTAAATATCAAGCTACACAAACCCCACTAAACATAGGGGGTGAACTTAAGGTGTTCACTAAATATCAAGCTACACAAACCCCACTAAACATAGGAGGTGAACTTAAGGTGCTCACTAAATATCAAGCTACACAAACCCCACTAAACATAGGGGGTGAACTTAAGGTGTTCACTAAATATCAAGCTACACAAACCCCACTAAACATAGGGGGTGAACTTAAGGTGCTCACTAAATATCAAGCTACACAAACCCCACTAAACATAGGGGGTGAACTTAAATGGAAACTTTGCGATTTTTTACATGTTAGCTAAATATGTTCCTGGTGATATAAAATACATATTCACAAAGTTTTATCGACATATTTCCACAAATAACGAAGCAAATCGCAAATTTGTAATTTTAATTTCTAATTTTTCAACTAGCTTGTGATGTTTTAAGCCAAAAATGCATTGTGGGATTGAAATTTAAAGTCTGGGTCGCTGATGTTAAATTCGCTTCATTTAAAGCGCTCAGAGGACTAATTTAAATCTAATAACCATTGGAAAATTAAATACTGAAGTGAACAGCTACATACTTTTTTGACAAACAACTATTTTAAATGAACAAAATGTTTCATTTCCTTTATATTTACAACGGAAAGAGTGTTTTATAACAGTCACCTATATTCGCTATATATCGGATCCCTTTTACAATTATGTTCATTTTGTTTTACTGCTAATGTGCTGAAAAATATAATGGATAATTTTGACAACGCGTAACTTGTGTATTGATTGCTAGATTCTGTTTTAATCCCTTTTTTATAATCATTATTCGGCATGCTGTTTACTGTTATTTTGATCTCCGCATGTAGATGTCCGCTTGTGTGTTTTCTAGCCGGAGGGTAAAATTATACAGGTGTAAAATTCAAGGTGACCGGATTAATAAAATGGGAATTTGAATACACACTATTTGCTTTCCAAGACGAGTTGGTAGATCGTTTATTATCTATTAAAGATAAAATATTCTTAAAACATTAGAATAAATATAATGTTGAAATAACAGGAACAATTTATGTTTTAGATGATAAAAAAGTATACACCATCCTTGAAATTATAAGTTTTCATTATGAGAGGCGCCAAATTGGCCTAACTATATATAGCTGTCTCATCATAATAATTTAACGATCGATGTTCATAAAAGATGTTTTAATTTTAATATTAAATAAAATGTTTTAGGCTTAAATGTTTAGAAATGAATTTTTCTTTTTAACAATAAAAAAAAAAATGATTATGATTTTACTCAATCATTATTTTAACAGTCGGTGTTCATAAAAGATGTTTTAATTAATTTAATTTAATCAAATGATTATGATTTTACTCAATCATTATTTTAACAGTCGGTGTTCATAAAAGATGTTTTAATTAATTTAATTTAATCAAATGATTATGATTTTACTCAATCAATATTTCTTTACTTTTTTTTTGTTCAACGCGTGTTGTTTGTTTGGAAACATTTCTATATAAAGCACCGAAATTAACGTTTTAGTTATAGCTTAAATATGTCGAGCTCAGGTACGGAAAGTGACTAGCGTCTCAAGTGATGTAGATTTCGACGATTATGGAGAGTTCGGTTACCAACTCGAACCAGAATATATGGAAGAAGAACTCAGACAAATGGAAGAGGCAGCGAGTGCCCAACGTCGGGAAATAGAGAACAACCCACGTCAGAACGACACAAATTTGATATCCACTGATATTCATTTAGACAAATTTCGGAAGAGATCACGATCATGAACGGTATAAACAGATGAAGGGCAGTCAAAAATTAAAAAGAGATTAGGCCACACCAGATTTACTTCTTGTTCTTCGGATTTTGTGCTAAAAACATTGTCCAGAGCGAGCAAGTGATTTAAAAATGATAATTTCTTTTCCTTTTTTAGCTCACCTGACCCAAAGGGTCATGTGAGCTATTCTCATCACTTGGCGTCCGTCGTCGTCGTCCGTCGTACGTCGTAAACTTTTTCAAAAATCTTCTCCTCTGAAAGTACTAGACCAATGGAAACCAAACTTGGTCTGAATCATAACTAGGGTATCTAGTTTCAAAATTGTGTCCGGTGATGCCGTGCACCAACCAACATGGCCGCTGTTACTAAAAATAGAACATATGGTAAAATTGCAGGTTTTTGGTAATATCTCAAAAACCGTTAGTAATATCAAAAATCTGACATGGGGTAAAAATGATCAGCACATCAAGATCTACCTACCCTGCAATTTTGAAGTAAATCTGATTACCCATCTTGGAGTTATTGCCCTTTTTTCATCAAATTTGTAAAATTTTAATGCTTTTCGTCTTATATTTCAAAAACTATAAGAGATAAAGGTTAACTTTAAATTGCAAAAATGTGCGGCATATTAAGATCTACCTACCCTGCAATTTTGAAGTAAATCCCATTACTCATTTTGGAGTTATTTCCCTTTTTTCATCAAATTTTCAAAATTTTAATACTTTTCGTCCTTTATTTCAAAAACTATAACAGACAGATGGTAAGTTGAAACTGCAAACATGCTCAGCATGTCAAGATCTACCTACCCTGCAATTTTGAAGTAAATTTGATTACCCATCTTGGAGTTATTGCCCCTTTTTCATCAATTTTTTTTTTTCCTTTTAATACTTTTCGTCTTATATTTCAAAAACTATTTAGAGATAGATGTTAAGTTTATTGCAAAAATGTGCAGCATATCAAGATCTACCTACCCTGCAATTTTGAAGTAAATCCCATTACCCATTTTGACCGATTATGCAAATTAGAAAAAAGGGGGGATGAAATTAAAAAAAAATCTTCTCCTCTGAAACTACTGAACCAATCTCAACCAAACTTTGCTGAAATGATCCTTAGGTGGTCCCCTTTCAAAATTGTGTCCATTAGCCCCGTCCTGTATCCAAGATGGCCGCCATTACTAAAAATAGAAATTTCTTCAAATGGTCAAAACTGCTCTATTTTAAGCCAGAAAGTGCCCAAATTTGAACTGTATAAGCATAATGATGAACTTTTTAACATATATTACGGGATTTTTTTATGAACTTTGAACTTTTACCGATTTTGACCGATTATGAAATTTAAAAAAAGGGGGGATGAAATTAAAAAAAAAATCTTCTCCTCTGAAACTACTGAGCCAATCTCAACCAAACTTTGCTGAGATGATCCTTAGGTGGTCCCCTTTCAAAATTGTGTCCGTCAGCGCCGTCCTGTATCCAAGATGGCCACCATTACTAAAAATAGAAATTTCTTCAAATGGCCAAAACTGTTCTATTTTAAGCCAGAAAGTGCCCAAATTTGAACTGTATAAGCATAATGATGAGCTTTTTAACATATATTACGGATTTTTTATGAACTTTGAACTTTTACCGATTTTGACCGATTATGAAATTTAAAAAAAGGGGGGATGAAATTAAAAAAAAATCTTCTCCTCTGAAACTACTGAGCCAATTTCAACCAAACTTTGCTGAGATGATCCTTAGGTGGTCCCCTTTTAAAATTGTGTCCGTCAGCGCCGTCCTATATCCAAGATGGCCACCATTATTAAAAATAGAAATTTCTTCAAATGGCCAAAACTGCTCTATTTTAAACCAGAAAGTGCTCAAATTTGAACTGTATAAGCATAATGATGATCTTTTTAACATATATTACGGATTTTTTATGAACTTTGAACTTTTACTGATTTTGACCGATTATGCAAATTAGAAAAAGGGGGGATGGAATTAAAAAAAAATCTTCTCCTCTGAAACTACTGAGTCAATCTCAACCAAACTTTGCTGAAATGATCCTTAGGTGGTCCCCTTTCAAAATTGTGTCCGTCAGCGCCGTCCTGTATCCAAGATGGCCACCATTACTAAAAATAGAAATTTCTTCAAATGGCCAAAACTGCTCTATTTTAAGCCAGAAAGTGCCCAAATTTGAACTGTATAAGCATAATGATGAGCTTTTTAACATATATTACGGGATTTTTTATGAACTTTGAACTTTTACCGAGTTTGACCGATTATGCAAATTAGAAAAAAGGGGGGATGAAATTAAAAAAATCTTCTTCTCTGAAACTACAGAGCCAATCTCAACCAAACTTTGCTGAAATGATTCTTGGGTGGTCCTCTTCCAAAATTGTGTCCAGCATTTCAGAACACCGACCAAGATGGCCGCCACAGCCGAACTTAATTTAACATAGGACCCTATGGGAAATTCCCATAAAAATCTTTTTGTCTGAAACCATTTGCTCAATAAGAACAAAATTTTGATGAAATAGTCATTGAATGGTTCTCTTCCAAAAATGTGTCTGGCGGTTCGACCCTTCGATCAATTTTTATTTACCTGCAATTTTGAAGTAAATCCGATTACCCATCTTGGAGTTCTTGCCCTTTTTTCATCAAATTTATAAAAATGACGAAGGCTACAATTGTTAATTTTTTTTACCGAAGTTATCAAGTTTTATTGACTGATGTTATTATTATACCCAGGTGAGCTATACAGGCTCCTGGGAGCCTCTAGTTTGCTTGTCATTTTTGATTATGCGAAAAATATTTTTCAATAAATTAAGGCAAATAATTCCTGAAGTAAGAAGTGAAATGCGGGATTTACTTATTTTTATCTTCATTCTGAAAACGACAGGTACATTCACACCGGTTCACTCAGCAGGGTACCTAATATTGCGTAATGAGTTTAGGTCCACGCAGGAAATCCCCAGGCCGAATATACAAGTGTCATTTTACATCCGGTCGACGGGCCTCTGATCGAATACCTGAATACATGTGTCACAATATTTGGCAATAATCAGAAACGTAATGCACATTTTGTGACCCGTTAACTAACTAAAATTTTACCCCTAAGGGTTGAAGGCATGTACAAGGAATATATACAAACAACGTACACAAGTCAAATAGACAAAAACATAATAAGAACAGAAAATAAAATGAAAACAAATTACGCTACCCGTGACTAGATTAGCAGATGCAATACACATTTTAAAGGTTCTAATAGGTAATCAAAATACACGACCCTGATCACGTTGAAGTATACATTAGGAATGGGTGCATATTAATGCACACTGCCGGATAAAGGGGGGTGTTCGACAATTTAGTATAAATTGGGTAAAAATTGGCAAACAAGAACAATGATTCATGGGCTATTTTTACAAAAAAATCTTAAGATTACCATTGATCGTAAGCTATATTGAATTGTTCATTTTTATCTTGATTTTTTTGTGCCCCATCAGAATGATGTAGCAACAACCAAAATTATGAAATAAAGCAGGGTGAACAGGGCAGAGTAGAAATTCTTCTTGCAAAATAGACAAAAAACCATTCGTATGTAATTTTTCCTTATAGAAATAGAAATTAAAGTAAGTTTATTAACCAAATCAGGGCCCCAATACATCAAACTAAATATTCGCGGTGAAATATCAATAATTGTGATGAACAAATTTTTTATGACTATTCTGAGATTAATCAGAAGGGTCCACCAGTTCGAAAGACGTGATTACAATAAACAAAATATGTTACGCAGAGACATATATTATATGTTACGCTTTGTTTTTGTATAATAAACTTATTTATAATACTCATCGTCGGTAATTGTCAAATGAAATCTATTACAAATTATATGTTTACATAATCCTCTCAATTGTATGGCTTCCTACCCTGTAACTTTCTGTGCTTTTAGCTTATGTGTATATATATTGTAGTGCATGCACGATCGATTACAAAGTGCGATCTTACTGAATAATGTCAATAAAACAATTTTGTCCCGTAGTATAGGCCTTTTTGGATTTTGTTTTAACGAATTCAGGGCATTGTTTCGATGTCCGTTCTTTTTTTTAACTTAATTTCATAGTTCTTCAATTTTGGAAAAAAATCTTTTGTAAATGTGTCTCTTTAAAGACGAAAAAAAAATTATGTTTGAGATTATTATAGTAGCAATTATGAAATTATGTTTATTCAACGCTATTGGATCATAAAGATAAACTATTTGCTTGAACATGTTGAAAGTAAAACATGACATAAAACTGTTGGTATATGAACACTACCAAGTAAAACAAAGTAAGAATTGTGACTAGAACATAAAAAGTCTCTTTTGCAGTTACAGAGTGAGTGAGTGATTGTTTCTTAATGCCAATTTAGCAATTTTTCAACTATATCATGGCGAGAACAAATTAATTTTCAATGAGATAATGATGAGGTCCGCTTTGTTCTAAGCCAACACGCTGAGTTGGATTTTTATAGTGCTAGCTCTCTGAAACAACAGTCCGCGGGTAGACATGTCGCTCCACTCGGACACATTATTCTGATTCCAAGCCAACAAGTCTGTGCTCTTTCTCCTTAATGCTGCGTGCTTAGCAGAGAAGCAACAAATATCCATTTTATAGTCTTTGGTATGACCCAAACCCATGATCTACCACACTGGAGGTGAGCATGCTAACCATTACACCAATGATGCTGTATTTGTAGTTACAGAAAAGCTTGTTAAGTTTAGAAAATTCGTTTCCAAGCAACACATGATATTGGGGGTAAATAAATGTGCTTGTTGTTCTGATTAATGTATGTAGACTTCTCATCTCTTTTTGTAAAGTTTGAACTCTACAAGGTGTCTTTTGATAAATATCTGCTTGAATTTACTATACAAGAAATCTTTTGTAAAACAAATATTTGAAAAATTGTTTTTGCCTCATGTATGTATAAAAAAAGATTGATAAAAAAATGTATCAAGCATGAACATACCAGCCCCCTCTGTTATAAAATGGTTGGTGCCTAAGAGAGTTGTAATTGATCATAAACTTCGCATTCAATAATTTCTAGAGAGCCGTTTAATAATTCTCCAAGTAATGCACTAATCTATAAATGAATTGAAGAACTAGGTTCAAATAATGATTTGATGTAGGTTCTATTCATTTGTTGCGCGGGCTAGTAAATAAAAATGGGTTGAGTTGATCGCAAAAAATCCCATGTGTCTTCTCTACATAACATATCTCTATTTCTGAAAAAGAGCTACAAACATTGCGGTCATATTTGCTACATGCACATAGGTTTACGAGTACCTACCACCACTCTTAACTTTGCGATCACTTTTTATCGCAAGTCATAAATCCTAACTATTAGTGAAACGGTCGTAACTCAAGAGTACACTTACGTCTACGTTTACGACTTACGACCTTTAGTGAAACGGTCGCCAGGATAATAAATGAAGTAACATGTCTACCCGTAGACTTGTTTCAGTGATCTAACACTAGAAATCGAACTGTGTTGGCATAGTACAATGCATACATCATCTCATGGAATGTTACTTGGTTCTCTCCATGATATTACTGAAAATTGTTCATTTGGCTTTAAGTAACAATAACTGACTTACTTGTATCATTTCAATTGCAGGCTAATTCTACGCAGATTCCAGGAGACTTAGGAGTGCAAATAGGAAACATTGATGTCATGGGCGATGACAACATTCTGTCAGGATTACATGAAGATTTTAAAATGGACAATGATCTAAATGATGGATTTCTGTTCAATGTATTTGAGGAGATTACAAGTTCTCCTGTTCTGCCAGGGGTGGGAAATACATCAAATCCAGGATCACCTACAGACAATGGTAGAAATTCATTGTCTGCCATGAATGGTTCTACTTCAGTTAGTACTTTTCATATTCTTTAATGTTAAGTATTTTTATAAGATGGAATCTTTTGAAATTTTAACACAAAATAAAGGTTGGGATTGTTAATAAAAGTTCTGGCTGCTAAAGTTTTCTATAAAACAAGCACAAAGGGATTCTTGAAAAAAAAATCTATCTTATTTTGAAAATTGCACCAAATTCTGAAATTTTGCATATTTGGAAGGTAATTATAATTTTCATTTACCATCCATAAATAAAGACTGCAGTATTTTCTCAGTGTTCAGGAACATTTCTTGTTGGATTTTTTTTTAAATGGGTAATGTCTGGTTTTGGTGATTTTTTTTTGTCCAGATATTTTTTACAAGGAGTACATTAAAAACATAAAGTAACACTAATTATCGAGTTTTATGTTTGACACCACTTTCAACAATATTTCAGTTATATCGTGGCGGTCTGTTTTATTGGTGGAGGAAACCAGAGGACCCGGAGAAAATCACAGACCTGCCACAAGTCACTGACAAACTTTATCACATAACGTTGTACACCTCGCCCGGATAGAGATTCAAACTCACAACATCAGTGGTGATGGGCACTAATTGCATAGGAAGTTGTAAATCCAACTACCATACGATCACGGCCAAGTCTGCCCCTATCAAGTTTTAAAGTAAAAGGTCCATCAATTCTCTTCTATTTTCATGAAAACACATCTCGAACATAAATTCCTGTCTTTACAACAAAATATAAGCCCCTATTCATATTGCCGTAAGTCTGTTGTTGTGGAAAGAATATCTGCCGATGGAAAACCTGCACACGGTCTGCTTCTGCTAGAAAAAGAAACAGGAAAAAAGGTTTTGGCGATTTATAATAAAACAAGAATTAACATAGGCCACCACCATGAACATGACCGTTGGATGGAATTGAAGGAAGCGTTGAGAGTTCATCAGTGCCATTGCACATGTAGTTCGGAAATTGGGACATGCATAATTAATGATGCTGGGATATACAGTTGACTCATTGCCTCGAACTCGATTGAGTCAAAATTTTATCGAAGTCTCGAATAAAAGTTTTGGTCCCGAGATGTAGAAAGCCATATTATTTACATTCGTTAAGTCTAATTTACCTGTCAAAACATGTGTATTACCTTGGGATTAAAATCGGATCACAGATGAAACATCCGATCATTGACTTTAACATTTTTACCTTAGGCTATTTCACATGTTTATTATACCCCCGCTCCCCGAAGGGGGAGGGGGGTATACTGTTTTACCTCTGTCCGTCCGTCCAAGATATTTTTCGTCACATTTTTCTCAGTAACTGTTGATGGCAGAAATCTGATATTTGGTCACAAGTGTCATATAGGTATACCATATTGTGGGAAGCGTTTTTGGACCCGTCAGATTCCTACTTCCTGTTTGCCGACTTATTTGGTTTTTATACACATTGAACATATATGCACATTTTTCTCAGCAACTATTAATGGCAGAAATCTGATATTTAGTCACAAGCTTTATATAGGTATACCATATCGTGGGAAGCGTTTTTGGACTCATCAGATTCCTACTTCCTGTTTGCCGACTTTGTTGATTTTTATACACATTGAACATATATGCTCATTTTTCTCGGCAACTATTGATGGCAGAAATCTGATATCTGATATTTGGTCACAAGCTTCGTATAGGTACCCCATATCGTGGGAAGCATTTTTGAACCCATCAGATTCCTACTTCCTGTTTGCCGATTTTGTTGATTTTTATACACATTGAACATACATTTGTATATGCATATTTTTCGTCGCATTTTTCTAAGCAACTATTGATGACAGGAATCTGATATTTGGTCACAAGCTTTTTATAGGTATGCCATATTGTGGGAAGCGTTTTTGGACCCGTCAGATTCCTACTTCCTGTTTGCCGACTTAGTTGGTTTTTATACACATTGAACATATATGCACATTTTTCGTCACGTTTTTATCCGCAACTATTGATAGCAGAAATCTGATATTTGGTCACAAGCTTCATATAGGTACCCCATTTCGTGGGAAGCGTTTTTTGACTCGTCAGATTGCTACTTCCTGTTTGCCGAAGAGCGGGGGTATCATAAGTGAGCATTAGCTCACAGTTCATCTTGTTTCACAATCTGTCAAATTAATTAGTGATATTATTTGAATTGGCTTGGTATTATGACACAGGTTAGATGTGTACAATCAAAAATTATCGATTCATAATAAGTGCGCTTGGGTCGGCATACATCAATGATTATGAAAAGTACACAAAGGAAGCGTTTTATCTATTGAATTATTTGTCGGAAATTAATTTTGATTAAAGAAGAATAGTTTTCTTCTACACTTTATTAAATAATAAAAACACAATTTATTGTAAATAAACAGTATTGCACAAAGAAAAATATGTCGTGATGGATGAAGTTTAATGACAATGCAACAGCTGAAAAACATATAAAACAAAACAGATAAACATATTCATACACACAAAAAGATATCTAGAAGTTATCAGTCGTACCTCAAGATTCAAAGAATTTAACAGAGAGAAAAAAAACAGCAACAAAAACATCAAATATGTTTAAAATCGTTCCAAGAATAGGGACATGCGATGCTGGTTTTAGCTCTTCAAAATTTTGCTCGAGTTGTCTCCCTTTCATCGTTAAACAAACTACACTTCCGGTATTTTCGTAGCTCCTCTTGAGTCGAACTACGGTTGACTCAAATTTTTCCCATGGTCCCATCAAATTCGAGATAACGAGTCCACTGTATTAACTTTCAAACAAATTACCAAACTTACAGGTCCCTTTAATTATTTCTATGATGTGCTAACTATGTTGTTACATTTCAGAATTCCCATGACATGGATCCTCAAGATGAACCTCCAAATCTACTACAACAACCACTTGCCATGGGATATTATGTCTCAACAGCTGACTCTGGACCTTTGCCAAAATGGTTCTGGTCAGCTTGTCCAGAAAACGAGAACCACAAACCATATACATTCAAAGTAAGTATTAAGTAATCAAGCTGAAGAAAGATTTTAAAGTGTGATTTTTATTGTTGCAGATTTATGTGTAAAATGATATTTTTCTTGGTTAGGCCAAACAAACAAAATTATTAGCTTCTCGGGCCAATATCAGAAATCTGATATTTGGTCACAAGCTTCATATAGGTACCCCATATCGTGGGAAGCATTTTTGAACCCATCGGATTCCTATTTCCTGTTTTCCGACTTTGTTGATTTTTATACACATTGAACATATATGCTAATTTTTCGTCGCATTTTTCTCAGCAACTATTGATGGCAGAAATCTGATATTTGGTCACACGCTTCATATAAGTACCCCATATCGTGGGAAGCGTTTTTGGACCCATCAGATTCCTACTTCCTGTTTGCCGACTTTGTTGATTTTTATACACATTGAACATATATGCTCATTTTTCGTCGCATTTTTCTCAGCAACTATTGATGGCAGAAATCTGATATTTGGTCACAAGCTTCATATAGGTACCCCATTTCGTGGGAAGCGTTTTTTGACCCGTCAGATTCCTACTTCCTGTTTGCCAAAGAGCGGGGGTATCATAAGTAAGCATTAGCTCACAGTTCATCTTGTTTCAGCTGTATCATCGTACATCTGTCACATTAGTAGATGCGATAACGTAACCCTCAGTCCGCTTGTGCTCCAGTGAGGGCTGCGATTCGGTCCCATTTAGCGTAATGGAGCAGTGCCCGAAGTGATTCACACTGGGCGGTTTTTTATCCTAATTCCGTTGTAAGTGGTTGGAAAAATTAACGGGGGTGAAAAATAAATAAATTTAGGTAAAACTTGAGGTGTTGAGTAAACGCAGCATCAATCCATGGTAGACTTATATCCATCTGAAAATTTGAATGCATGAAATCTTCTTTCTGTCCGACATTTTGTTTACAAGTTGCTATTTCACGTGCACTTGCCTCGTTTTGGAGATATCCTTATTTGGATTGATTGCCATATTAAGAACATTGACGTAAATTCGTAAAAAAAATCGTTTGATGGTTTTATCTAGTCTTCAACTTCAGATTTGCATTAAAGTTCTTTCTGTCATAGCATTTCCCCTTTAAAGCGAATGTCTTTCCACAATTGCCACATTTTTCTTTCTCAGACTCCATTTTTTTCGCTGTTCTCTCGCAGAAATGTCAGTTGTAAACATCGTAGTAAAAGTTTTCCATATTTGGCATTCAGATCCATATATGGATAGGCGCCGCCCATGTAAGGTGTCATGGCGGAAAAGAAACAATTTTCGAATACGAAATCGATCGCGAAGGTAGAAACAGGTATTGTAACACTTGTTTCGTATCACCATCACTTAAAAATTGTAGGGAATAATAAGTTATGAACACATATGCAAAAAGAAAGTTGAAATGTTCACGAAACGAAAATTTTAATTTGCTCCATTACGTTAAATGGGACCGAATCGTAACCCTCAGTGGAGCACAAGCGGATTGAGGGTTACGTTATCATATCTATCACATTAGATGAAAAATCTCGATAGTCTCAAACGTTTAATTGACAAGGATGCAAAATTGACCCTGACCGGAAATTGTAACTGGTTCCTGAAATAAACCACGCTAATCCAGTATGCAAAACAAAGTAGCCGGGGCGGAAATGCAATTTGCCCGGTACCTGGCTGCTGTGGAATGCCCTGCTCTAAAGAGTGCATATTTTGTTATGATTCATTACCAAACATGGCCGCCACAGGCAATTCTTGTTTCTGATTGGCCAAATGAACCCAAACTTGGTAGGAAGCATCCATGGAATGTCCTCTATGAAGATTGCTCGTTTTGTCCCGATCAGTTAACGAACATGGCTACCACCGAAACTTGGTAGGAATCATCTATGGAATGTTTTCTATGAAGATTGCTCATTTCGTCCCGATCGGTTACGAAACTTGGTAGGAAGCATCTATGGAATGTCCTCTATGAAGATTGCTCATTTCGTCCCGATTGGTTAGCAAACATGGCCACCACATGCAATTATTGTTTTGATTGGTTGATTTCTAAAAAAATCTTCTTTGAAACTGCTTAGCCATATGAACCGAAACTTGGTAGGAAGCATCTACATGTATGGAAGGTTCTGTATTAAGTTTCCTCAAAGCAGAATGAAAGGTGAGTGACACAGGCTCAGCCCACTGAGCCTCTAGTTTAACTCACCTTGCCGTCTGTCGTCTGTTAACTTTTCACATTTTAATCTTCTCCTCAGAAACCTCTCGGCCAAATGAACTGAAACTTGGTAGGAAGCATCTATGGAAGGTCCTCGATAAAGATTGCTCATTTTGTCCCCGATCCATTAACAAACATGGCCACCATAGGCAATTCTTCTTTCTGATTAGCAGACTTTTAAAAATCTGCTCCTCTGAAACCGCTTGGCCAAATGAACCGAAACTTGGTAGGAAGCATCTATGGCGGGTCCTCTATAAAGATTGCTAATTTTGTCCCGATCCATTAACAAACATGGCCACCATAGGCAATTCTTCTTTCTGATTGGCAGACTTTTAAAAATCTGCTCCTCTGAAACCGCTTGGCCAAATGAACCGAAACTTGGTAGGAAGCATCTATGGCGGGTCCTCTATAAAGATTGCTAATTTTGTCCCGATCCATTAACAAGCATGGCCACCACAGGCAATTCTTGTTTCTGATAGGTTGATTTCTAAAAAATCTTCTCCTCTGAAGCCGCTTTCCCAAATGAATCGAAACTTGGTAGGAAGCATCTATGGAAGGACCACTATAAAGATTGCTCATTTTGTCCCGATCCATTAACAAACATGGCTGCCATAGGCAGTTCTTGTTTCTGATTGGTCGATTTTTTTAAATCTTTTCCTCTGGAACCGCTTGGCCAAATGGATTGAAAATAGGTAGGAAACATCTATGCCAGGTCCGCTATAAAGTTTGCTCATTTGTTCCTATCCGTTAACAAACATGGCCACCAGACAATTATTGTTTCTGATTGGTTGATTTCTAAAAAATCTTCTCCTCTGAAACTGCTTGGCCAAATGAATCAAAAGTTGGGAGGAAACATCCTTGGAAGGTCCTCTATAAATTTGGCTCATTTAGTTCCGATCCGTTAACAAACATGGCCACCACAGGCAATTCTTGTTTCTTATTGGTTGATTTCTAAAAAATCTTATCCTCTGAAACTGCTTGGCCAAGTGAATCAAAACTTGGTAGGAAGCATCCTTGGAAGGTCCTTTTTAAAGATTGCTAATTTAATTCCGATCTGTTAACAAACATTTCCACCACAGGCAATTCTTGTTTCTGATTGCTTGATTTTTAGTTAACCTGACCAGAAGGGTCATGTGAGCTATTGCCATCACTAGGCGTCCATCGTCCATCCGTAAACATTTCAAACTTCTTCTCTGGAACCATACTTGGCGGAAATGTTCCTGACAAGGTTCTGATCAATTGTTGTTACTTTTTGTTCCGATCGGTTTTCCAATATGGCTGCCAGGGGCCATAAAAGCCTCTGATTGGCTGAAATTTCAAAGATCTTCTTCTCCGATACTACATGGAGGATAGAATTGAAAATTGTCATGAATGATCATTGCAAGCTGCTAACCAAGTGTTGTTACTTTTTGGACTGATTGAAAATCCAAGATGGCCATCAGCGGGGGACAAGTTAACATAGCGACCCTATGGGAAATGTGTAAAGCAAACTTCTTCTCAAGAACCACTGGATGGATTGGAACCATACTTGGCAGAAATGTTCCTTGCAAGGTCCTTTTCAAGTGTTGTTACTTTTTGTTCTGACCGTCCTCCGTTCAAGATGGCTGCTGTTACTAGAAATAGAAATTTCTTCAATTGTCCATTGCTGCTTTAGTACAAGTCAAAATGAGCTCAAATTTTAACTGCAGCTACATGGCAAGGAGTAGTCTAACATATATTCCAGGTTTTTCTGTGAAATATTTCTTTCAGCCGATTTATGCAAATTAGGCATATTTTGATAAAAGATCACATTTAAATCTTCTCCTCAGAAACTGCTGAACCAAATTAAAGCAAATTTGACTGGGTGGGACCCTTTCAAAATTGTGTCCGACAGCATCGCCCTCCATTCAAAATGGCTACTGTTACCAAAAATAGAGATTTCTTTAGTTGTCAATTTCTGCTTTATTACAAATCAAAATGAACTCAAATTTTAACTGCAGCTACATGGCAATGAGTAGTTAACATATATTCTGGGTTTTTCTGTGAGATTTTTTCAGCCAGTTTATTCTGTTTATGAATATTATGAGATAAAAATCACATCAAAATCTTTTGCTCAGAAATTTGAGTTAAAACGATCTTTGGATGGCCCACTTTCAAAATTATGTGTAACACCCCCATTTTCTATCAACTTTCGATGTCAAATTGAAAACCAGGTGAGCGATTACAGGCTCCTGGGAGCCTCTAGTTTAATTTTTGCTAAATCTGATAAAAAAAAAAATCTGCTATTCAGCAAGGATGGGTTGAGTATGTAAACATTATTATCCCCTCGCCAACGAAGTTGCGAAGGGATATAGTAACGATACCATCCGTCCTTCCTTCTGTGACATCCTTCAATGGATTTTGACCATACTTGGTACATACTTAGTCCTTAAGAGAATCTGAAACCCTATTGATTTTCAGGGTCACCGGGTCAAATTTTTACCACATAACATCCTTCAATGGATTTTGACCAAACTTGGTACATACTTAGTCCTTAAGAGAATCTGGAACCCTATTGATTTTCAAGGTCACCAGGTCAAATGTTTAGGCGAGGGGATACGCCACACTTTGCATTGCCCTTGTATAATATGTTATGTAAACATATTGTCCTAATTCTGACCAATAGCCAGGTCAGTTCTTTGCAAGAGGAAAACAAGTTTGAATTCAATGTTAGTTTGATATTTAACTATATATATTATACTCTTCTATTTACAGGCTGCATTACACATTCATTATTCATCAAACCAAGATGATTTCATGCCATCATCTCAAAGAAATTTTCACCCTCTAGACTCTGGTATTACATGTGATGTACTCAGGTAAGCTTGTCATAAGATTAGACAGTATTATATATGCGTACCTGTGTTAGCGGTAGACGATTGCCACATCGCATTTTGCGAATATAACGGTAGTGTGGCGAGGATAATTTGTGTAGCAGTAGGCACACTGGCAAACGAAAAACTTTTAGAGCGTGCATCTGACAACGATCTTTTATTGTGTAGAAAGTCAACTTCGAATAAAACGTGTTACAGAGAATGATTTGATCGATGTATAATATCCAAAATGATTTTAAAAAGCGGGTTAAATTGATTATTTCCGGTAGTTTTTTCAGTTGAAATAACGTTATCCGGGTCCCATTCCGGAAATAGTTTCGAATTTAGTCACTGACTGACTGGTTTCCTAAATTACGCTTTATTCTGTCTGTCCTGTCTATGCTTGAATCTAAAACCAGTAAATTATTTGACAACGAGAAGGCCAAGGATCTATTTTATCCTTTTTAGGCAACGTCAACGGCCGCACACAACAAAAAATAACAAAATCATACGAATATTGAATGTTCTGTTTATCTAATGTTCAAAGTTTGTTGTTTATCATGATAATATATGGATTATTATTGTTAGTTAATTAAGTAATAAAGTTTTGAACTTTCAACTGTTTTATGCTCTTTGTGTATATTTAATGTGGCTAACTGAAATTGAGTGTGGCTAAAAGAAATTATTACCCATTAGCCACAGTGGCTAATGCAAAAAAATGTCTACCACTAACACAGCGTACATGTATGTAACCAGTCTGTCTGATTGTCATGAATATTGTATTGAAGTAGAAATTCATGAAATTAATTTGTTTTCATAATAATGTTCTATTGTTCTAAGTTGTATAACTTGTATTTTATCATTTTGTCTATTTATTGGGAGACTGTCGTGGCATCAATTGTATAGTAGTTGGAGTTATTCCTTCTTTAGCAATCGTCCGTTAACTTTTCACATTTTAATCTTCTCCTCTGAAACCCCTCAGCCAAATGAACTGAAACTTGGTAGGAAGCATCTATGGAAGGTCATCTATAAAGATTGCTCATTTCGTCCTGATCCGTTATCAAACATGGCCACCATAGGCAATTCTTGTTTCTGATTGGTCGATTTTTTTAAATCTTCTCTGAAACCACTTGGGGAAAATGAACCGAAACTTGATAGGAAGGATCCTTGGAAGGTCCTCTATAAAGATTGCTCATTTAGTTCCGATCCGTTAACAAGCATGGCCACCACAGGCCATTCTTGTTTCTGATTGGTTGATTTCTAAAAAAAATCTTCTCGTCTGAAACCGCTTAACCAAATGAACTGAAATTTGGTAGAAAGCATCTACGGAAGGTTCTCTATGAAAAATATTTATTTCTTCCCAATTCGTTAAGCATGGCTGCCACAGGCAATTCTTGTTTCTGATTGGTCGATTTCTAAAAATCTTCTCCTCTGAAACCACATTGCCAAATGAACCGAAACTTGGTAGAAAGCATCTATGGAAGGTATTCATTTCTTCCCGATTCGTTAAGCATGGCTGCGACAGGCAATTCTTGTTTCTGATTGGTCGATTTCTAAAAAATCTTCTCCTCTGAAACCACTTTGCTAAATGAACCGAAACTTGGTAGGAAGCATCTATGGAAGGTTCTCTATAACGAATACTCATTTCTTCCCGATTCGTTAACGAACATGGCTACTACACAGGCAATTCTTGTTTCTGGTTGATCGATTTCTATAAATTTTCTTCTCTGAAAATGCTTAGCCAAATGAACCGAAACTTGGTGGGAAGCACCTATGGAAGGTTCTGTATTAAGTTTCCTCAAAGCAGGATGAAAGCTGAGCAACACAGGCTCAGCACCCTGGGCCTATAGTTCACTTTATAAAGGGCTTTGTGGATTTCATTTTAGCAACAGTAAATATATCACAATATGAACATGAAATCAGACTGGAATTTAGTGATTACCTTCAGTAAAGATAAACTTTGATACTTACATAAGAGTTCTTTTTTTAGCTCACCTTGCCAAAGGCAATTTGAGCTTTTGCCATCACTTGGCGTTCGTCGTCCATTAACTTTTCACATTTTATTCTTCTCCTCTGAAAGCCAAATGAACTGAAACTTGGTAGGAAGCATCTATGGAAGGTCCTTTATAAAGATTGCTCATTTTGTACCGATCCATTAACAAACATGGCCACCACAGGCAATTCTTGTTTCTGATTGGCCAATTTTTTTAAATCTTCTCCTCTGAAACTGCTTGACCAAATGCACCGAAACTTGGTAGGAAGCATCTAAGGAAGGTCCTCTATGGGAATTGCTCAGTCCATTTTGATCCGTTAACAAACATGGCCGTCATAGGCAATTCTTGTTTCTTATTGGTCGATTTCTAAAGCAGCTTTTCCTCCGAAACCGCTTGGCCAAATGATATGAAACTTGGTAAGAAGCATCTATGGAAGGTCCTCTATAGAGTTTGCTCATTTCGTTTTGATCCATTAACAAACATGGCTGCCACAGGCAATTCTTGTTTTAGATTGGTCGATTTCTAAAAATCTTCTTTGAAACATGCTTTGCCAAAATGAGCCGAAATTTGGTGGGAAGCACCTATGGAAGGTTCTGTATTAAGTTTCCTCAAAGCAGAATGAAAGGTGAGCGACACAGGCTCAGCTCAGTGCTGAGTCTCTAGTTTTAATCAATATATCAATATATTACAAACAAATAGTTCCAGTTTAAATTTGTTTATATGTAGATTTAAAATTGATTGTTATATTGCTCTGCCATTTCAGGTATGTTTTAGAGAACTACAATGCCCTGTCATGGTTGACCTTTGATCCTGTTAAAAATGACCGCCAGTCAAGTTTACCGATACACATTGTTGTTCTGATGCAGATGTACCATGCATTAAATGCATTTCTATAAAGCTGTGATATTTGACATTTCTGTGATGCGTTTAATTCATGTACCATCTGTTATGATCAAAAAATGAAAGAATTGAGATCTCAAAAAGCTACATATTTATTGTATTTTTATACATTTTATGAAATTCTGAATCTTTTGTAAATTTGTACTTTCCAGATCATAGATTAAATTATTGAAGAAAACTCAGTTGAAATTGTACATGTTATTAATTTATTTTAAAAAGAATATAGTGTTTATTTTGAAGAAAAAAAACCCATCTTTATTCATCTCATACCTCATCAAATATTCCTGTAAACAGGCCATTTTGTCCTATAACCATTCAGTTTAGTGCTATACAGAGAAATGGGCACAATGCAATGTGTAAAACTTGTTATTTGCCAGTTATGTTTTTTCTTCTGTTATCTCTGAGGGGCTAAGTAAATATAATGTCCTCAAAATATATTAAAATTGTTCTTATGTACATGTTTATATTATTGTGTAAAAAACTATTACTTGTCTAGTCGTAATAAGATGATTACATTTAAGAATTTGACAAATTTTATGATGCCTAAATGAAATATTCAGGACCTCTTTGAATACTTTGAAAAACCAGCACACTAGGTTACGAAGTATGGATTAAAAATGGAAGATGTGTTATGGGTCAGATTGTTACATCCAGTTTTTTTTTTTACCAAAAAAATACAAGAGTAAATGTATTTTTTATATGTTTATCAGTCTATTTTAATTTTCAGTGGCATTTTTTAATGAGACATTGAAATTACAGTTATAATTTATGAAGAGTTGTGTTAACAAAGTGCTACATGTACCAAGATTATTCAGTGCTAACATTGTACCAAAACTGTTCATTATTTTTCCATGGTAATTTATAACAAATAACTTCAGTTCTATTTGATTCTTCTGAAATTACAAGTGATACTTGGCACAGAATAAATGTTCAGAATATTTTTGCTATGCTCACCCATATCCAAACAGATCTAAAGGTATTGAAAAAAAATTATTTATATGTGGAGTGTTTATTTTTTTATTTGTGTTTTTTTCTTATTCCTTATAAAATTTTCTATGTAATATGCCAACAAATATTGAAAAAATGATATATTTGTGGAGCATGGCCGCCACAGGCAATTCTTGTTTCTGATTGGCCGATTTTTTTAAATCTTCTCCGAAACCGCTTGGTCAAATGAATCGAAACTAGGTAGGAAGCATCTATGGAAGGTCCTCTATAAATATTGCTCATTTCATGCCGATCTGTTAGCAAACATGGCCGCCACAGGCAATTCTTGTTTCTGCTTGGGCGATTTTTTTAAATCTTTTCCGAAACCGCTTGGCCAAATGAACCGAAACTTGGTAGGAAGCATCTATGGAAGGTCATCTATAAAGATTGCTCATTTCGTCCCGATCGGTTAGCAAACATGGCCACCACAGGCAATTCTTGTTTCTGATTGGTCGATATCTAAAAAATCTTCTCCTCTGAAACTGCCTAGCCAAATGAGCCGAAACTTGGTAGGATGCATCTACATGTATGGAGGTTGTGTATTAAGTTTCCTCAAAGCTGAATGAAAGGTGAGTGACACAGGCTCATCCCACCGAGCCTCTAGTTTATTTGTTTTTTAGCTCACCTGGCCATAGGCCATGTGAGCTTTTGTCATGGGTAGTCGTCCGTCCGTCCGTTAGCTTTTCACATTTAAATCTTCTTCTCTGAAACCGCTGAACAGAAATCAGCCAAACTTGCCAGAAATGTTCACTGGATGGTCCTCTACCATATTTGTGTTTTTGGTGCTGATTTGAAATCCAACATGGCTGCCAGGGTCCATAATGTGTTCTCATTGGCTGAAATTTTAAAAATCTTCTTGTCAGAAACCACTAAGTCAATTGAATTGTGACTTTGCAGGAATGATCATTGGGTGGTCCTGTACTAAAATTGTGAATCGTTTGCCGATCGGAAATTCAAGATGGCCACCATGACTCGACTTAGTTTAACATTGGACCCTATGAAAAAAATGTTTTAAAGTCTTCTCCTCTGAAACCAGTAAGTCAGTTTAAAGCAAACATGGGATGAATGGTCCTTAGGTGGTCAACTTTCAAAATTATGTCCTGTGACCCCGACCTCCATCCTAGATGGCAACCATCAGCGAACATAGGACCCTATGGGAAATATATTTAAAAATCTTCTTCTCTGAAACCAGTAAGCCAATTTAAAGCAAACATGGCATGGATGGTCCTTAAGTGGTCAATTTTCAAAATTGTGTCCAGTGACCCTGACCTCCATCCAAGATGGCCACCTTCAGCAGACATACTGTAGTTTTAACATAGGACCCTATGGGAAAAAATGTTTTAAAATCTTCTCCTCTGAAACTAGTAAGCCAATATAGCAAACATGTCATCGATGGTCCTTAAGTGGTCAGTGATCCCGATCTCGGTTCAAAATGGCCACCGTCAGCAGACATAGTTTTAACATAGGACCCTATGGGAAAATTGTTTAAAAGTCTACTCTTCTGAAACCAGTCGGCCAATTTAAAGCAAACATGGCATGGATGGTCCTTGGGTAGTATACTTACAAAATTGTGTCCGGTGACCACGACCTCCATCCAAGATGGCTGCCATGAGCAGACATAGTTTTAACATAGAACCCTATGGCAGTATGGGATTTGAATAGTAACTTAGATGTATTCAACATGCAGACATTCTTAAGAGGACTTATTTATGTCAGGTGAGCGATACAGGCTCACCTGAGCCTCTAGTTTCTTATTAAATTCTCCAACATAGTATGGCAACAAATTCTGTATTTCCTTGATGTGTTCAAGATACAAGGAGGGGTCTTAATGAGCCCGGTGCTCAATATTTAGAAATTTTATTTCAAGTTTGATTTTGGAAATTTTTTTTATACATATAAATATATACGATGGCATATTACTGTGTCCACACTTGCCTTTTATATACACTTATTCAACTTTGTCTTGTCTGTATGCTTTGCTTGGTGTAGTCCTTCGTTTAGATTTATGAAATTTCGTGCCTGCATTTTACATTGATCCCAATCCTTATGGTCTCCAAGATAAAAAGGGGCCAATTTTTTGTTATTTTGTGTCCCGATTTGTTTGCATTATTTCATTAAATTCCTTTTTTTTTTTTTTTTTTTTTTTTTTTTTTTTTTTTTTTAATCCTTTCTGAAATATTTTATCAGATTTGTTGTAGGGCTAACTATTTGCAAGATATGAGAGGGTCAACACTCAAATTTTTATTTAAGTCAATGTCATATTTTTTATGGATAATAATGATTTTGGAGCAGGAGGAAGCCCTTGTTGATTTGGTGCTCTTTTATGACCAAACACTATGTACTCTTACTGTAGTTGTCAGCTATTGATCAGAGGTGGTGGTTCCTGATATTGTCAGAGGTAGGTTTACATCCAACATAAGTTGAGTTACTTACTCATCCTTGGTTATCTAAATTCTTGGCTCCCCACAACACTAAATATTTGAAAATTACTAAAAGCGTCTCAAAACGAGCATTTGATTAATTTGTTTTTATGTTAATCAGACCATGAAACTGGTGTGATGAAAATAAGGGTATTTTGTACTTGTCAGAAAAAGTTTTTATATATATAAGTATATATTTTGTAACTGAAATGAAGATTTTAATACGTCTTGATTTGGATATATTTAATTTGATGGCAAACAAAATGTTCCTGGGATAAGTTTTTTTTTTTGCTAGTCATGGTATGTAAATCAAACTTAAAACAACTTATTAAACAGAAATGGTTTGGTGGAACAGATTTTAGTACTGTAATGATTAGTCCTGGTTTTGTTGGCACCATAATACTAGAGTTTACATGAAAAAGAAGAGATGTGTGCTATAATTAATTATATTAAATTTGAACAAAGTACAAGTGTTTTCTTTCTTTCATGAAGGTCGTTCTATTCAAAAATTAATATTGAAGTGGGCAAAGAAGTTTAAAAAATTGTTGCCTAACCAATGTACCTCATCAATGTTTTGTACTACACTGTATTCAATGGAGACAAAACCAGTAATCACGATATTAAATAAGAATCCATTCCTAACACATTGTGAATACAATAAGCATAAAGTTGCATACACATAATAATTGTGACATTTTAATAATTATTTATTTAATGAGGTAAACATGCAGTCAAGGGCTACTAGAAGCCCTCCTCTGACATTTAATGTTCATGAATCCATGTGCCAAATTACATATTGAGATATTTTGAATGCTAATAATGATCTTGCCTTAATTATCCCTTTTCTCCACATATAGTTATTGGTTAATCTTCTTTGTTAACCCATTGAGATGAAAAGTGCATTTTAGTAAACAAATTTAGACCCTTAAGAAGCTAGTAGAAATATCTACTGCAATAAATTTTATCAAAGAAGGGTACTTGAAATGTGTATTTCACAAGATATTTAAAAAACCAAAGGAACAAACATATTTTTTCTCAGTTTTGATACTTAGAGACTTGAACATATATATTTCTTTTGAATATCAATTTGTAACAAAGACGGACTACTTGGGGAAGACATCATTTGTCAATGTAGATATGGAATTTATTATAAAGGTCAAGAAGTGGTTGTAATATTTTCATATTTTGTTTTCCATAATTCATATTCTTGTTATTTTTGTATGTACATATATAACATGTATTTATGTAAAATAAAAAACTTGTTTTTATTTATATATATTGCAAATTTTTGGGATTAACCCCCCTTTTACATTTCCAGAATGACATTGTAAAAAGTGAACCATATGTATATTTAATTTTTTTTTTGTAATGAAACCAAAGTTTTGTTGTATGTTATTGTTGTATAAAAATAGGTCAAGGAATTTGCAATAATATGTCTCAGAATTGTTGATTCTCATAAATTTGACACAGATTTGATTTTGGCAAAACATTGTTTTCACTTTTGTCCACATTTGCACGATTGTGAAATGTAAACAGTCGTGCATATCATGTTAAAATTTGGAACAGAAAAATAAAATGTTCAATTGATGATTTACAATTCAATGGAAATTTTTTTTTACTCATTCAGATCAAAATATTAAAATTTCTTTATTTGTGGATACTGAGATAGACAGCTTGAAGACACACTATACATATCAAAGTACACACAATTGTCTTACTAATCAAACTAAACTCACCTGTTACAAACCTACGCTTCCTCTATCTGACATAACCTCATTGAAGGTCATATGCAGATTAATTTATGTATATGAATACATTTTTTAATATATATCGACCAATCAAGAGAGCTTTGCATTTGTGATGCAATAATTAATAGATTAAAAAAAGTATAAAAGGCCCTGTTAAAATTGTACCAGGGTTGTATTTCATTGGGTAATTATGAGTTCAATCTGAACAAGGCCTCTAATCAGGTTCTGTCGGATGTTTCATGGGGGGGGAGGTAGCATTCCCTTTAAGGTCGGTAGGTGTGATGAAACTATTCCATGAATACATAGCGATACTTATGCTCTCGGAAAAAAGTGGTAAAGAATTGATGGGGGGGGGAATAACATTTCTGGTTTTATGCAGAACAGATCAAAACTATATATGTGTAATAAAGATGCCTAAGCTCTGGTACTATCCAATATGTTCTTGGTCTTAGTGTTTCTAAATTGAAAATCCTTTGCAAGTCTTTTTCTGGTCATATTGTGAATGAGAATGAAAGTCACTTGGGTCTATTTTTTACTTGATATGGGATGCTAGTGGACCACGAATCCTTGTAATCAGAATTCTGACTCCAGTTTGAATTAAATTACATGCTAGTCGACCACGAAACCTTGTAATCAGAATTCTGACTCCAGTTTGAATTAAATTACATGCTAGTCGACCATAGTTGAAATATTTTTTCACATGGTGACAAAAATTTATTTTGGAATGGGGAAGTTTGTTGCACATCCTTCAAGAAAGACCCAATTTCTAAATATAAAAAAGACATTAAGGGAGAAATGACATGTTTAAATACTGGTTTACTTAACTTATAAATCTGATTCAATGACTACAACATTAACACATTTAATGGTTCACTTAAGATATAAACTACATTTGTATTTTATAAACTGAATTTCAAAGATGTATTTGGTGGTCATTATAATTTTTGAACCTAATTGAATGACATCAGTATATATTCTTGTTGGCCTAATCAGTATCCATAATGAAGATCCAATAAGACATTTTTGCAAATTCTACCTGTTTATAATTGTTGACAGTATTAAAGAGACATAGAAACACAAAGTAAAGATATGTCAAAAAATTATTCACTTATTTTTACTTGCACTATAAGGCCAATTGTCTTGCACTGGTTTTTGGTGCAACTTTGATGACATTTTCACGGAATATCAAGGCATTTTTTATGTACATTTTGTACCATTGTGATGTACAGTTTGTTTATTGTGGATATTAATGTAAGTATGATTATTATACATTTAATAATTTATTTCTGTTGAAACAAAACATGAAATATTGACTCGTTCATTAAAATGAAATTAAATAGAATAAAATAATTGTTTCATCTTGATGTTTGTGTTTGTTTATTAACACAGGGCAGCTTCTAGTGACTTGATATGGCTGAATGTTGTATGATGCAATAAGCTAAAATCGGAACCTGTATCGCTCACCTGATTATTCATATGCAGTTTATCTTCAATGAACTAGATTTTAAGAAAAAATATTATTTATACTATAGCTAATTGACGAGTTTCATTATCAAAAATATGTCACGAATGATCAAATAACGCAGTAACTCACGAATGCGCACAGCGCATGAGTGAGTTACAACGTTATTTGGTCATTCGTGACCTATTTTTGATAATGAAACTCATCAATTAGTTATAGTATTTATTATATAGAACCCAAAAAATGTTTTGAATCTAATTTAATATGGAATGAGTTCAATTGCACTTTATTATACTTCGTGTAAGTTTCTGTAGTGATATTTGGTACTGTAATATTTTGGCATATTACTGGTCTTGTCCAGGTAATATGTTAAAATATTACCTAGGTCTGAGAGACATACTTCAGTCGGGTAATATGTCTCTCAGACCTGGGTAATATTTTGGCATATTACCTGGACAAGACCACATTATTATATAAATATTACGTGTGTAGCGTAGGGATATACTATAATGTGTATCGCTTCAAAAAAACATGCCACCACCCACAACAATAAAATAATTGAAATGCTTACCTTGAAATATTATTTTTAGTTAAATTTGATCAAAATTGAAGCGTACACGAAGCCAAATAACGTCTAATCTCTACGTTTCAAACTGAAAGTCTTCATATGACGTCGACAACGAAATGGGGCGAAATATAGCGAGAGTGAAATTAAAAACGATAATTTCACTGAAATTATCGTTTTTATTTAACTCGGAAAATTCTGTAATTCACAGCTATCTATAATAATAAATTCATTTTTACATAGGTATTCAGTTGGAACCCATTAAAGTAGGGTTAGGGATATGTTGGTAAGCACCACTTTCCAGACTTATCGCAAGTCACTGTCAAACTTTATCACAAAGTTGTAACAAGTTCACCTCATGATTCGAGCTCGCAACTTTAGCGGTGATTGCACAAGTAGTTGAAAATCCAACTAACATACGATCACAACCATGATCCTCCATTAAAGTTGGTCTTCAATAAAATAAAATGAGTGTTGATAGAGGAAATCTGTTGACACACTATTGAAAACACTCAACACAATCCATTCAGAAATTTAGGGCCCTTTTTGAAATAAAATAGCAATTATTTTTATAGCCCATTGGCGCCTACCAAAAAGAAGGATCTGAGGGTCAGCGCTTATGGATTGGAACAAACCTTTTTGAACATCCATGCAGAAAAGGGTATTAAAATTAAATATTGATATAAAGCTTAATATTTGGTGATGGGTTTGTAAAAAATTGGATTTAAGTAGAAAGGGAATGGGTCAGTGTGGATTTATGCCACAACAATCTAGATTCTTTTTGAAAAATGTTTGTGGCCCTTAAAAGGGCCGTTAATGTAAATGTGAACAATAATTCACAGTTTAGGCACGTTCTAGGATTCTTCGTGCTAGCTGGATGTCTTTGGACATGATGGTGACTCTCTTGGCATGAATAGCACACAAGTTGGTGTCTGAAAAGATCGACCAAGTTGGCTTCCTGGAAGGCCATGACGGCTGAGCTCGGGAAACGAAGATCAGTCTTGAAGTCATGGGCGATTTCACGGACTAATCTCTGGAATGATAGTTTTCTGATCAAGAGTTCAGTGCTCTTTTGGTATCTTCTGATTTCACGAAGAGCTACAGTTCCTGGCCTGTAACTGTGGTTTCTTGACACCCCCATTTGCAGGTGCGCTCTTACGAGCGGCCTTGGTGCCAACTGTTTTCTTGTAGCTTTTCCTCCGGTGGATTTACGTGCGGTTTGCTTTGTACAAGCCATTGCGTTATACTTACTGAAAGTGAATGTTTAATTTCTTAGGTCCATGCTATCTGTTTTACTTGAGAACAAGACTGTGATTGGACAATTTTTAATATTGATTGGTCGAAAATCCATTTTTAGCTCACCTGGCTATAGGCCATGTGAGTTTTTGTCATGGGTAAGCGTCTGTTAGCTTTTCACATTTAACTCTTCTTCTCTGAAACCGCTAAACAGATTTCAACCAAACTTGCCATAAATGTTCATTGGAAGGTTCTCTACCAGATTTGTGTTTTTGGTGCTGATTTGAAATCCAACATGGCTGCCAGGGTCCATAATGTGTTCTCATTGGCTGAAATTTTAAAAATCTTCTTGTCAGAAACCACCAAGCCAATTGAATTGTGACTGCAGGAATGATCATTGGTGATCCTGTACTAAACTTGTGAATCGTTTGCCGATCGGAATTCAAGATGGCCGCCATGACTTGACTTAGTTTTAACATAGGACCCTATGGAAAAAATGTTTAAAAGTCTTCTCCTCTGAAACCAGTAAGTCAATTTAAAGCAAACATGGCATGAATGGTCCTTAGGTGGTCAACTTTCAAAATCATGTCCTGTGACCCCGACTTCCATCCAAGATGGCCGCCGTCAGCGGACAGTTTTAACAGGACCCTATGGGGGAAATGTTTAATTTTCTTCCCTCTGAAACCAGTAAGCCAATTTAAAGCAAACATGGCATGAATGGTCCTTAAATGGTCAACTTTCAAAATTATATCCAGTGACCCAGACCTCCATCCAAGATGGCCGCCATCAGTGGACATAGTTTTAACATAGGACCCTATGGGAAATATGTTTAAGAATCTTCTCCTCTGAAACCAGTAAGCCAATTTTAAGCAAACTTGGCATGGATGGTCCTTAAGTGGTCAATTTTCAAAATTGTGTTCGGTGACCCTGACCTCCATACAAGAGGCCGCCTTCAGCAGACATAGTTTTAACATAGGACCCTATGGGGAAAAATGTTTTAAAATCTTCTCTGAAACCAGTCAGCCAATATAGCAAACATGTCATCGATGGTCCTTAGGTGGTCAACTGCCAAAATTGTGTTCAGTGACCCCGATCTCGGTCCAAAATGGCCGCCGTCAGCGGACATAGTTTTAACATAGGACCTATGGGAAAATTGTTTAAAAGTCTTCTCTGAAACCAGTCAGCCAATTTAAAGCAAACATGGCATGGATGGTCCTTGGGTAATATACTTTCAAAATTGTGTCCGGTGACCACGACCTCCATCCAATATGGCTGCCATGAGCAGACAGTTTTAACATACATTGTAAAACCCTATGGGATTTGAATAATAAAAATTAGATGTATTCGGCATGCAGACATTCTTAAGAGGGCTTATTTATGTCAGGTGAGCGATACAGGCTCACCTGAGCCTCTAGTTTTGATTGGACAAAAAGATGCCACTTTGTGAACTTTCAATCCGTTTTTCCTTGAAAGCTCGCCCAAACAAACAAAAATTAATAATACTAAAATAAACTACAGGCTCAATGGGCTGAGCCTGTGTCGCTCACCTTTCATTCTGCTTTGAGGAAGTTTAATACAGAACCTTCCATACATGTAGATGCTTCCTACCAAGTTTTGGTTCATTTGGCTAAGCAGTTTCAGAGAAGAAGATTTTTTAGATATCGATCAATCAGAAACAAGAATTGCCTGTGGTGGCCAAGTTTGTTAATCGATCGGGACGAAATGAGCAATCTTCATAGAGGACATTCTATAGATGCTTCCTGCCAAGTTTCGGTTAATTTGGCCAAGCGGTTTCAGAGGAGGAGATTTAAAAAAAAATGGCCAATCAGAAACAAGAATTGCCTGTGGAGGGCCATGTTTGGTAATGGATCATAACAAAATGTGCACTCTTTAGAGAGGACCTTCCATATATGCTTCCTACTAAATTCATTTGGCTGATGGGTTTCAGAGGAGAAGATTAAAATGTGAAAAGTTGACAGATGACAGACAACAAACGACGGATGCCAAGTGATGCCAAAAGCCCACATTGCCTTTGGCAAGGTGAGCTTAAAAGAATATTAAAATGTGAATACCTACATGTAATGTATAGTATAAACATGTTACACTATACCAGCATTTGTTAATTTCTAAAGAAGATAATGGCAAGAGTTATCTTTCTTTTAACAGTTTAATGGCAAGAGTTATCTCTCTTTTAACAGTTTACGTCAATGGAGAATTTTTTTTTAGAAATGAGCCAATCAGAAACAAGAATGGCCTGTGGCGGCCATGTTTGTTAACGGATCGGGATGAAATGAGCCATCTATAGAGGACCTTCCATAGATGCTTCCTACCAAGTTTCGGTTCATTTGGCCAAGCGGTTTCAGAAGAGAAGATTTTTAAAAATCGGCCAATCAGAAAAAAGAATTGTCTGTGGCGGCCATGTTTGGTAACGGATCGGGATGAAATGAACAATCTTTATAGAGGACCTTCCATAGATGCTTCCTACTTAATTTCGGTTCATTTGGCCAAGCGGTTTCGGAAGAGAAGATTTTTAAAAATCGGTCAATCAGAAACAATAATTGACTGTGGCGTCCATGTTTATCAATAGATCGGGACAAAATGAGCAATCTTTAGAAAGGACCTTCCATAGATGCTTCCTACCAAGTTTCAGTTCATTTGGCTGAGAGGTTTCAGAGGAGAAGATTAAAATGTGAAAAGTTAACGGACGACAGACGACGGACGCCAAGTGATGGCAAAAGCTCACATTGCCGTTGGCAAGGTGAGCTAAAAAGGGTAAAAATGAAAAATACAGAACAGTCAAACCACAAATTGCATGATAATTCTCATTGTTATTGTGACGGGGGGGGGGGGGGGGGGGGGGTGCTCTCTCAATCGGGGGTTTTCAAGTTATAATGCGGACAACAAATACAAATACAAAAATCTTCATATGACGTCGACAACGAAATGGCGCGAAATATAGCGAGAGTGAAATTTAACTAGGAAAATTCTGTAATTCACAGCTATCTATATAATAAATTCATTTTTACATAGATATTCAGTTGGAACCCATTAAAGTAGGGTTAGAGTTATGTTGGTAAACACCACTTTCAACTATGTTTCAGACTTATCGCAAGTCACTGCCAAACTTTTGTAACACAGTCAATTACCATAACTTTGGATGATATAATTGTGATGTTTATAACACTGAACATCTTCGCTAGCCAAGGGTTACGATCCGCTTTACTCATCTTCGCCCTTGGCATCGTTGGTCGGATTTACGTAATTCCAGCGCACTGACACCTGCTGGATTTTTACAGTTACGCCCCTTGTAATGATGTCATTTTCAGCCAATCGACGCGAGGCTTTCATTTCCTTTCGTTTGAATGCACTGAAAATTTACTAGAGATTATAATATGGCTGATTTTCAAGCGAAGATTTGACGAGGCTCATACTGTTATTCAATGGTAAGCTAATGCTTTTATTTCAAACTTACATTATTTTATATGTACACGCATTTTTATTTTGTTGACATTTTTCCTACAGAACATGTGCTTTTTGTAAAACGCGTTCTGATTGGTTGCAGCCACCACTAGCTGCATTACATATAAACCGTCACCGTGTGACCTCGAAAATCCGTCTAACGATGCCAAGGGTAAAGATGAGTAGAGCGGATCGTAACCCTTGGCTAGCGAAGATGAACACTGGACAGTAAATGTTAAAAGTCAACTGACTATAATTTTCTTCTAGACCAGATGGACTGTAAATAGTGATAATTTATATTACATTTCTTGATGTCCAGAGACTTAAAGACGTAATTACAGTGAATTGGACTTTATAAACAATTTAATGTTATTATATGTGTATATGCATCAGATTTATGATTAAATAGAGACTTAAAGACGTAATTACAGTGAATTAGACATTACAAACAATTTAATGTTATTATATGTGTATATTTCATCAGATTTATGATTAAGTAAAGACTTAAAGACATAATTACAGTGAACTAGACATTATAAACAATTTAATACTATTATATATGTATATTTCATCAGATAAATTATTATTAAGTAATTATAACTTTAACTATAAATAAGGACGCCGGAAGAGTAGAGGGAGAGCTTGATATGTAACTGTAGCTTTGTACCACTGTTCCTTGTTGCCTGTACCTGTTGCTTTTAATAAATCCTTGCTGTTAACTAGTGTAGTGTTTACTGCTACCGCCCGTGTTCTGTACGATTGGCCATTCCCGAAGGGTGACACGTAGTAAATTGGTGCCGTGACCAGGATAAAACCTTAGACTCACTGTGAAAAAGGTGAGACTGTTCTTGTTTTAATTTATCACAATGGCTACACCCGATAAACTTCAGCAGGTCTTTCTTGAACAGCAAAGGCTCATTGCCGATACTACGGATCAAGCAATTGGACAAAATTTTGAACATGTAACAGGTCAACTAACTGGGCTTACATCTGCGGTTTACACTCAGAGAATGTCTCAAATTGTTCAAAGTTTTAACCTGATAAATTTAAAGAGTGAGTAAAGTCTATCGAAAAATATGCAACTTTATCTAGGCTGGGGAATGTAGATATTCCACGCATTGCTTATAAAACATGCACAGGCCCAGTGGGAGATTTTATACGTAGGTATTTAAATGAAAAAGAAGAAGCAGGGGAAGATCCAAGTTGGGTTGTTCTAAAAGAAAGTTTAACAACTCGATTTGCTGAAATTAATGACCAGCACCAAACGTTTGCTGTCTTAAGAAAGACAAAACAAAAACCAAATGAAAGCGTGCAACTGTTTGCAGAACGTTTGCTAAATATTACAGTGGATGCATATCCTCAGACTGGGGATCGTCCGGTTGTTGAATAACAAATCATAAATGTTTTATTAGATGGGTTATACCATGACTACCTTAAAATGAAGGTGCTAAGGGAAGATCCGAGAACATTTAATGAAGCTCTGCAAATTGCCATGCGTGAACAGAATATTAGGAAACGTTTTGCCTTGAGAAAAGATAATGAACCGAGACAAAATAGGTATAAATCAAAACAAAATAATAAATTTCATTCACAAGATGAAACACCAATGGAGGTCGACCATTTCCGACAAAAACGGTGTTATAAATGTAAAAGACAAGGCAATTTGGCAAGAGATTGTAGAGTAAGAACTGCAAATGAAATTCACAATTTATCAAGACAAGGTTTTGGTGGTCCTAGACAGGTTAGTAATAGCAAAAATTGTTGGAAATGTGGTCAACTCGGACACCTTAGCAAGGACTGTCAAAATTTTAAATATAGGCAAAATGTTCATGGAAACTATGTAGCTCTCTCCGTCACGAGGGTGCCGGAAAGAGGAATAATAACATGAAACGAACCTTTACTATTTCTTTGGCAGGGAATCCAAACTCATGTATTGTTAAAATTGGGAACACGCGCCTTAGGTCATTGGTGGATACGGTCGCGGATATTTCATTAATCAATAAAAGAATCTAGCAAAATATAAAAAATAAACCAAAATTAATCCGTGACCGACCGTGCATAACATCTGTCAGTGGAGATTCACTTGAAATAGAAGGTTGTTCCAACATTGAATTCAAAATTGGGAACCTTACTTTAATTCATTAGTTTTACATTTTCAAAGGAATTAACAGGAATATGATCTTGGGAAGAGAATGGTTGAAACAAAATGGAGTACGTCTTTATTTTGATTTAGGTTATTTAAGGATAGACAAAACGTATGTCAGATTAGAGGAAGATATACACATTTCCTCATTTTTAAGATTATATCAGAAAACAATCTTAAAGCCACAATCTGTTACTGTTTGTTCGGTAAAATTGAACCAAGGTTTTGATGTAGCAAATGCAGATTTACTGGAAATCCTTCCACTAGATTCAGGCCATTTAGATGTTTTCAGATCTCTCGTTAAGGTGGGTAATTCAAGGAAAATTCCTGTAATGCTTATAAATAATACAAATAAGTATTTTAAGTTCAAACGCGGTGAAGTTGTTGAGAAGGGTGAGTGCGTTAAGGAACAAAGTGTGACTGCGCTCAACTTAAATAAAGAAAAATTAGAAAAAGATAACAGTATACTTGATAACCTTCATGTAACACCTGACAAAATTAGTCAAGGAAAATATAGACTTATTTGCCGAAAAAGACGTTGACTTAGGGCATACAAATACGGTTAAAATGGTCATAGACACTGGGAACCATCCACCAATAAAGAAAAGATAGAAATGTTAGATGCAGGGATAATTGAAAGGTCAAGGTCACCATGGGCGTTTCCCTTAGTAGTAGTGGACAAAAAGGATGGTTCTAAACGGATGTGTATAGATTTTAGATCCCTGAATAAGATTTTACGCCCAGTATCGTTTCCGTTACCTTTTATTGATGACATCTTGACCTTGTTAGGAGGGTCTAAATGGTTTACGACTATTGATTTGAAAAGTGGGTATTATCAGGTTTTGTTAAACGAACAAAGTAAAGAAAAACAGCATTTACATGTCACAAGGGGTTATTCCAATTCAATGGTATGCCCTTTGGAATATCAACAGTCCCAAGTTTGTTTCAAGAACTGGCAAACATAGTTTTGCAAGACTGCGAAGACTTTGCAACTGCTTATTTAGACGATATTATTATTTTCTCGAAGAACGAAAAAGACCATTTAAGGCACATTCAGGAGGTTTTTGATAGGCTTTGTCAACATGGCCTTAAGATGAAGATGAAGAAATGCACTTTCTTCCATGAAGAAACAAATTACCTTGGATTTGTTATTAACAGCAAAGGTGTAAAACCTGATCCCCAAAAAGTTGAAGCAATTCGTACACTACCTACACCTAAATACTGTAAAGGAATTTAGATCATTTATGGAAATGTGTTCTTATTATAGAAGACTGATTCCAAATTTTTCTAAAATTGCCGAGGCTCTTATTTTTCTTACTAGAAAATATGCCAAATTCAAGGGGACAGATACCTGTCAAAAATCCTACCAGTTTCTAAAAGACAGCTTGACAGTAGTTCCACTACTTGTTTACCCTGACCCAAACAAACCATATGTATTGTAAACTGATGCAAGTGATACATGTATAGGGGCATGTTTAACACAAGAGGTCCAAGAAGATCATCTTGGATTTCATAGCGTTAGAAACCAAAAACCTATTTATTATTTATCTCACAAATTAAGTCAAACTCAGGTTAAATGGTCAACAATAGAAAAGGAAGCTTATGCAATTCATTTTGCTTTACAAAAGCTTGACCATTATCTGCATAACGCAGAGTTTGTAATTAGAACAGACCATAATCCCCTCAAATATATTTTAGATGCACCTATGCAGAACAAGAAAATCCAATTGTGGGCTTTGACAATTGCTGGTTACAACTGCAAGGTTGAGTATATTGCAGGCACATCTAATTCGTGTGCGGATTTGTTGTCTAGAGTGCCTACAAATTCTCCCGAAATGACTATAGTCGGAGACGCTAGGTCAATATGTTAAACTCAAATAAATTCAACCCCAGGAAGTATGCTAGTTGCAATCTGGATAAAAATGATGATTTAGTTATACCGAACTAGACCTTCCTGGAGAGTTGGACATGAAAAAGGAACAAGAACAAGATGAAATTATATTGAGTCCTAAGAAAAGACTGCAGTCTGACACTGCTACTAAGACAGAACAGAGTAAGCACACGTTTATTGACGGACTGGTTTACTATATGTCAAATGCAGATAATGAACCTAATTTGAAATTATATGTGCCAGAAAGAATTAAACCTTTAGTAATTAAACAATATCATGATCACTTAGGTCGCATGGCTTTAGATAAGACTTATGATACTATGAGAATCAAGTATTATTTGCCAAACATGTACAAACAATTACATGCATATATCGATCAGTGTGTTGTTTGTCAGACAAGAAGTTGCAAGACGTTAAGGCTACCCCTCCAAGAGACAGACATTCCACCTTACCCTTTCGCGAAGATTGGACTTGATTTGTCAGGTCCTTACCCCAAGACATTGTCGGGCAATAAGTATATAGTTACCTTCATTGATTTATATTCTGGGTTTCCGGAAGCCTTTGCAATACCTGATAAGTCAGCTGATAATATAGTCTATCTTTTAATTGAAGAAATTTTTCCGAGGTATGGTTCAGTACTTCAGATTCTAACGGATAGTGGGAGTGAACTGATTAATCAATCAGTTAGACAAACATTGGAGGCGCTGAACATCCATCATGTGACTACCTCTTATTATAGCCCGCAAGGGAATGGTAAGGTTGAAAGATTGCATAGAACTATGCATGACATAATATCCAAAAGAATAAAGGAGGATGTAACCAGTTGGGACCTTTATTTGAACCAAATGCTGGCGGCAATACGTTTTCATGTCAATGAATCAACCAAATATTCACCTTTTTTTCTGTTGTACAATAGAGACCCTGTTCTGCCACTAGACTCGATTTTAAAACCTAGGAGAAGATATCAGGGGGATTAGTACCATAAAATTGCTCTTGAACAGCAACACCAAATTTTCACTGCCGTATATAAAAACTTAAAACAAGTAAAGAAAAGGCAAAATAAGTATGAAGATCAAAATAGCCAGGAAATTCATTGGAAGGCAGGTAACCCAGTTTATCTAAAGAAACAAAGGAGAACATCAAAGTTAGATAATAAATGGACTCCTTATTATAGAATAATAGAACAAACATCCCCTGTTAATTTTAGGGTAAAGAATCAGTTGACTGGTAAGTCTACCAAGGCACACGCTAGATATCTCAGACCAGCTAATATTGATAACTGGGAAATTCCCAAGGATAAGGTGGGTAGACATTTGCGAAAGTCTGTCTATGTAGCACCACTGAACGAATCAGAGG